>BSUD01000133.1:53041-108016 GCA_033239045.1 Fagopyrum esculentum
AAGCTGGCATACCTACAATAGCATCAATGAAAGGTATGTTAATATGCAGTTTGCTCATGAGTTCTATGAACTTACCAAATTGTTTATCTAGACGCGCTCTTGCTCTAGATTGAGGGAATGGTAGGGGAGGTTTGTAAGCTGGAGGAGGAACGTAGACATCTTCATTCTCCTTCCCCTTCTCTTTTTCTTTCTCAATGGAGACTTCAAAAAACTTAGGTTGCGGATCGGTGGTTGTCACTCCGCTCCTAGTTGTGATTTCCATAACCCTTCCCTTTGGGTTGTCCTCCGTTTTTCCTGGAAGTTTCCCTTGATTCCTAGTAACTTCCTCCGCATGAGTAAACATTTTGTTTTCTAAAAACTTTTGAGCTTTATCAACCTTAGTTATGTGATCATCAACCTTGATGATGCGAGTCTCTAACCCTTGAAGCTTTCCCAAAATCGTCTCCAACATGGGATCGGGCTTCTCCTTCCCCGAAGTGCTTCCTCCATTAGATGTTTGCCCCTGGCTTTTCAAAGGAGTAGAAGAAGAGGAAGGTGGAGTTAGTGAATTTGAATTGGAAGGATAAGAATTACCGAAATTTTGTTGATTGGAGCGCCAATTGTTGTCGTTTGAACCCCTATTGTTGTTCCAATTGTTGTTCCGGTTGTTGTTGTTGTTGTTCCAATTATTCCGGTTGTTTTTCCGGTTGTTGTTGTTGCGGTTTGTATTCTCACCACCGTTGTTGTTGTTGTTGCCCAAATAGCCAACATCTTTTCCTTGTTGCTTTGGAAAGTTGGTCTTGATAGCTTCTTTCAACTCCTTAATCTCGTTGTTGAGAGAAAAGATTTGAGATTGAGCTTCATGTGTGAGCTTTGCTCCTTGCTCCACACGATTTCCCTCCACTTTCCGGTGAAAATACTTCTCTATGACCCTAGCTTGCTTCTCAATGAAGTCCCAAGCGTCATCTGCCCTCATGTCCATGAATGTACCACGTGAGAGGGATTGGAGCTTGAATTGTGTCTCCACATCCAGCCCCTTATAATATATCTCCAATAGTGCAAGTTTGGATATGCCATGATGAGGGCAATCCAAGAGCAAATCCTGAAATCTTTTCCAAGATTGAAACAAACTCTCTTTAGATCTCATAGAAAATGCATTAATCTTACCTCTTAGTTCCGCCGTTTTGGATGGCGGAAAGAACTTAGTGAGGAACTCCGCGGAAAGGTCTTCCCACGTGTCTAGTTTCCCACTAGGAAGAGCTTGGTACCAAGACAATGTCTTCCCCTTCAAGGAGAAGAAGAAAGGCTTTAGCTTATAGTTGTTGGTAGTCGCGTTCTTCGGCTTCATCGTCTCCATCATGCACTCAAAATTTTGTAGGTGTTGGTGTGGAGATTCAATGCTTGTGCCGCCAAATTGATTTTGGCGAACAAGAGTAATAACCTGCGGGTTGAAGCTAAACCCTTGTACATCGTCAGCATCAAAGTTCACACCTAAATGGCGTGGTTGCTGCGTTGGATCCATCCTTTGGCCAAGAGTTCTTGGCTCATCATCCACACGTTCGATCCTTGCGTTCCTAGGTGGAACACGGCGATTCCCAGCTGGTCGTGGGAAGAATGGATTCACATTGATTGTGGGATCAATTTCCTCTAGCGGTGGCATGGAGGAGTCACTATCCTCATTGGATGAGTTGGCTCTTACCGATCTTCCCGGTCTCCTCCTTTTCTTTTTCTCCTTAAGGTTGTTTATTTCCAACCTCATTTGGAACATCATGTCGGTTAGATCATCAACCTTCATTTGGTGACGATCCGTTTCTTCTCTACGAGTCTTCTCACTCCATTGGAGTTGAGCTACCTTTTCCGCTAACTCCGATTGGAGATCACGTTCTCTTTCTTCAGCCATTTTTTTTCCTTACGCTTTCTCCTTAAAGTCCTGTCAAGCTCTTGATCAAGGGGTAAGAGGTCTTCGTTATTCCTAGACCTGCGCATGCGCTTGAAAAGATATCATATAACAAGGGAAGAGCTCCCAAGCTTGACAACCGATAACCGAATTCGGCCTAGACCAAATCCCCGGAAACGGCGCCAAAAACTTGTTTGCCACTTAGCGTGCGTGCAAATAAGCTTTAATTATAAAACTAGAAATCAAGCAAGCGAACCCGCAGTGTACGGATCGATATAGTTAAGCAAAAATTCCAGAGTATCGAACACAGGGATTTGGGGGGTTAAATCCAGTTATAGATTATCAAGCAAGTAAATGTATGAAGATTTTCAAATTATTGGGAAAACACAATCCTAAAGATCTAGGTATCCAGTTGTGGCAATCGATTCAAGATATACTAAAGATATAAGGACAGAGTTGAGGTATTCAAAGGTATACGAATGTAAGGTAATCGTACGGTGAAGTTCCAAAAACCTTATATGACTCACCTAAAAGACACTCTCTATAAAGGTTGTTGAGGCTTCAATATAGAAAAGACCTAAAGGTAAGAATTAATGTCAAATACCCAAACTTGTAATCCAAGGATCAAGACTAACTAAACCGATTAAGGTTATGACACTCACAATCGAGGTAGAGGTTGTTGAGGCTTCACTACCACCTAGAAAAGGCAAGCCAAGACTAAGTTAAAGCAAATATTTAACTTTGGATTAAAGTAAAACCAATTTCATAAACTGACACAAAATTACGGGTAGTTCTTGAGTTCCACGGCCGTGGAAGCTCAAGAACAGACCGTGTATTAGGTTCGTCGGCGATTCTCTCTAACTCTCAGGATCCAATCTGTTTACGATCGATCTATCATTATCTAAGCCACAACTATCAACCCTTCACCTTAGAATTGCTAAAGGGTTTAGCCAACAACAGTCATATTGATATCAAATTCAAGGTTTAAAAGAATGAAAGATAAAAACTCCCGAAAACCTTTAATAACATTCAAACTAATCTCAAATCCACAAATCAAGAACAATAATATCAATAGTTTCGGAATAAAACAAGCAATCACAATCTTAGATAAGAACGAAGAACGGGATGTCAATCCGTCTTATAATCAAACCTAAAGATGAAGCGTAACCTCTTTGCGAACAATCTTCCAAATCTTCAACTCTTTCGTCAATCCGGAAATCACAATACGGCAAAGCACAATCTCCCACGCTGATCTTGAAAACCCTAGGCACATGCAATAAGCGTAGGCAAAGTGTAAGCAAAGGTGACGAAATCTCTCTTCTTCCGTCCTTTTATAGTGTAAGATAAAATATTGGTTTAGCCCATTATGTAGAAGATCGTGGCTTATAATATTACGTAAAATATCGCCAAGATCACGGTCGTGGAAGGGTTCCACGCCCGTAATTTAGAGCGTGGAAGTTGGTCACGGTTTGTCACAACCCTCCACGGCTGTGTAAGTTGCTGGAATGCACCACGCCTCTCTTGCCAAGGTTCCACGTCCGTGGACTTAAACGTGGAATCTAGTACGGCCGTATTTTAGAGCGTGGTTTAGAGGTAGTTCGTGATTTCCTTAGTCTTGTGCTATTCTCCAAGTTAGCACCTTCCTTAGCTCCTAGAGATGTCCTCAATCCTTGGACATGCTCAATCAAACTCCATTTTCTCTCAATCCGTTCGGAATCAGCTCTAAATTTTCTACAATCAACACAAAGCTTATGTAGATCTCTATATCGATAAAATAGATAAACTAACTCACAAATGCTTCAATGCTTTATCAATGACTATCAATAAGGATGAAATATACTTAGAAAACGTGCCTAAAATATCACAATATTTCATGCTAACACCCACAAGGTAGCAACCCCTTATCACCCTCAAACTAGTGGACAGGTCGAGATCTTGAATAGAGAAATCAAAGCAATTTTGGAGAAGACCGTCTCTAGGACGAGGAAGGATTGGTCCATGAAATTGGACGACGCTCTTTGGGCCTACAGGACCGCATTTAAGACTCCCATTGGTATCACCCCCTATAATTTGGTATATGGGAAGTCTTGTCATTTGCCCGTTGAGTTAGAACACAAAGCATATTGGGCGATCAAATGGTTGAACTTCGACATTAAAGAAGCCGGCGAGAAGCGGCTATTGGATATCAATGAGCTGGAGGAGCTGCGTTTTAACGCTTATGAGAATGCCAAAATCTATAAGGAGAGGACGAAGAAATGGCATGACAAGCGTATCATCCCTAAGGAGCTTAACGAAGGAGACTTAGTTCTACTCTTCAACTCCGGCCTCCGCCTCTTTCCAGGTAAGTTGAAATCTAGATGGACCGGACCTTATGTTGTGAAATATAATTTTTCTCATGGTACAGTTGAGATATGGGGCGAAACGAGCGGAAGCTTCAAGGTCAATGGTCATAGGCTTAAGAAATACAAACCGGAAATTCCGGTTGAGGAGGTTGCACCACTATACCTCGTTTGAGAGATGCACTATGGTCCAGCTAGCGACCTTAAACCAAGCGCTTCTTGGGAGGCAACCCAAGGTATTGCTTTCTTTTCCCTTTTTCTAGTCTAGCTTAGATAGTTTTGCTTTTGCTTTGCTTTGTTTTTGGCGTCATAGACAGACAACAGGTGACATCTAAGGAAGGAGTACAAACCAGGAGCATAACTGGAAGGACAGAAGTTCGAGAATTTGAGAAGACGGAGTTTGACTGAGGCACGTCTCGGTTGCTATCAAAGCACCTCGACCGAGATGATTCTTGAGCAACCGAGGCGACTAGGGTTTCTGAAGAACCACCTCGGTCCGTACCACCTCGGTCCAGTTGAGACCACCTCGACCGAGGTGACAACAGTTCCAGAAAAGGGTATAAAAGGGGGTTTGAATTTCTCTATCTTATTTTACCCTCTCCTTGTCCGCGGCAGCCCCTCGCCTCGCTTCGCCCTTCTTCGATCGTTTTCGACGATTCTTGCTTCCAAATTGCAAAGAAAGGATAGAGGATCCCAGTGCAAGCGTCAATCTGCGAGAAAAACGAACTGAATCGACCGAATCAGGGTAAACATCGAAAAAACCCTAACCTCTCTCCTTTTCACTATTTTGCTTCGAATTGGGATTTGGTTGCCCTTGCATTTGCTGAGAAATAGATTAAGTACCCCATAGGAACCAGTTGTAGTGATTTTGGGGGAAAAGAACTGGATTTTTGAGAGATTCGATCGCGCAGTTATTCGCCTCGGTCCAGTCATGCTGTGCCTCTGCCGAGGTGTTCTTGAGTTGTGTCAGACCGACCGAGGTGATCTGACAGAGTTTGTTGAGAGATTTGTTCAGATAGACAGCTTGTCCTGAGGGACAAATCCTCCCCTTCCCCTTCTTCTTCTTCCTCTAGACCTTATAAACCGGTGATCCACGAGAGACACCACGTCGACTATGACCGTATTGCAGCTCGTCCAGTGATTGCACCGCGCTTCCTGGACGTATCAGCTTTTGACTGTCTCCATGTGGATGGAGATCTTAGACGAATGATTTCGATGGTAGGGCTAGATTAGTTTACTGAGATCCGCGCACCTGCCTATTTAGAGTCTACCTTAGAGTTTGTCAGCTCCTTCACCTACCTTCCCACAGAGCGAGCTGTGAAGTACCGGTTGATGAACCGGAACTTCTTAGTTCCTGTAATAACCGAAAATTTTACTTCCGATTAATTCCGAGCCAAACCGAGTTTTAGAGACCGTTGACCTCCTTAAGATACCTAACTTTATGACTAGAATTATTTTTATCATTTTATGTAAGTATTATAACCACATAAAATAATGAAAAATACACCAAACCCTAGTTATATATATATATATATATATATATATATATATATATATATATATCTAAGTCTTTTGACGAGTTTTGACGAAGTCATGACGAGATCCAGACGAAGTCATGACTACTTTTGACAAAGTCAGGACATGAGTTTGACAAGCCCATTTTCAGCCCTGAACCTTACCATCCGGGCCCGTTTTTGAGTAAGCCCGCTGGACAATTATGTCTCCTATCCGCACCTCATTGCCATGCGTCTCCTTGCCCTAAGCCGCTTCTCTCTCCACGCCTCTCCTCATCGCGCAGCAGCCGCTCCTCTCCGCCTTCGCCTCCACGCCGGTGAGTCGCAGTCACCTTCGACCGAGCAGCAACCGTCTTCGACTAGAGCAGCAGTGCCGCTACTGTCCTCCCGAACACAACACCATCTCTTCCGCCTTCCAGCCGCTACTCCTCTACGCGCAACCTGTCCCTTCCCGTGACCACCAGCGGCGAGCTTCCAACCCTTGCACCGTCGACTCGAAGCAACCAGCAGCCCCAGTCCGGCGCAGATCTCACAAGCAAGCAGTAGATCTCGCAAGCAAACAGCAGCCACAACAGGCCCTTCTACACGTCCAGACCGGCGCCTCCTACACAGAGACGTAGCACCAGTGGCTCGCCCTCCTCTCTGTCGACTTCAGCGCGCTACAATCGACCCATTCTTTTTGCCTTTGGTCGAGTGTGCAACTGAGTAAGATACCCCTCCTCCTCCTTGTCTTCCTTGGTGTATTCTAGGTCTGATGCTTACTTCCAACCTTGTACAGACTCACAGCAGTAACGAGAATGGTTCTGTAATTTCGAGTTTTTCGGAAATGTCAAGCAGTGAGTTTCGAGTCCAAGTTTGGGTAAGTTAGACTCCTTCTCTTTGGCTGGTTTTTGGATATGTTGTTGTCGGTATTGCAGTGTCGAACATACTGAAATTTGAGCCTATTCTGAATTATAGTTTAGGAGATATGAGTTTATCAAGTTGGCTTCTCATGCAGTTTTCTAAATGTGCTGAGTTTGTGAAAGTTTGCTTGAGATGCAGTTTTGTAGAATAAATTTGGAGGGGTTATTCACTTCTGTTAGACTTGAATTTTGGACACGTTATAGTTGATATAGTATAGTAGATCATACTAAAATTTCAGAGGAATCCATGTTACGGTTTGAGAGATATGGGATTTCAAAGTTCAGTTTTATAAATGTGCTGAGTTGAGAAAAACAACATGGCATGCTGTTTTGTGAGATAGTTTTGAATAGGCTTTTGACCTCTGTTAGGCTTGAATTTTTGATATGACATAGTTGATATCTTTCTGGAGATCATATTAAAATTTGGGAAGAATCGGAGTTACGTGTTGAGAGTTATTGTGTTTCAAAGTTGACGTTTTTATATACGTGCTGAGTGTTGGGGAAAACAGCAAGTGATGCTGTTTTGTGAGATGATTTTTGAATAAGTTCTTGATATCCGTTGGACTTGAATTTTGGATATGATATAGTTTACATACTTTTGTAGAACATATTAAAATTTGAGAGGCATCCAGCGAGTGGTTTGGGATTTACGATTTTTCCAAGATTGAGTCGTAAGCAGTTTTTCTGTTGTGCTGAAATTCGGTTTTGGGAGATAGTTTTAAATAGGATTTTGATCTCCTTTGCAGCTAAATTTTGGATATATTATAGATACGATTTTATAGTAGAACATATTAAAATTTGGGATAAATCCAGTGAGTGGTTTAGGAGTTATGATTTTTCAAAGTCTACTCAGATTTGGGCTAAGTACAGAATTTGTAAAGGGAGTAGTCAACTTTAGGAATTTTTATAAAACTGTTGAATGAACAGTTTGGAGAAATTCTTTCTCCTAAAGTTAGATAGAACCTCATAGATTATCTAGAGATTTAATTCGGAATTATTATAAGCTATTAAGAATTTTATATTTAGAACCGAAGTCAAACCTTTACAATTCTTCCGGAAAATAGAAACATAGAAAAAATGTCAGTTTGGAACCAAATAAAATTTTAGGAGTTAGAAAATAAATTTAGAACCTCAAATAGGAGATTAGACATGAATTCTAGATTTTTCGAGAATTTCGGGACCAAGGGTAAAATGGTCATTTTACCCTAAATTAACACTGTAACTAGTTATGTCTTAATACATCATTCGATCTTAGAAGTTTTGGACTTCTAACTACGTGAGAGTGTGCTAATACACTTATCGCCTTTGACAGGCAACTGAGTTGCTACAGTTTACAGAACGAGTGGTTTACAAAGAGTCGAGCTGTATATTAGGTAAGTCCTTTGGGCTTTCTTAGCTGACTGCTAAATATGAGTATAAATGATGATGGTGATGTGTGATTGAAATGTTTGAGAGATAGGTTGTGATATATAATTACCGACCTATATTTTGGCCTAAGAGTAACGGGCGGTGGCATTCTGCTCAGTAGCTCGCGGGGCGCTGGGGGTTTCTTTCGGAACTAGTCCATACGTGGTTTGTAGTGATGCTACCAATGAAAATCAGCTAGACCTACACCAGTTGGATAAGGAACGGAGGCGAGAACTAATAATAATTCTCGTGCCACAACTTAAATTGAATAATGTATATCACTTAAATAATAGATAATAAACGGTTGAGTGCCAGCATGATGTTTGTTTATTTTGTTTCTGCTTGTGTTTGTGCTGTTATCTTTTTGCTTATATTTGGATAGTTAGCTAACGGTTTATCCGTGTTGTAGATCTGTAGAGATAGACAGTTGCAGAGAGATCCGGAACGGATGGTCAGCCGGGTCCACGTACTCATTAGATGGGGACGGGGGAGTCTTCCATACGTCATGCATGCTATGTATCTTTATATATGTTTGTAAGGCTGTCACATGTGTACGTTTATACCATTAAAAATATTATGTTTTTAGAAACTGTTTTAAATACATTTGTGCTTTGTTGTAAGATCCAAGTAATGTTGTTGTTAAACCTAGGTCGGGACCCATTGTGAGGTCCTAACCAGTAGCTCCCCGTGTTCCGAGAATTTGGGGTGTTACAACATGGTATCAGAGCTCTGGGTTGGCAACAATGGCACTTGAAATCTTCTAAAAGACCGAATGTATAAAATAACTAGAACCCGAAAGGGGTCTAAGATTTTCAAAACGGATTTCTGTTTTTACACACGTGCATAGTCGGGTTGTTGGGTTAGTAGTACGTCGGACCACCATCGTTCTCCGTGGATCTCTGCATCTTAGTAGATGAGAAATAGTTTGTGGACTTATAGTATTGTATGTTTATGTAAGTTATATGTATATCTATACGCATGTAACTTTTTAGTACCTTAAAGGATAGGAAATATACTTTAGTTGAGTTAATATCATGCGATCATCGCCTTATGATAAAATTTTAGTAGATCGTAAAGAGTATCTCTATAGGAAAATAATGGACTCCGACCTCGGAGTAAAGTAATGTGTCCCGACGTACATTCTGGCGATTCCTACAATCATTTGAAGAACGAGTTGACATAAAGTGAAGATTAAAAGATGATTCTTAACCACGAGAATAATTAGATAAGAAAGAATATCAAATAAACTCAGATAGAAGTGATAGAAGTCCATACAAGGAATTTAGCGGTGGGAAGACGAGAGATGAAACTCAAGAATATACGTAAGGACTGATAAGAAGCGCAATTTGAAGCGGACAAAATCGGAATACAAATTAAGTGGTGTCGAGTACAACTACACTTGGCGGGTTAAATGACACTACAACAAAGGTGGACAGCGCCATAGGCAAGTATGGGCATGAGAGTGCAAAGAGGATAGGGTGTTGACCCAGATGTGAGAGATTAAAGGTTACAAAGATAGAGAGTGAGTTTAATGACGATAAATAGACTGTGTAACCATGGAAGCAAGTGGAGTCCTCCGAGATACGGGAATTTTGAAAGAAACTTCGATATCATAAGTATCAAAGAAACTAGAAGACTAAAACTGTGACAACGAATTTCCATAAGGGTATCATGGTCAAAACAAAACCAATTAAGAGGAAGAATGTGGGAAAGATAATTTGGTGGATTAGAGAGTTTATAATAACTTCTCATTCGCATAAAGATCTAAGTTACCAACATTAACGGTCATATTAGGGAAACACGAACAAACGATGAACAAAGTAGGAAGAATTGTGAAGACACGCTTACAAGTTATCGTGGAAGACATGACAAACTCATCGACGGCAAATGAATGTTGGGACTAGACTCAAAAGAGTATAGTGATCTCATAAGAGAACCAGAGAGGTGTAGATTGTGGAAGGAGCTAAAGAGTTTTAACAAAGAAGCTGGAGAAAATAGATTTCACCAACTGTATCAAACGTCGAAAGAGATAGAAGAACAATAAGTCCGTGGTCTTATTGAAGGTCAACTACCGACTAGTTGGTAATAACTGAGACATAACACGTGCGGGTCAACTAGTGGTAACTGGTTAGCAGGTAAGGAGGATAACCCTAGACTTATGAAAGAATTTCATAGATATTTGGAGGACCCTCCAAGAGATCAACGACGACAGATGTGAAGCTAAATTTATACGCGTGCTAGTACCCTTAATAATAACATGGAGTGAGTTCGAGCCAAGAACCCTAATTAAGAACTTAAGAAGAAAGACGAGACGGCCCGGAATAACCCCCTTATGTCATGTGAGACCAAGGAAATTGTGTGAGTGATGTACTACCTATTGGCTAGGAAAAAGGTACATGTCACAGCTAGTACCGATGGCTGGTACAAGAAGAACTAGAGGAGTAAGAAGTATACACTTTTGATTAGGTTCTATGTCAGTCAAGACACAATGTGTGTAGCATTCCATACAAGGGAGAACGATGATTCTATTCCGATATTTACGGAAGAAATCCTTGTGACTAAGAGGTGCAAGGAATGAAGACCTGCAATTGAGTGTAAGAGCGAAGATAGACCTCCTAAGTGTAGAGAAGTTTTGATCTCGTCAGAGGTATAAGAAGTTGAAAGGAATCACGATGCCAATATTAAAAAGAGTAAAGGGCCGGTGGTAGAGTCAATGGAGTTCAACAAAGCGATAGTATAAACAACGGTACGGAAGGAGCAGGTGAGAATGACCTAGGGGACTCGAGAAAGAGAGTTGGCCCTAAGGGTAAGGAAGTGGGGAAGATAGAACGAACTAAAGAAGGGGAAAAGGGATTAACCGAGTAGTTGTTACTTACCAGAAATTTTATGCCAATGGAGGTACGAGAAGAGCGAGTACGAGATATCGAGGTAAGTCAACTATAGACTAACCAATATCCATGGAGGATGTGCAAATGTTGCTGGTATTGATGAGTTATGTGCCGCCAAGAAGAGATATTTGTGAATGTGGATTTACGAAGTAGCTTTACCGATGCCTTGGAAGATTTCTTCCAATAGGCAACGACAACCTTCTTGAATGAACTAAAGGTATAAAGAGAACCATGTTAGAGATTTCGTATTGGTTGGTTAGATCAAACTCGGTCGAATCAAAGAGTTTGAATCCGTGTTAGAAGAATTCCACAAAATGAACGGGAGAGGTTGTCTTCTAACCGTTATCTTATATCCTTTAAGCAAGTAAGGAAAGTTCTTGATACTTCATCCGTATAGGACTTGTGGTCGAATCGGGAGGAAGAGTTTTGGGGTCAATCATTTTAGACTCAAGGAAAATGTCCTTATGGTTAACGGGTGACAACATAATTATCAAAGTAACACAGCGGAAGCGTGATGGGTCCTAACCCACATAACAAGAAATTCGAGAGTACAGAAAATGACGTGTCGAGTGTAAGACGGTGATAATTGGTAAAATGCATTTCGTTTAGAAAGAACGTGAAATAGGCTACGTGGAATGACAGGAAATTTTGTAGAGGAACTGTATCACCATCTAGATAGATGAGAAAGTATGTGCACATAGAAGTATAGAAAGAGAGTAGTACCCCATTATAGATACAAGTGAAGCATGCCGACCTCGTCACATGTCGGCATACAAGTAAATTGGGAACTTAATACCTAGTAGGGTACTTTAGAATGACTTTCTTGATGGAATGAAAAAGGAAGCTACGGGAGTGTACTTACAGACCAGTACTCGTACATATAGAAAACATAATCTCAAGAGTAGAATATAAGAAGAATTTTATACCAGAACAGATCCGAGTTGCGTTGCATGTCAGAGAAATATTATCGGTCTGATAGACGTGAGGGATATAAGAGTAGAATGTTGATGGTGTGTTAGCAGTTATCAAGCAATTATGATCAAACGATGGTGAGGTAAGATTACCTTGTGCCTAGTGTCGTCATCGTGAATACATTCTATATCACCTAAGATTTCGATACTGCGTAAGAAGCTTGAGTGGAACTAGAGATCTATAAAATAATATGATGACGTCGATAGAATACAAAGATCGTGAATACATTCTTTAATGGAGGAACCATATGACGGAGTCATATTATGACATAAGACCAAGTGAGTTATGATACAACTAGCCTTAAACACTTAGTAAAGTACCGGGAGATGTATAAGGGGGATATCCTAGATCGGATACCCGGAACCTTCAGAAGATCATAAATAAAATAATTAGAATAAAATTACCTCAGGAAGGTCATCAAAAGATTTAGAGGCGAGCAAGGTAAGACAACCTTGTGAGACCTTACAAGATGAGTTGAAAGTGAGTGAAGGACTACTATTCCTCACCCTATTGAGGAGAACAACCCCATTGATCAACATATTTAGTTAGAAGGAATACCTACTAGACACGAGTTAGGTCCTCAGAATAGAGGATCGGACAGTTGGGCCGAATGATACCGGTGAGATATTCGATAACCAATCTAGAACGTGGTAGCAAGCGCTTATGATGTATGTACATGAAAAGATTTGCAGAGAAATGGGTTTTATGAAAAGCCGACGAGGCTACTTGAGATATTGTGGATAGTATGAGACGTCATAACCTTTCAGAGTTCTATACAAAGATAGTGGTAACCTTGAAAACAACTAGTTAGGGCTTGAACCTGCATGTGTGTGCTATTGTTTGACTACTTGTTTATTTCATGCTTGAGTGTCTAGTCTTGTGTGTTATATTGATGACCTTTGGTGTCTGAGTACTTAGATGTGGAATCGATGAGGCTTTTGTGTAGTGATTTGATACACCCGACTGGTGCCTTAAAGGCCAATCATGATTATCTAACCCTAAGTTTCGGGACGAAACTTATTTTTAGGGGGTACTGATGTAATAACCGAAAATTTTACTTCCGATTAATTCCGAGCCAAACCGAGTTTTAGAGACCGTTGACCTCCTTAAGATACCTAACTTTATGACTAGAATTATTTTTATCATTTTATGTAAGTATTATAACCACATAAAATAATGAAAAATACATCAAACCCTAGTTATATATATATATATATATATATATATATATATATATATATATATATCTAAGTCTTTTGACGAGTTTTGACGAAGTCATGACGAGATCCAGACGAAGTCATGACTACTTTTGACAAAGTCAAGACATGAGTTTGACAAGCCCATTTTCAGCCCTGAACCTTACCATCCGGGCCCGTTTTTGAGTAATCCCGCTGGACAGTTATGTCTCCTATCCGCACCTCATTGTCATGCGTCTCCTTGCCCTAAGCCGCTTCTCTCTCCACGCCTTTCCTCATCGCGCAGCAGCCGCTCCTCTCCGCCTTCGCCTCCACGCCGGTGAGTCGCAGTCACCTTCGACCGAGCAGCAACCGTCTTCGACTGGAGCAGCAGTGCCGCTACTGTCCTCCCGAACGCAACACCATCTCTTCCGCCTTCCAGCCGCTACTCCTCTACGCGCAACCTGTCCCTTCCCGTGACCACCAGCGGCGAGCTTCCAACCCTTGCACCGTCGACTCGAAGCAACCAGCAGCCCCAGACCGGCGCAATTCTCGAAGCAACCAGCAGCCCCAGTCCGGCGCAGATCTCACAAGCAAGCAGTAGATCTCGCAAGCAAACAGCAGCCACAACAGGCCCTTCTACACGTCCAGACCGGCGCCTCCTACACAGAGACGTAGCACCAGTGGCTCGCCCTCCTCTCTGTCGACTTCAGCGCGCTACAATCGACCCATTCTTTTTGCCTTTGGTCGAGTGTGCAACTGAGTAAGATACCCCTCCTCCTCCTTGTCTTCCTTGGTGTATTCTAGGTCTGATGCTTACTTCCAACCTTGTACAGACTCACAGCAGTAACGAGAATGGTTCTGTAATTTCGAGTTTTTCGGAAATGTCAAGCAGTGAGTTTCGAGTCCAAGTTTGGGTAAGTTAGACTCCTTCTATTTGGCTGGTTTTTGGATATGTTGTTGTCGGTATTGCAGTGTAGAACATACTGAAATTTGAGCCTATTCTGAATTATAGTTTAGGAGATATGAGTTTATCAAGTTGGCTTCTCATGCAGTTTTCTAAATGTGCTGAGTTTGTGGAAGTTTGCTTGAGATGCAGTTTTGTAGAATAAATTTGGAGGGGTTATTGACTTCTGTTAGACTTGAATTTTGGACACGTTATATTTGATATAGTATAGTAGATCATACTAAAATTTCAGAGGAATCCATGTTACGGTTTGAGAGATATGGGATTTCAAAGTTCAGTTTTATAAATGTGCTGAGTTGAGAAAAACAGCATGGCATGCTGTTTTGTGAGATAGTTTTGAATAGGCTTTTGACCTCTGTTAGGCTTGAATTTTTGATATGACATAGTTGATATCTTTCTGGAGATCATATTAAAATTTGGGAAGAATCGGAGTTACGGGTTGAGAGTTATTGTGTTTCAAAGTTGACGTTTTTATATACGTGCTGAGTGTTGGGGAAAACAGCAAGTGATGCTGTTTTGTGAGATGATTTTTGAATAAGCTCTTGATATCCGTTGGACTTGAATTTTGGATATGATATAGTTTACATACTTTTGTAGAACATATTAAAATTTGAGAGGCATCCAGCGAGTGGTTTGGGATTTACGATTTTTCCAAGATTGAGTCGTAAGCAGTTTTTCTGTTGTGCTGAAATTCGGTTTTGGGAGATAGTTTTAAATAGGATTTTGATCTCCTTTGCAGCTAAATTTTGGATATATTATAGATAAGATTTTATAGTAGAACATATTAAAATTTGGGATAAATCCAGTGAGTGGTTTAGGAGTTATGATTTTTCAAAATATACTCAGATTTGGGCTAAGTATAGAATTTGTAAAGGGAGTAGTCAACTTTAGGAATTTTTATAAAAATGTTGAATGAACAGTTTGGAGAAATTCTTTCTCCTAAAGTTAGATAGAACCTCATAGATGATCTAGAGATTTAATTCGGAATTATTATAAGCTGTTAAGAATTTTATATTTAGAACCGAAGTTAGACCTTTACAATTCTTCCGGAAAATAGAAACATAGAAAAAATGTCAGTTTGGAACCAAATAAAATTTTAGGAGTTAGAAAATAAATTTAGAACCTCAAATAGGAGATTAGACATGAATTCTAGATTTTTCGAGAATTTCGGGACCAAGGGTAAAATGGTCATTTTACCCTAAATTAACACTGTAACTAGTTATGTCTTAATACATCATTCGATCTTAGAAGTTTTGGACTTCTAACTACGTGAGAGTGTGCTAATACACTTATCGCCTTTGACAGGCAACTGAGTTGCTACAGTTTACAGAACGAGTGGTTTACAAAGAGTCGAGCTGTATATCAGGTAAGTCCTTTGGGCTTACATAGCTGACTGCTAAATATGAGTATAAATGATGATGGTGGTGTGTGATTGAAATGTTAGAGAGATAGGTTGTGATATATAATTACCGACCTATATTTTGGCCTAAGAGTAACGGGCGGTGGCATTCTGCTCAGTAGCTCGTGGGGCGCTGGGGGTTTCTTTCGGGACTAGTCCATACGTGGTTCGTAGTGATGCTACCAATGGAAGTCAGCTAGACCTACACTCGTTGGATAAGGAACGGAGGCGAGAACTAATAATAATTCTCGTGCCACAACTTAAATTGAATAATGTGAATCACTTAAATAATAGATAATAAACGGTTGAGTGCCAGCATGATGTTTGTTTATTTTGTTTCTGCTTGTGTTTGTGTTGTTATCTTTTTGCTTATATTTGGATAGTTAGCTAACGGTTTATCCGTGTTGTAGATCTGTAGAGATAGACAATTGCAGAGAGATCCGGAACGGATGGTCAGCCGGGTCCACGTACTCATTAGATGGGGACGGGGGAGTCTTCCATACGTCATGCATGCTATGTATATTTATATATGTTTCTAAGGCTGTCACATGTGTACGTTTATACCATTAAAAATATTATGTTTTTAGAAACTGTTTTAAATACATTTGTGCCTTGTTCTAAGATCCAAGTAATGTTGTTGTTAAACCAAGGTCGGGACCCATTGTGAGGTCCTAACCAGTAGCTCCCCGAGTTCCGAGAATTTGGGGTGTTACAGTTCCTTTAGAGCACTGGAGAGATATTTTTGGTTTCCCGGCTCTGACTGCTGTAGATTTTCCCTCCCAAGCTGTAGCTACGGAGTTTTGGGGTCAGATTGCTCATGTTGTTGAGCACGCAGACAGGTGGCGCCCTGGAGACTCCAGGGAGCGTATCATATTTCACCTAGCCTTTAGGTTAGCTCACCACATTTTCAGTGAGACGCTTCTGGCGCGTACTGAGATGCCCCAGAAGGTCCGACAAGGGGAGCTTTTCAGCCTTTACTGCATGGTGACTGGAGGGATCCCCGACTTTGGCTTGATGCTGGCAGAGGATCTGCACAGGATCAAGGCCAAGGCAAAGGAGGATATCTGCTGTGGAGGGATTATGACTCACATAGCGAGTTACCAGGACATGGACCTCAGAGCTTGTACTATGGTGGCGGCTGCCAAGCCGCTAGGGCATCAAGAGATGATCACTCGGCGGATTCTGGTTCCCCGAGGACTCACTACACCGTATGTAGCCATGCCATGGGAGCCGACTACACCACAGGGGATCAGATGGTCGCCCCAGTTCTCAGTTTATGATCCTCACTACTGGCAGACTGCTTGGATCCCATTGATGGAGGATGCTAGAGATGCAGCAACTACACCAGCTGAGGAGGATGAGGTAGAGGAGGAGACTACTGATGACGATGACAGGGATGGTGGATTTCGTATGGATATAGGGACTGATACTGCTGGAACGAGTGCGCCGGTTATTGATATAACTGATGATGATATTGAGCCTGCACCAGCCACATCACCAATACGACCTGCTAGGCATAGGGTACGCCGACATAGAGATCCAGAGGCTCACCGTCGGATCGATGATCTGACGGATCAGATGATCGATTCTTATGCTGCCCTATCCCTGGATATCCGTGAGATGCAGGAGAGACAGCATTACCAACACATGATGGCTCAGATTTAGTTTCAGCACATCATGGGCTACCCGTTCGACCCATCTCAGTATCCGTATGTGCCACCACCACCACCACCGGATCGTGACTATTGAGAGCTGTAGGATTTTCTTTCTTATTGATTATGCAGCTCAGCTTTATGTCCGGTGAGTATTTTATCTCTTTAGACTTATTTTGACCCACTGGGACAGTGTGTCCCAAGTATGGGGTGTTTATGTATTTGATTGACTTATGTGATGTATGACTCTACATTATCGGATATTTATGATTATTTTGCTTCTATGGTTTTATTTGAGATTACATACATGCATACAGGTTATTTGATTGAGAAAAACGTCAAACACTAGTTTTAAAAAAAAAAAAAATTTCACCTCAACCGGGACAGTTCTGGCCGAACGAGGTGATTCACCTCGGTTGACCTAGAACACCTCGACCGAGGTGGTTTAACTGAGAGTTTTCGAAACGTTTTGTGCTTTTTATCTGGATATGATCTCAGTGAAGATCTTGTTTGCTGACTGGTTTTGAAATCTTTATATGCTTGAAAGGTTTTATGATATGTTTAAGTTGCTAAATGCTTTGTTTGAAATTTTTGGCATGTTTAATACTTTGTTTTTATCCAATTTATGTTGAATTTGAAGGTTGACACCACATGATGAGTGCTCTCACTTTCTTCCTGGAAAGACCAAGGCATTTCATTGTCTTCTCTTCTTCTTCTTGATCATGC
Organism: Fagopyrum esculentum; assembly: GCA_033239045.1. Taxonomy (NCBI): domain Eukaryota; kingdom Viridiplantae; phylum Streptophyta; class Magnoliopsida; order Caryophyllales; family Polygonaceae; genus Fagopyrum; species Fagopyrum esculentum. The sequence continues at coordinate 70,859 of BSUD01000133.1, forward strand.
TTAGCCCCTCATATACATATTTGCCTCCCTTTACCTATCCGGGAATTTGGAAGCAAGCAAGTGAAAAGCAAGTGAAAGAAAAGTTGAGATGTTGGCTGAAAGTTAGAAAGAAACAAATAGGTTTGGGGAAGTCAATCATGATGATGAGTAACTCGGCACCATTCACATAGCCGGGGTTTTGTGTCTTGCCAAAGTCGGATTGAGCGATATTCCTAACGGGTCATGGTATGTGCATCAAGGGTTTGATGTATCTCGAGAAATTGATGATTGCTGATTTCTTAGGCTTCGGTTATTGTGCACCTCTAACCATGCATCCCAAAAAGTAAAGTAAAAAGAAAAAGTGTGAAATAAGCAAAGCTTATTGGTGGAAGATGTTGAAAGTCAAAGTGAAAGTGAAGTATATCCTTTTCCCGGATTCTAGCACCACATTACCTTACATACATCCCTACCCTATACGTTTCTTGACCTTTCTTTTGGGAAGCCCTTGAGACCTCGAGCTTGTTGATTGACTTAGTGGTTTAAACTGGATTATGCATGATTAATTTCGATAATTATGACTTATTATGCATTCTACGATTTTATGCAAAGATGAACAACTTTCTCATATTTATAAAATGTTTTGATCATATTTTGATTTTAAATTCCATAAAGTATTCTCTTAGAGTGATCTATGATTGTAGCCCACCATAAAAATATTTTTGAAAGACTTTTTCATTGATTTTCTTGACTTATAATCCATTCTATCTTGCCTTTTATATGCGGAACTTGCTTGGGGACAAGCAAGGGCTAAGTATGGGGTACTTTGATAGCATGAATTATAGTCTATATTTTGGGGTTTGTTTGAACGTTTTATCCTCAATAATTTGCATGTTTGTATGGGCCTGTTTGGTAAGGGTGATTATGGAGATGAGATGAAGATTATTGGAATTATGAGAATTAAATTAAGAAATTTCTTTAATCTTCATAGAGATAGATTATGGAAATTGTGAGGATGAAATAAATATTTCATCTTCATCTCTACATCACCAAACGGGGCCTATGTATATTATGTGATTATATTACCATTTCATCCACCTTTGCGGGAATAGAGGTCTACACATAGTTTTGTTGTAATCGTAGGTAAAATGGCGCATTTTGGACTGAAAAGGAGCAAAAGGAGCTATGGAGTCATTGGAGCTACATTCAGGAGCTTAAGGAAACATCCAGGAAGCATAGTCATTGATTAAAAATTTACTTTGGACCAGATTTGAGAGATTTCACATTCAGTTGTGACTCACCTCGGTTGACTACAGAGTCACCTCGACCGAGGTGATCCAGAGGAATCGACTCGACCGAGGTGAACACCTGGGACACGGCGAGAATATTTTATTCTTGGTTGAGATCTTTTATCTTTGAAAAGAGGATCTTATATTTTTGGGCTTGGCTCTTGGAAGGAAGAAGATATGTTAGATCATATATTTTACCTATTTTTATGGGAAGAGATCTTTCTAAGATATCTTATCTTTGGAGAGTAATTTTCCTATAAAAAGGGTTAGATTTTCCACAAATCCACATCATGCTATACCACCGATTGTGTTTTATACACCGCTGTAGCCATACTCCAGTTGGGAGATTTGAAGAACCTTTTTGAAGGTTGAAGGAAGAAAGTCCATAGCTTTTATAGTTTTTGAAGGGTTTTTGTAAGATCATCTTAGATTCCCTTCTTTGTCATTGTCTTGTTGGATTTCTATCCAAGGAACGCTTGTTGGTTTTATAATTGATTCAGCTATTGAAGCCTTTCTCTTAAGGTATTCTTGTTCAATTATTCTCTTTTTTCCCATATATTTGATTAATACTTCCATGATGATGAGTGGCTAATTTCCTTGTGTGATTCTAGGGTGATCGGCTGATGGTTGTGCGAAAAACAATGATAGAATAATCTTAAATCACAGTAGGACCCTGAAAGTTCGAGTCTTTATCCTAACCCTAAAGCATCTCGCTCAGTCGATGAACATCTCGGCCGGGGTGGAATTTGTCTGACCGAGGTGACTTATCTGATCCGAAACTGAGAGTTAAGTGTTAGAGTTTGCCAAATCCTATTCTTATTATACCTTTCCTGGTCCAATGCAAGCCTAGGATGAGACTTACCCGGTAATTCCTTTGTTTGTTTACCAAAGATCATAAGTGTAGGCAATAAATGTTTATCCTTTATTGGGGTTTGAGTGTGCTTCCATCCCATCTTTGTGAGTTAGCCTGAGACTTACCCAGTAAAGGTTGATTCTATTCCCTTAGATGGTGTGTTAGTTTGAGGTTATAATTCTTTATCTTAATTCCTTGAGACTTACCCGGTAATAGGAGTTACGGTTTGGGATTAGTGAGTAGTGAGACTTACCCGGTGATCTATTCACACTTTAGTAACACCTTCCCTATGCAAAAAAATCTCAGCTTTGTCCACTTATCTTTAGATCTTGAGTTGGAACCACAACTAGATGTTTTAATCCCTAGAATTGCATATTTCCTTTATTGACTTTTTATCATCTTTGATTGTTTTAATCGCTTTTGTGGTTAGTAATTGCTAAAGCTTACCTATTCCGACTTTGTTTCACTAAGTCCCTGTGATCGACCCTTGGAGTTCCTTGCTTTTTACTACGATTGACCCGTACACTACGGGTTCGCATCCTTGTTTTAAGCTTATATCTAGGGTTATAAATTTAAAGCTTGCACACACCGTTTGGAGCGAACACTTTTTACTACGATTGACCCGTACACTACGGGTTCGCATCCTTGTTTTAAGCTTACATCTACGGTTATAAATTTAAAGCTTGCACACACCGTTTGGAGCGAACAGATGTCATAATGAAGGTTATTGGCTAAAACCCTTTAGCAATTCTAAGGTAAAGGGTTGATAGTTGTGTCTTAGATGATGATAGATCGATCGTAAACAGATTGGACCCTAAGAGTTAGAGAAATTTCGTCGACAACCATAATCACGGTCTGTTCTTGGACTTCCACGGCCGTGGAACTCAAGATCTTGTCGTGATTTACCCTAGTTTACGAACTTTGCTTTTACTTTAGTCCAAAGTTAAAGATTAGCTTTAACCTAGTCTTGGCTTGCCTTTCCTAGGTAGTAGTAAGACTCAACATTCTCTATTTCGGTTTCGAGTGTCACAACCTTAACCGTTTGAGCCTATCTTGATCCTTGGGTTACAAGTTTTGGTATTTGAGATCAATTCTTACCTTTAGATCCTTTCTATACGGAAGCCTCAACAACCTTTATAGAGAGTGTCTTTGGGTGAGTCATATAAGGTTTTCGAACTTCATTGTATATTACCTTACTTTTGCATACCTTTGCAATTCTCGACTCTGTTCTTATATCTTTATTATATCTTGAATAGATTGGCACAATTAGATACCTGGACCTTTAGGGTTTCTATTTTCCCAATACTTGCAAAGCTTATCACATTTACTTGCTTGACAATTTACAAACTGAATTTGTTCCCCCCAAATCCCTGAATTTGACACTCTGGAATTCTTGCTTTACTACGCCGATCCGTACACTGCGGGTTCGCTTGCTTAAATTTCAGTTTTATAAATTTAAGACTTGATTGCACGCACGCTTTGAGGCGAACATTTAACTATCCTACTGGTGGTAAAGATTTAAAAGAAGGTAAAACGACCTAGAGTTATTTTCAATAATCCATGCTCTTAAGATCTGGCGTCACTATCTCTATGGGGCGACATGTCAGATCTTCATAGACCATAAGAGTTTGAAATACATATTCACTCAACGGGAGTTGAATAACCGCTAGAGGTGGTGGTTATAGTTGATCAAGGACTTCGACCTTGAGATTCTCTACCACCCCGGAAAGGCGAATGTAGTAGTTGACGCTTTGAGCCAGAAGACGCCTCGAGAGAGGGCGATAGCCCTCTCTCGAGGCGTCTTCTATTGTGAGTGGGTTGTATAGAAGTCTAAGACTTCTATTGTGAGTGGGTTGTTGTTGATATAGTTATCTTCTTGTGATCAGGTTATGGGCTTCCTCCCCTAAGGAAGCGAGAGTGTTGTGAGTTGAGTGTGGTGACGAGGTAAGTCTCCGGACTTACTTAGCTCGTATTCTATGTATTAGATTCGATGCGTGTTTGGTGGTGTGTGTTTTATTGCTTTCATTATAACTTATAAAACCGGAATTAGGATTACCGACCTTTATATATTATTTGGCTCAAGTGAATGATAACGGGCGGTGACAACTTGTCTAGCTCTTGCGTAGAGTTAGGAGGTTCTTGGCGGCAAGCCCGTTTGGTTAGACGGTCGGATGCATCCGTACCGTTCCATGCGGTAAGTGGGGACCGAGGCGAGTTTCGGGAGATTCTCGTGTCACAAAAGAAGTTGAATTAGAACGGGATATGACCTAATAATAAAAAGATAATAACCGGACTTGTGTGTTTTGAACATGTTATGTGTTATGTTGATGTATGTGTGTATGTTCCTTCACCTTGCTTCTAATGCTGCTGATAACACAATTTATGACTTAGGTTTAGGCACTCATTTAGATAGTTTTTCCGCTCATTCATACATGGTTTGCACTAGTTCGTGACGATTTGCACTCAATTCATGTATTTTCTCGAGATAGACGTCTACACGGACTTTTGCATGCTTTGTGGTTATTTTAGGAGTTTTAGGAGCTTAATCGATACATTTGAGGATCGTTCCTCGAGATGACACACCTTCGGACTCATTGGGATGCAAGCTAGGGGCTAAGGAGGACACATTGGACCTTGTTGGTGCATGTCATGCACCAAATTGAGGCTTGATGATCCAAAACAAGCTGAGGCACCAAAACCACGGCCACTGGGACTTCCACGGGCGTGGTTTTGGCCGTGGTTTTCCCCAGACAACTGTGATAGCTGTCCCACGATCTTTATGGCCGACTCTTGCAAATTTGGAGGATAAAAGGTGGTCCTGCAAGGCTATTAGTGGCATCTCCCATCACTCCATTCTCTCTCATACTCTCAACAACAAAGATTCTCTCATTGGAGCATTGGATTGGAGACCATTGGAGAAGAAAGAAAACTTCCATTGGAGAAGAAGAGAAGAACACACCATTTTTAGTCTTTCATAGTTCTAGAGTAGAGATTGTTGGAAACATTTGCTAAGGTTGTAAGAAACGATTCGAACCTTCTTTTGAAGGGTTGTAAGTCCTTGAATCTTGATTTAGCATGTTTTACTTGTTTTACTTGCTTAATCTATCTTTCATCTCATTTCCTTGCTATGGATTCTATGATTTTATGCTTGGTGAGTTTGATTTTTAAGATGCATGTTATTGGCTAAATAGATGTGATTCTAGGGTAAGGAAATAATTTTTATGGCTTGGACTATGATAGAATGGACTTAGGTGTACCTTTGGATGAATTGTATGCTCGAACCTAGCCTCTGTTGTAAACCACGGTCTATTCTATACATTCCACGGCCGTGGTTCTTGATGAACAACCCGTGATTTTGACTGACTTGCTTGCTTTGATGAATCTAAGTGCTAGGATGTTAGATTGTTGAAATCCTAGTGTTTGTTGAGTTAAACCTATCCTAGGGTGACCTAGTGCTAGCAACTAAGTGTTAAAAGAGACCTACCAGGTGATTCTTGCTCTTAGATACCGAAGATGACGAACTCTAGGTAGTAGTGAGCCTCATAAGCCGCTATTGGACTGAGTGTGCTAGGATTGATGTTTAGGACTTGCCTTCCCGAGACTTACCCGGTAAGGAGAGGTTAGATCCCTAGATAACCATCCGGTTTGTGTAGAATTCCTATCCTTAGGCTCTTTGAGACTTATCCAGTGATGAGACCTTAGGAACGGACTAGTGGACCATGAGACCTACCCGGTGATTGATCCCAATCTAGAAACGCTCACTCCCAACATACTATAGTTGATCCAAGGAATGATTAGATAGCTTGAGTCCTATGCCATAACCGGAATTTCCAACCCCTAGAATCCGCTTTTCTCCCTTTGATTACATATTTCGTATTTGCTTGTTTACTTGTGGTGTTAGCTTAGTTGATTGTTGATTTTGCATGATTTGTGATCTTTGATTGATCACCTAAAAACTAAACCAAAAACATTGAGATTTTCATTTCTTTATTCCTTTCTCTTTTCTTAGCCTAGATTTTCACTATTCTTAGTCATTAATCGATTCAATCTCACCTCAGTCTTTGTGTTCGACCTCGGAATACTATCCCTACTACAAAACGTCCCGTACACTGCGGGTTCGCTAGGAGTTAGGAGAAATATATCGAGTTATAAATTTAAGACTTTTACGTGTCACGTTCTTAGCGTCACAAGTTTTTGGCGCCGTTCCCGGGGACTAGGTCTAGATTGAGTCATTGATTGTGATTGTTTATAGTGTAGATCTTTCTTGTTGCTTTTGATCTCGTTTGCTTTGTGTCTTTTCTTTTCAGGACATCTCTCACTCTTTAGGTCTATGCGAAGATCTCGTGGCAAGGATTTAGCTCCATTCGATCCCGAACCGGAGAAAATCCTTAGATCTAGATCCAAGAGCATTAAAAAGGGAAAAGAGATGGCCAGAAGAGATCTCCAAGCTGAGTTGGATGAGGCCTTAGAGCAAATTAGGCTAAGAGATGAGCTCTTGGAGAATGAAAGAAGACTTGCCAATGAGAGGCAAGAAGCAACTAGGATGGAGATTGAAGAGATTAGGTAAGCTCTTGTGCAAAGAGAGCTTAATCGTCAACAACCTCCAGCTCCACTACAACCGCAGCCGGCGGCGGTTAATATTCGGGTTGTGCTCATTGCTATTGAAGAGCCACAAACGTTAGGGAAACGTATGGATCCGGCACAAAGAGCACACCGTCCCGGTGTGAACTTAGGAGATCCCGCAACCCATGATTACGAGCTCCGCCCTCAAGTTCTACAAATGATCCGGCATAATCAATTTGGAGGGATGGAAGGAGAGTCTCCTCACCAACACTTGATGAACTATGAGATCTTGATGGAGACTCTAAGACCGCCTAGATTGGAGAGCAACAACCATAAGCTTAGGGCTTTCTCCTTCTCACTTAAGGATAAAGCCTTGGCTTGGTATCAATCTATTCCACAAGGGCGAGTGAGTACTTGGGAGGAGATGACAACCGAGTTTTTGACTAAGTTCTTCCCACCTTCAAAGACTACCGAGCTAAGAGGGAAGATCAATGCCTTTGTGATGAAGGATAGAGAAAGCTTATTCAAGTCTTGGGAGAGGTTCAAAGACCTTCTCCTAGATTGTCCGCACCATGGTATACCGAAAATAGAGCTATTGGAGATCTACTTCAAAGGATTTAATGAAGATAGCCAATTCAAGCTTCAATCTCTTTCCGGTGGGACTTTCATGGAAAAGAATGTGGTTGAAGCTTGGGAGTTTGTAGAGAAACAAGCTTTGGTGATTGATAAGTACTCCCATAGGAAGAGTGATGGGAGAAAAGCGGGAGCATATGAGGTGAGTGAAGTCACCATGAGTAACTTCAAGCTTGATGCAATCAACAATGAGCTGAAATCTTTGAGGGAGTTGTGTGCTACAACTTTGAAGAATCAAGCAACCCCTCAAGTGCAAATGCAAGCAAACTTGTCTTCCAAGGAGGAAGATGTGAACTACATGAGAAGGGGCAATTACAACAACTACCAAGGCCCAAGGAACTTCAACAACAACCGGCAATTTAACAATTACCGGCCTAACCACAACCATCCCGGGTTTTCCTATTCTAACCCGGATGGAGCCTTGAACCCTCCCGCTTCCACAAGCGCAGCTCCACCACCAAAGGCTTCACAAGGTCTTGGAAGCACAAGTGTTCCAAAAGGCGGGTGAAGCTCATAGAGATCCGGGAAAGCTTCCCGGAAGAACCGAAGATAACCCGAGAGGCCAAGTGTTGGCCATCACAACAAGGAGCGGGTTGAGCATGAAGGACCCCTTGCCTTAGGAGAATGCTAAGGGAAAGCAAGTAGTGGTGGAGGAAGAGTCATTGCAAGAAGAAGGAGGCAAGAGTAAGGATGATGAGCCAACATATGAGGCACCACCTCCATACAAGCCACCACTACCGTTCCCACAATCACGAGCAAGAGCTCGCTTGGACAAACACTTTGGTAAATTCCTTGAACTTATGTCTAAATTTCATATTAACATTCCGTTCATGGATGCTATTCTAGGCATGCCGGCATATGGCAAGTTTTTGAAGGAAATACTCTCCAACAAGAGGAAGTTGGAGGAGTATAGAGATGTGAGGATGACGAAGAGGTCCTCGGAATTTATCCAAACCATGAAGGAGGAGATGCCTCCTAAGCTAAGAGATCCGGGATCCTTTTGTGTGCCAATTGGAGTGGGAGAAGTGAAGTATGAAGCCCTATGTGATCTTGGGGCTAGTGTAAGCATCATACCGCTTGCACTTTGCAACAAGGTTGGGCTAGGAGAGCCAAAGCCGGTCAAGATGACCCTTTACATGGCGGACCGTTCGATCACTCACCCGGTTGGAATCTTGGAGGACATACCGGTGCAACTAGGGAAGTTCTATGTGCCAATAGACTTCGTTGTTTTGGACATCCCGGCGGACTATCCGGTTCCCATCATCTTAGGGAGACCTTTCTTGGCAACATCCGGATGCTTGGTGGATTCTAAAAATGGAATTCTCTCCTTCAACATTGGAGAAGAGAATATCAAGTTCAAGTTATCCACAATGATGAAGGGGCCAGCCCTTGGTGAAGATGTGTTCAACATTGTCGAGCAAGAGGAGTCTAGAGAAGTTGTGAGCTCGATCTTGATCAAGGACCCCTTGGAGAAGGTTCTTAGCTGAAGTTTGATGGAGGAAGGAGTGGAGGAGGCCTGCAATGAAGAAATCAAGGCTTTGGAAGCATTAGAAAAGGAGACAAGAGCTGAATTTGAGGTCCACGAAAGTGTGCTGAATTCCTGTAGGAACCACGGCCTGGGGGGAAGAACCAAGCCCATGGTTTCTCCCGTGGAACTCTCTGGAGTGCTCCGAAGTGATAGCTTTGCAAGTTCCACGGCCGTGGTTGTGCCAGAGCCCGTAATTTTGCCCGTGGTTTCTCCAGAAACTGCATTGGTTGTTCATCAAGCTTCAAGGAGCCTTGAGGAGTCTTCCATGGCTTTGGATTCATCTCAACCAACATTATATGGATCGTCTCCACTCAATAAAGGTCCTCCTAAACTTGAACTCAAACCCTTCCCCTCGCATTTGAAGTATGCTTTTCTTGGTGAGAATTCCACATGTCCGGTTATTGTGAATACATGCTTGAATGATGATGAACTTGCTAGATTGTTGCATGAATTGAGATTGCATAGGAAGGCTATTGGCTATACCATTGATGATTTAGTTGGCATTAAACCTTCTTTGTGCATGCATAAGATCTTAATGGAAGATAATCATAAACCTTCGATTGAACCTCAAAGAAGACTAAACCCCATCAAGAAAGAAGTAGTAAAGAAAGAGATCCTTAAATTGCTAGATGCGGGAATCATTTTCCCGATTTCGGATAGTAAATGGGTTAGTCCCGTGCATGTGGTTCCTAAGAAGGGTGGGATGACCGTAGTGACTAATGAGAATAATGAACTAATCCCAACTAGAACGGTTACGGGATAGACAATGTGTATAGACTATAGGAAACTAAATGTTGCCTCTAGGAAAGATCACTTCCCTCTTCCTTTCATTGACCAAATGCTAGAGAGATTAGCTCAACATTCCCATTTTTGTTACTTAGATGGCTATAGTGGATTCTTCCAAATCCCTATTCACCCCGATGATCAAGAAAAAACCACATTCACATGACCTTGGGGTACTTTTGCGTATAGGAGAATGCCATTTGGGTTGTGTAATGCACCCGCCACCTTTCAAAGGTGTATGATGGCCATTTTTTCTGAATATATTGAAAACATCATGGAAGTGTTTATGGATGATTTTTTTGTTTATGGATCTTCCTTTGATGATTGTTTAGCTAACTTGTCTCTAGTGCTTAAGAGATGTGAGGAGACTAATCTAGTCTTGAATTGGGAGAAATGCCACTTCATGATAAGTGAAAGTATTGTGTTGGGACACTTAGTGTCCAACCGTGGCATTCAGGTTGATAGAGCTAAGATAGAAACCATAGAGAAGTTGCCACCATCTACCTCGGTGAAGGGGGTAAGGAGTTTTCTAGGGCATTCCGGTTTTTACCGGAGATTCATTAAAGATTTCTCTAAGATTTCTAAGCCTCGTACTAACCTACTAATGAAAGATGTTGAGTTTGTTTTATCCAAGGATTTCCTTGAGGCCTTTTCTAGGTTGAAGAATGCTTTGATCTCCGCACCTATCATGCAACCTCCGGATTGGAGTTTACCGTTTGAGATCATGTGTGATGCAAGTGATGTAGCCGTTGGGGCTGTTTTGGGGCAAAGGAAAGACGGGCGTACACATGCCATTTATTATGCTAGCAAGACGCTAGATGATGCCCAACTCAATTATGCTACCAGCGAGAAGGAGTTGCTAGCGGTTGTGTATGCATTTGAGAAGTTCCGCTCGTATCTTGTTGGAGCGAAGGTCATAGTGTATACGGATTATGCTGTGATCCGTTATTACCTCACTAAAAAGGATGACAAGCCTCGTTTGATTCGGTGGATCCTTCTTCTTCAAGAGTTTGATTTGGAAATCCGGGACAAGAAGGGGTCCGAAAATTCTGTGGCGGATCACCTTAGTAGACTCCCACCATTGGAGCTTGAGAGAGATGACATCCCGATTGATGAATCCTTCTGGGATGAGCAATTGCAAATGGTGGAGGAGTGCTTGTTTCAAGTGTCAAGGGGTAATGAGCCATGGTATGCCGATATTGTGAACTACCTTGTGTGTGAGGAGGTGCCACCCGGTTTATCCTATGCCCAAAGGAAGAAATTCTTCAAGGATGTGAGGCATTACTATTGGAGTGAACCGCTTTTGTTCAAGAGAGGGCCGGATGGAGTCTTTAGGAGATGCATACCGGAGGATGAGGTGGAGAGTGTGATCCGCCATTGTCACTCCTTGCCATGTGGAGGCCATGCTAGCTCACACAAGACATGTGCTAAGGTATTGCAATCGGGTTTCTTTTGGCCAAGTTTGTTCAAGGATGTGCAGAATTTTGTGGTAGCTTGCGATGCTTGCCAAAGGACGGGCAACATCTCAAGGAGGAATGAGATGCCCTTGAACAACATACAAGAAGTTGAGATATTCGATGTTTGGGGTGTGGACTTCATGGGACCGTTCCCCTCTTCTTGTGGCAACCTCTACATCCTATTGGCGGTTGACTATGTGTCGAGATGGGTGGAGGCAATCGCCTCTCCTACAAATGATGCCAAGGTTGTGGTGCGGTTCTTCAACCGAGTGATCTTCCCTAGGTTTGGAACACCAAGAGTGATCATAAGTGATGGAGGGAAGCACTTCACTAATAGGAACCTTGGGGCACTTTTGGCTAAGTATGGGGTGACTCATAAGGTGGCAACACCTTACCATCCCCAAACTAGTGGCCAAGTGGAGATCTCCAACCGGGAGATAAAGGGAATTCTTGAGAAGACGGTCTCTAGGACGAGAAAAGATTGGGCTATGAAGCTCGATGATGCTTTGTGGGCATATAGAACCGCTTTCAAGACACCGATTGGCACCACTCCTTACAAGCTAGTTTATGGCAAGTCTTGCCACCTTCCGGTAGAGATGGAGCATAGAGAATATTGGGCTATAAGATGGTTGAATTTTGACCTCAAGGAGGCCGGAGAGAAGAGATTACTAGACATGAACGCTCTTGAGGAGATTCGGTTGGATGCCTATGAAAACGCCCGGATTTAAAAGGAAAGGACCAAACATTGGCATGACAAGCGTCTCATCCCGAAGGAGTTGAGTGAAGGCGACCTTGTCCTTCTCTTCAACTCAAGGTTGCGGCTCTTCCCCGGAAAGCTAAAGTCAAGATGGACGGGACCTTATGTGGTGAAGAAGATCTTTCCCCATGGAGCGGTTGAGATAGGAGGGGAGCATTGTGGAGATTTTAAGGTGAATGGGCATCGGTTGAAGAAGTATATCCCGGGAGCCCCGGTGGACATGATTGCCCCACTTCACCTTGAGTGAGACGCCCCCAAGTTTGGTCAAGCTAATGACCTTAAAGAAGCGCTTGATGGGAGGCAACCCATTGGTAGACATCTTTTCCTTTTTCGTTTTCGTTTTTGTTTTGATTTTTCTGCTTTTGTGTTTTTGGTGTGCCTTGTGTGTGTGCTAGAGTCTTGGTAGCATGGAAGCCTTGCATGGCATGTGGATGATGATGATGAGTCCCTCATCAATTATGGGTGGAGCGGACGCGGGACTTGGACGGCTAGCGGCGCCTAGCGTGGATCCCGATGCCATAATGAACACTTTGAGCTCTCTACCATCGTTGATAGGATCATCCGACATCACTCCACTTGAGTAATCCCAAATACCAAAGCAAACCATTTTTACATTGTGAGAACCCTCTTTCACTCTTCTTTACTTGAATACCACATTGGGGACAATGTGTTTCTAAGTATGGGGTGGGGTTTGCATAATCTTTTGCATGATTAGCATCTAGGGTAGTTTCTTTTAGTCACATGCTTCATTATGTCTTGCATTGTACATACACATTTCGAAAAATCCAAAAAATCAGAAAATTTTAAAAAAATTTAGTGCTTTTAAGCTTGGGAATGACCCTTATGATGAAATTGTCTTGTGAATTGGATATGGATGGCCTTGTGTGTTGAATAGATGAATGCATATGTGGACTTGAAGTACTTATCTTGAATCCCATGAATGATTTGTGATTATGATGCTTGCCTTGATTGGATTGAGGATTGAAAGTCAAAATTGCATGCTAGTTCTTGCACATCATTTAGGAATGAATGAGGCAATTCATCTTTCTCTACTTCTCGTCTTGATCACGTTGTTTGAGCACCTCAATTGATATAAATTTGACCTCTTTTCACCCATCCGGGAATAGCAGCAGGTTAGTGTGTTGAGTGTGTGAAAAGCAAGTGTGGGGTGAAGTTGTTGATGGATGAATGTTATGAATGAAGTTCTGAATTTGTTGTGAAAGTGTAGACAAAAATATAGGTTTGGGGACGTTGGTTTAAATGACGAGTAACTCGGCACCATTCACATAATCGGGTGTTTGTGCCTTGCCAAAGTCAAATAAACCGATAGTCCTAACGAGCTTTGGTATGTGTGCCCGGTGTGGATGCACCTCGAAAAATAAAAAAGCCCGAGGACGGCTAATCACCAAGGTTTCGGCTTTTGTACACCAATGTCATTGTCTCAAAAATAAGTGAAAGAAAAAGAAAATAAAAGAAAGAAAAGATGGAGAAAATATACACTTGTGGGAAGTTGATAAAAATGTGAAGTTGTGAAGTTAGTTTCATTCCCGGATTAGCATCACATAGCCTAAAAAAACTCTCACCTAATCACAACGTTTCTTGGCCTTTTATTTCACAAGCCCTTGTGACCTATTTGCATGTGTGTAAGACTTAGTGATCTAGATTGAATATGCTCATGATCATCTTGACTTCTTCATTTTTACATTTCATGCATGCCTTCGAGTTAAATATAATTGTCTTTCCATGCCTTCACTTATTTGACACATGATTGCTTGTCCATTGCCATGAAACATGACTATGAAGGTGATCCAATATTAGAAGCACAACTCCAAAAATATTTTCGGTTTTTCATACATGCATAAATCATGTCATCTCTTAGTCTATAGTTGGTGACTTGCTCGGGGACGAGCAAACCTTAAGTATGGGGTATTTTTGATAACACGATTTATGACTTAGGTTTAGGCACTCATTTAGATAGTTTTTCTGCTCATTCATGTATGGTTTGCACTAGTTCATGACGATTTGCACTCAATTCATGTATTTTGTCGAGATAGACATCTACACGGACTTTTGCATGCTTTGTAGGTATTTTAGGAGTTTTAGGAGCTTAATCGATACATTTGAGGATCGTTCCTCGAGATGACACACCTTCAGACTCATTGGGATGCAAGCTAGGGGCTAAGGAGGACACATGGGACCTTGTTGGTGCATGCCATGCACCAAATTGAGGCTTGATGATCCAAAACAAGATGAGGCACCAAAACCACGGTCACTGGGACTTCCACGGGCATGGTTTTGGCCGTGGTTTTCCCCAGACAACTGTGACAGCTATCCCACGATCTTCATGGCAGACTCTTGCAAATTTGAAGGATAAAAGGTGGTCCTGCAAGGCTATTAGTGGCATCTCCCATCACTCCATTCTCTCTCATACTCTCAACAACAAAGATTCTCTCATTGGAGAATTGGATTGGAGATCATTGGAGAAGAAAGAAAACTTACATTGGAGAAGAAGAGAAGAACACACCATTTTTAGTCTTTCATAGTTCTAGAGTAGAGATTGTTGGAAACATTCGCTAAGGTTGTAAGAAACGATTCGAACCTTCTTTTGAAGGGTTGTAAGTCCTTGAATCTTGATTTAGCTTGTTTTACTTGTTTCACTTGCTTAATCTATCTTTCATCTCATCTCCTTGCTATGGATTCTATGATTTTATGCTTGGTGAGTTTGATTTTTAAGATGCAAGTTATTGGCTAAATAGATGTGATTCTAGGGTAAGGAAATAATGTTTATGGCTTAGACTATGATAGAATGGACTTAGGTGTTGTAACGTCCCGTTCTTTTGGGTGCGTTCCGTTTTTATTTCTCCCTATTTTCGATTCGTTCGTAACACGAGATTTCTTTTTATTATTATTCAAAAATAATCTCTCGACATAAAAATATGTTTCCGGGTATTTATTTGTTTTGGTGTACATATACGTATTTTCCGTATTTTCTTTTAGTCGGGAATTTCCGATTCGGGGATCCCGTTCCGAATGTTTAATCGAGTTATTTGTTTTTTTATATACACTCCTCTATTACTTATCTATTTCTTTTTTTTTATCCTTTTCCTCCATTTTCCTTCATTTTTTTCTATTTCTGTTTTTTTTCCCTCCTGTGTTGGCGTGATGCGCTCAGCAAAGGAAACGCAGACTGCCGACTCCTCGGTTCCCCTCCGTCTGCAGCCTACCGCCTAGCCTCGCAGGCCGACTCCTCGCCCTCCCACACCTGGTGACTACCCAAGCCACCTATCTCACCTCTCTATCTCTCTCCCTCTGTTACTTCCCCTCTGCAGCTCTCTTTTCTCTCCCCATTCTTTTACCTATCTGTTGCAAGTGCGGAGATAGATTGGGAGGTTGCACCACGCCGGGCAGAAGCTGCGCCGCTGAAGGAAGGAGAGCCACTCCACAACGCCGCCTCGACCCTGCCGGAGCCACCAGACGCCGGAGGAGCCTCCCAAGGTCTTCTCCCTTGCCTCGCCGTCGGCCAGCTTCTACGCTGTGCTCCTCCCCGCTGCCCTCCTCTGTTTTCTTCCGTCGCAAGGACCCTTGCCGCAGGAGTTTCTGGCCGCCTCCCTACAGCCTCTCCGCCGCCAATCGAGCCTCCCCAGGATGGTTGTCTTCCCTCACCACTGGACGCCTCATCTGCCTCCTGCTAGCCGCCGCCCTGCTTGCCTTCCCTCAGCAAGCGTGAAACGATTTAAAACCCTTAGGGTTAATTAAATCGGAGCCCCTCTCTTTTGCCATAATTACAGATTGTGCCCCATATGTTTATATTGCAGTTTTGACCCACAGTTTTGGAAGTTTACATTTATGCCATTGCAGGAAGTTAATTACATATATTGGCCATATTTATTAGTATAGTTTGTGACCCAGCTTTTACACTTTATCAATTGAGCCCTTGTTGGATTAATTTCGAGTTATGGCCTCAAACTTTTGATTGCGGATTTTGACCATGTTTTTGAATTGTGTTTTGCCCCGGAAAAAACGGTTTAGCGGTTTTGTTATCTTTGGGTTTATGATGTTGTTGGAAATTGCCCGAAAAATATTATTATGGATTTTAAATTGAGATTCGGTTCCAATTGTAATTTCGAGTTATGACCAAGCTTCTAAAAATTGTATAAATTGTCCGGAAAGTGTTTTTAAGATTTTAACTTTGATTTTTAGTACGGGGTTTATTCTTATTTTATATATGTTATATACTATGCCCCAAATTTAGCGTTATGCTAAATTTGATTAGTTGTGGTTTTAGGTTCGGAAGCGCCCCGATAAAGGCCCAACAAATCCATATCGACATTCATATATCGTCTTCGGTCTTTTGACGTCACGTGAGTACCCTCTCTCCCGAGCTTATGATCTTACCTCGATTTAGTTATGTTTAGTGTTGATATCATGCCAGGTTGGATCTAGCATAACTTAGAGTGAATGCCAAGTAGTGGCCTTGAACCTTAGGTGAGTTTTGAGGATTTATGATTGTGCTAAGACTTGAGGTGTTTGGTTGACCTTGTGAGCGTTTTGAGGCTCGAGGTTGGGGTTGTATGATCTTGTGGGATTTGAGAGTTTGAGTTTGGCTTATCCTAGTATGTTGTTATGAGTTACGATCTTGCGAGACCCTTGGGAGGGTAGATGTCCCTATGTGGTTATAGTTTATGATCTTGCGAGATCATTGGTACTAGAAGTCTAAGGACTTCTAACATGTGGGATAAATGTTGATCATGTGCCTTGTTTTGACCAGGCGTTGAGTGCCTTCCTACGGGAAGTTGAGAGCAGTAGTTATCGGGTTTATCTATGGGACGAGGTAAGTCTCTAGACTTACTTAGCTCGTATTCTATGTATTAGATTCGATGCGTGTTTGGTGGTGTGTGTTTTATTGCTTTCATTATAACTTATAAACCGGAATAGGATTACCGACCTTTATATATTATTTGGCCCAAGTGTATGATAACGGGCGGTGACAACTTGTCTAGCTCTTGCGTAGAGTTAGGAGGTTCTTGGCGACTAGCCCGTGTGGTTAGATGGTCGGAGGCATCCGTACCATTCCATGCGGTAAGTGGGGACCGAGGCGAGTTTCGGGAGATTCTCGTGTCACAAAAGAAGTTGAATTAGAACGGGATATGACTTAATAATAAAAAGATAATAAACCGGCCTTGTGTGATTTTATGTATATGGTGTGTTATGTTATTTACTTGTGTTTGTGCCTTTCCCATTGATTCTAATGCTTCGAATATCAGCTAACGGTTTTATACCGATTGTTGTAGATTGCCTTGCAGGTTAGGAATGCGGCCGAGAGATCCGGAAGAGTGGGCAGCCGGGGTTCCGTACATTTTAGGAGTGGGTTTTGGTTGGAGTCGGGTTGTGTTTTATTATTCGTTATTATGTTTGTATGTCGCGTGTTGGCGTTTAGTCTTGGAGTCGTATTTTCGGCTGAAATCATTTGTTGTATTCTTTCGGGTTTTCTTTTCATTACATTGCATAAAAATGTATTTCGTTTTTGGCCTTTATTTGTTCCTTGTTGCAAGATCCGGTGAAATTGTTGTCAGGCTAAGGGTCGGGACCCATTGTGAGGTCCCAACCCGTAGCGCCCCGAGTCCCGCGGATTCGGGGTGTTACAAAAGTGGTATCACAGCCCTAGGTTGACAACAATGGCACTCGCAATCTTCTAAAGGCCGAATGAGGAATAAACAGAACCCACACGGGTTCTGAATTTTCGTTTTCAAAATCACATGCATGAGTCTGGGTAGAATGTACGGACCACCACTCCTTCCGCGGATCTCGGCAGCTTAGTTTATTGAGTTTGTATATATATGTAGATATGTAGGTATGTATAATATATATGTGGATTGTAGTTGCATGATGACTTGATTTATATGTATAGTGAATATATGTGGACTATAATACATGTTTTGACCTTGTATTGTTGTATTGGATTTCCGGATGTGATATTTTAGTAGTTATGTGGACATAGGACATATATATGCTTATATACGGGCTCTTATATATATATAGTAATATATATAGTATGGGACCTTATAGTTAGGATGCGGAAAGATATCATCACCTTTAAGACGACGTTGTTGGCTTAGGATATCATTCATACATGGAGGAGTATACTCAAGTATCAAGTTGAGCGTTTCGTGTTGACGAACACCATGGTGTTTCTCGGATTCCTATAAAAGGACATCGAAGAGGAGGAGTAGAGATGTTGTAAACAAAGGACAACCAAGTAAAAGAAAACTCGAGACGACTTAAGGGGATCAAGATTGGAGCAATACAAGAAAAATGGAGCAACATTAAAGTGTAGAAGCGGTTCTAAAGAGGTCATGATCGAACGACAACGAGACCAAGAGAGAACGAACTTAAGTTCTTCGATAAGAAGCGTGGACAACTAAAGATGTAAATCGAGGAGGAGATGAGTACGTTCTAGCAAGGTTAAGGTGGTATTCCATTAAGATGGAAAGCTTTCCTTAGACGTTTCTAAGCATTGGAGGGTAGAGGAGAAAAGTGAACGAAACATGTGGGAAGGATTTAAATACCGTGAGTTAAACTTGCTAGGTACCAAGAAGTGAAGAGTCAAAAATACGAGGGTTACGAGGAGGATCACATGGTGAAAGTTCACATAGTAGAATTACCTGGCGGAGTCAATCATTTTCCGTCATTGAGATGAAACTGAGCAACGCTAAGGAGGAAGGGTGTGTGGATGATGATCTTCAGAAGATGAAAGATAAAACAAAGAGTTTTGATTAAAAGACTCAAGTTACCAACCAAGAGAAGAGAGTAGTTACTACCCATAGAGATGTGGGGAAGATGCACTTACAAGATATTATGAAGAACGGTTAAGCCTATGAACGGGAGTTATGCGACACAACAAGGCCAAGAAGGTATAGTTACCTTATAGAAGAAGAAGGAAGCGTGGAGCGTATAAAGAGTTAACGGAGTGTGTGAAGGGTGAAATGAGCAAGTGAAGTTTAAGATAGAGTGCCCTGAGAGGGTAGCCTTCAGGAGAATGGTAACATGGAGGGTAAGTAGAATGGTAAGTCATTGACATTGGATGAGAAGAGTAATTGATGACAACCAAGAACACACGTGTGCGGGTTGGCTATTGATGAGCGTAGATGAGAAGAGTAGGCCAGACAATAGCATGAAGGATCAGTAACAAGAGCTTGGAGGATTTCCGGTGGTTCGGTGTAAGTAGTGAAGAAGTATGTCAACTAAGTACAATTATCTTAATCAAGTAATATTGCATAGGATCAAAGCGAGTGAATGTATCAGACCTCCCGGGGAGTGATTGTAATGATCCTGTGCGACTTTCTTAGGTCATGGGATTGACATATGGGGAATGACACGGATCAAACTTTTAAAGTACGATTGGGGCGAAGGAAACTAGAAGAACCAAAAGGAAAGTGAGGCTTCTTTTGTTGTTGTGCGTAAAGGGGATGCGTAGTATGTTCGTTCTGAATGAAATGAAGGTTATGTTTTGCGAGTAAAAGCTGAGTTAGATGTTTTTGACTCACACAAAAGAGTCATGGTGGCTATGGTGTGAAAGAGAGGACCTAGCTTAGGGCAACACTACAAGTTTAGAGTTTATGATGCTAATGCTTGAGAAGTGATGGGTGGATCTTTCTGTGATTGTGGTTGAAGAGATTGGCCTAGAGTTCTCCACGGAGCATACTAGTACGGTTGTGAAGATGTTTTTGGAATACCAAGCGATGCATAAGGTGACCAACAAGGGCAAGAGAATACCGAAGTTTTGAAGTCGATGTCGACATGAGATGTACGAGAAGTATATGAAAGCTTGAGATTAAGAGCCTCCGTTGTTGGATTGACGTTACATAAGGAAATGAAGTATAAATTTCTAAGCCTACTTGAAGAAAAGGAGGTATATGGTGAAAGCTTACGTAGATAACGAAGAGCTCCTCCCATATGTTGGGATGCCGCGTAAAGTGAAGAAGATAAGGTCTTATGTTTCGAAGCACGGTTAAGTCCAACAGATTGGACCCTTATGCTTGCACAAAAGTGAGAAACCTTAAAATATTGTTATAATCATTCCATCAAATAAGGAATATGAGATTAAGTTAAAGCAATACTTAAATAAGGCAACAAGAGTCAGAAGACTCAAGCAAAATTTTTTTCCAATTCAAGAAAAGACGAATCTTTGAAAGGAAACGGTCACCGTTATGACCGGAGAAGGAGCAATTCACGTGTTTAATGGATGTTGCCCCAACAGATTGGGGTAGATCATTAATATATGAACACTTGTCAAGTTTTAAGACAAGGTTGTGTCAGTGTGATGTTATGGGACGAAAGAGGAAAATACAAAGACCGAGATATGATATCACAGATTCCAATACGTCAGAATGTGGATTTTTCCACTAAGGTCAAGCTTGACTAAATTCCGATATCTAAGGCACCTTTGAATGACGCTTGTGAAGAGACATGAGTTGTGGAAGCAAGTGAAGGAGCAATTGCAAGAACTTATTAAAAGGAGTTCATTAGAATTAGTGAAATGATATCGAAAACTCCGAATGTTGAACTCTTGATTTAAAGTTCATATGGGAATATATCTTAAACTCTTGATTTGAAGTTGTTATGAAAAACACCCGTTTGCGAAAAGGGAGATGGTTATCACCGTTTGTACATCGATTACCGTGAGTCGAGCAAGATTATGGTAAAGGGCAAGTATCCCTTACCACGAAGGGATAATCTAGTTGATTGGTCGCGAGGGTCGGTAGTCTTTCTAAGAATGATTTAAGGCGTGATTGTCACCAATAGAGAAATTCGAGATCAGGCTATTGCAAATACGGCAGTCCGTACAAGGTATGGTCCCGATGAGCCTGTGGTGGTTTCATTTGGGCGTACTAATGCCCCGTATAAGATATTTTGGTCTATTCTCGAAGAAGAGAGAAGTTGTATGACAAGTTGTCTCGGGATGACAACCCCCGAAGGATGTAGAAGAAGTTATAAGTTTTCTTGGATTTACTGGTCATTACCGGATTTGTGGAGATAATCTCCAAAGTAACACCATCTATTGCTAACCTACTTCGGAAGACAAAGAAGTTTGAGAGTGACGAAAATTGACATTCGAGTTATTAAGAGTTAAAAGGAGATTCATTGGTGCGACCGCTTCGAAATTTCCCCGAAGTATGATGGTTGAAGTGAACAAGTGACTCTCCAAGACAACGTCTTGATTGAGTGTCGAGGAAATGTAACATCTAAGTTTGTTTTGACAAGAACCAAAGCCAACGGTTAGAATTGGAGTTCGATCTTCTTTGTTAGAAACAAGCAAAGAAGAAACATAATGGAAATGTTGTATTGAGTAAGACCCAAGAAGGAAGTTGAGCTTCCGATATATCGGACCTTTTTGAGATCTTAGCGCGATTTGGAGAAGTGCCTTACAAGTTGGCGTTGCCACCCGGTGTTTCATGTGTATCAGTCGAAGGAGTACATACATGACTCGAGACATGTGGTCCGTTGTGATGATCTAGTCGAGACGAGGAGCCAATGAGGCTAACTGGAAGACGTGGGATAGTATCTTTGGTCGAGTTTTACTCAAGTTTAGCCACATATATAGGACCGTCGGGTTAGTCCCGAAATCTTTCCTTGGTTGTACTTAGGTGATTTGTGACATGACATGATGTGTGTGTTTCTGATGAGTATGTCTTGCGAGTCTTGATGTGTTTGTGCGAGTAGACTTTGGATTAGAAGGCCGTAGTTACCACGTTATAGTGTTCCGAGTGGTTATCAAGACGAGTTTGTTTGAGAGTTCCGCGTTAAGCAAGTTTCGGGACGAAACTTATTTTTAGGAGGACCTATTGTAACGTCCCGTTCTTTTGGGTGCGTTCCGTTTTTATTTCTCCCTATTTTCGATTCGTTCGTAACACGAGATTTCTTTTTATTATTATTCAAAAATAATCTCTCGACATAAAAATATGTTTCCGGGTATTTATTTGTTTTGGTGTACATATACGTATTTTCCGTATTTTCTTTTAGTCGGGAATTTCCGATTCGGGGATCCCGTTCCGAATGTTTAATCGAGTTATTTGTTTTTTTATATACACTCCTCTATTACTTATCTATTTCTTTTTTTTTTATCCTTTTCCTCCATTTTCCTACATTTCTTTCTATTTCTGTTTTTTTTTTCCCTCCTGTGTTGGCGTGATGCGCTCAGCAAAGGAAACGCAGACTGCCGACTCCTCGGTTCCCCTCCGTCTGCAGCCTACCGCCTAGCCTCGCAGGCCGACTCCTCGCCCTCCCACACCTGGTGACTACCCAAGCCACCTATCTCACCTCTCTATCTCTCTCCCTCTGTTACTTCCCCTCTGCAGCTCTCTTTTCTCTCCCCATTCTTTTACCTATCTGTTGCAAGTGCGGAGATAGATTGGGAGGTTGCACCACGCCGGGCAGAAGCTGCGCCGCTGAAGGAAGGAGAGCCACTCCACAACGCCGCCTCGACCCTGCCGGAGCCACCAGACGCCGGAGGAGCCTCCCAAGGTCTTCTCCCTTGCCTCGCCGTCGGCCAGCTTCTACGCTGTGCTCCTCCCCGCTGCCCTCCTCTGTTTTCTTCCGTCGCAAGGACCCTTGCCGCAGGAGTTTCTGGCCGCCTCCCTACAGCCTCTCCGCCGCCAATCGAGCCTCCCCAGGATGGTTGTCTTCCCTCACCACTGGACGCCTCATCTGCCTCCTGCTAGCCGCCGCCCTGCTTGCCTTCCCTCAGCAAGCGTGAAACGATTTAAAACCCTTAGGGTTAATTAAATCGGAGCCCCTCTCTTTTGCCATAATTACAGATTGTGCCCCATATGTTTATATTGCAGTTTTGACCCACAGTTTTGGAAGTTTACATTTATGCCATTGCAGGAAGTTAATTACATATATTGGCCATATTTATTAGTATAGTTTGTGACCCAGCTTTTACACTTTATCAATTGAGCCCTTGTTGGATTAATTTCGAGTTATGGCCTCAAACTTTTGATTGCGGATTTTGACCATGTTTTTGAATTGTGTTTTGCCCCGGAAAAAACGGTTTAGCGGTTTTGTTATCTTTGGGTTTATGATGTTGTTGGAAATTGCCCGAAAAATATTATTATGGATTTTAAATTGAGATTCGGTTCCAATTGTAATTTCGAGTTATGACCAAGCTTCTAAAAATTGTATAAATTGTCCGGAAAGTGTTTTTAAGATTTTAACTTTGATTTTTAGTACGGGGTTTATTCTTATTTTATATATGTTATATACTATGCCCCAAATTTAGCGTTATGCTAAATTTGATTAGTTGTGGTTTTAGGTTCGGAAGCGCCCCGATAAAGGCCCAACAAATCCATATCGACATTCATATATCGTCTTCGGTCTTTTGACGTCACGTGAGTACCCTCTCTCCCGAGCTTATGATCTTACCTCGATTTAGTTATGTTTAGTGTTGATATCATGCCAGGTTGGATCTAGCATAACTTAGAGTGAATGCCAAGTAGTGGCCTTGAACCTTAGGTGAGTTTTGAGGATTTATGATTGTGCTAAGACTTGAGGTGTTTGGTTGACCTTGTGAGCGTTTTGAGGCTCGAGGTTGGGGTTGTATGATCTTGTGGGATTTGAGAGTTTGAGTTTGGCTTATCCTAGTATGTTGTTATGAGTTACGATCTTGCGAGACCCTTGGGAGGGTAGATGTCCCTATGTGGTTATAGTTTATGATCTTGCGAGATCATTGGTACTAGAAGTCTAAGGACTTCTAACATGTGGGATAAATGTTGATCATGTGCCTTGTTTTGACCAGGCGTTGAGTGCCTTCCTACGGGAAGTTGAGAGCAGTAGTTATCGGGTTTATCTATGGGACGAGGTAAGTCTCTAGACTTACTTAGCTCGTATTCTATGTATTAGATTCGATGCGTGTTTGGTGGTGTGTGTTTTATTGCTTTCATTATAACTTATAAACCGGAATAGGATTACCGACCTTTATATATTATTTGGCCCAAGTGTATGATAACGGGCGGTGACAACTTGTCTAGCTCTTGCGTAGAGTTAGGAGGTTCTTGGCGACTAGCCCGTGTGGTTAGATGGTCGGAGGCATCCGTACCATTCCATGCGGTAAGTGGGGACCGAGGCGAGTTTCGGGAGATTCTCGTGTCACAAAAGAAGTTGAATTAGAACGGGATACGACTTAATAATAAAAAGATAATAAACCGGACTTGTGTGATTTGGTGTACATTGTGTGTTATGTTGATTTACTTGTGTTTGTGCCTTTCACCTTGATTCTAATGCTTCGAATATCAGCTAACGGTTTTATACCGATTGTTGTAGATTGTGTTGCAGGTTAGGAATGCGGCCGAGAGATCCGGAAGAGTGGGCAGCCGGGGTTCCGTACATTTTAGGAGTGGGTTTTGGTTGGAGTCGGGTTGTGTTTTATTATTCGTTATTATGTTTGTATGTCGCGTGTTGGCGTTTTAGTCTTGGTGTTGTATTATCGGCTGAAGTCTTTTGTTGTTTTCCTTCGGGTTTCTTATCATTTGCATTAAAAGGAATTTCGGTTTTGCCTTTATTTGTGCCATGTTGAAAGATCCGGTGAAATTGTTGTCAGGCTAAGGGTCGGGACCCATTGTGAGGTCCCAGCCCGTAGCGCCCCGAGTCCCGCGGATTCGGGGTGTTACAAAAGTGGTATCACAGCCCTAGGTTGACAACAATGGCACTCGCAATCTTCTAAAGGCCGAATGAGGAATAAACAGAACCCACACGGGTTCTGAATTTTCGTTTTCAAAATCACATGCATGAGTCTGGGTAGAATGTACGGACCACCACTCCTTCCGCGGATCTCGGCAGCTTAGTTTATTGAGTTTGTATATATATGTAGATATGTAGGTATGTATAATATATATGTGGATTGTAGTTGCATGATGACTTGATTTATATGTATAGTGAATATATGTGGACTATAATACATGTTTTGACCTTGTATTGTTGTATTGGATTTCCGGATGTGATATTTTAGTAGTTATGTGGACATAGGACATATATATGCTTATATACGGGCTCTTATATATATATAGTAATATATATAGTATGGGACCTTATAGTTAGGATGCGGAAAGATATCATCACCTTTAAGACGACGTTGTTGGCTTAGGATATCATTCATACATGGAGGAGTATACTCAAGTATCAAGTTGAGCGTTTCGTGTTGACGAACACCATGGTGTTTCTCGGATTCCTATAAAAGGACATCGAAGAGGAGGAGTAGAGATGTTGTAAACAAAGGACAACCAAGTAAAAGAAAACTCGAGACGACTTAAGGGGATCAAGATTGGAGCAATACAAGAAAAATGGAGCAACATTAAAGTGTAGAAGCGGTTCTAAAGAGGTCATGATCGAACGACAACGAGACCAAGAGAGAACGAACTTAAGTTCTTCGATAAGAAGCGTGGACAACTAAAGATGTAAATCGAGGAGGAGATGAGTACGTTCTAGCAAGGTTAAGGTGGTATTCCATTAAGATGGAAAGCTTTCCTTAGACGTTTCTAAGCATTGGAGGGTAGAGGAGAAAAGTGAACGAAACATGTGGGAAGGATTTAAATACCGTGAGTTAAACTTGCTAGGTACCAAGAAGTGAAGAGTCAAAAATACGAGGGTTACGAGGAGGATCACATGGTGAAAGTTCACATAGTAGAATTACCTGGCGGAGTCAATCATTTTCCGTCATTGAGATGAAACTGAGCAACGCTAAGGAGGAAGGGTGTGTGGATGATGATCTTCAGAAGATGAAAGATAAAACAAAGAGTTTTGATTAAAAGACTCAAGTTACCAACCAAGAGAAGAGAGTAGTTACTACCCATAGAGATGTGGGGAAGATGCACTTACAAGATATTATGAAGAACGGTTAAGCCTATGAACGGGAGTTATGCGACACAACAAGGCCAAGAAGGTATAGTTACCTTATAGAAGAAGAAGGAAGCGTGGAGCGTATAAAGAGTTAACGGAGTGTGTGAAGGGTGAAATGAGCAAGTGAAGTTTAAGATAGAGTGCCCTGAGAGGGTAGCCTTCAGGAGAATGGTAACATGGAGGGTAAGTAGAATGGTAAGTCATTGACATTGGATGAGAAGAGTAATTGATGACAACCAAGAACACACGTGTGCGGGTTGGCTATTGATGAGCGTAGATGAGAAGAGTAGGCCAGACAATAGCATGAAGGATCAGTAACAAGAGCTTGGAGGATTTCCGGTGGTTCGGTGTAAGTAGTGAAGAAGTATGTCAACTAAGTACAATTATCTTAATCAAGTAATATTGCATAGGATCAAAGCGAGTGAATGTATCAGACCTCCCGGGGAGTGATTGTAATGATCCTGTGCGACTTTCTTAGGTCATGGGATTGACATATGGGGAATGACACGGATCAAACTTTTAAAGTACGATTGGGGCGAAGGAAACTAGAAGAACCAAAAGGAAAGTGAGGCTTCTTTTGTTGTTGTGCGTAAAGGGGATGCGTAGTATGTTCGTTCTGAATGAAATGAAGGTTATGTTTTGCGAGTAAAAGCTGAGTTAGATGTTTTTGACTCACACAAAAGAGTCATGGTGGCTATGGTGTGAAAGAGAGGACCTAGCTTAGGGCAACACTACAAGTTTAGAGTTTATGATGCTAATGCTTGAGAAGTGATGGGTGGATCTTTCTGTGATTGTGGTTGAAGAGATTGGCCTAGAGTTCTCCACGGAGCATACTAGTACGGTTGTGAAGATGTTTTTGGAATACCAAGCGATGCATAAGGTGACCAACAAGGGCAAGAGAATACCGAAGTTTTGAAGTCGATGTCGACATGAGATGTACGAGAAGTATATGAAAGCTTGAGATTAAGAGCCTCCGTTGTTGGATTGACGTTACATAAGGAAATGAAGTATAAATTTCTAAGCCTACTTGAAGAAAAGGAGGTATATGGTGAAAGCTTACGTAGATAACGAAGAGCTCCTCCCATATGTTGGGATGCCGCGTAAAGTGAAGAAGATAAGGTCTTATGTTTCGAAGCACGGTTAAGTCCAACAGATTGGACCCTTATGCTTGCACAAAAGTGAGAAACCTTAAAATATTGTTATAATCATTCCATCAAATAAGGAATATGAGATTAAGTTAAAGCAATACTTAAATAAGGCAACAAGAGTCAGAAGACTCAAGCAAAATTTTTTTCCAATTCAAGAAAAGACGAATCTTTGAAAGGAAACGGTCACCGTTATGACCGGAGAAGGAGCAATTCACGTGTTTAATGGATGTTGCCCCAACAGATTGGGGTAGATCATTAATATATGAACACTTGTCAAGTTTTAAGACAAGGTTGTGTCAGTGTGATGTTATGGGACGAAAGAGGAAAATACAAAGACCGAGATATGATATCACAGATTCCAATACGTCAGAATGTGGATTTTTCCACTAAGGTCAAGCTTGACTAAATTCCGATATCTAAGGCACCTTTGAATGACGCTTGTGAAGAGACATGAGTTGTGGAAGCAAGTGAAGGAGCAATTGCAAGAACTTATTAAAAGGAGTTCATTAGAATTAGTGAAATGATATCGAAAACTCCGAATGTTGAACTCTTGATTTAAAGTTCATATGGGAATATATCTTAAACTCTTGATTTGAAGTTGTTATGAAAAACACCCGTTTGCGAAAAGGGAGATGGTTATCACCGTTTGTACATCGATTACCGTGAGTCGAGCAAGATTATGGTAAAGGGCAAGTATCCCTTACCACGAAGGGATAATCTAGTTGATTGGTCGCGAGGGTCGGTAGTCTTTCTAAGAATGATTTAAGGCGTGATTGTCACCAATAGAGAAATTCGAGATCAGGCTATTGCAAATACGGCAGTCCGTACAAGGTATGGTCCCGATGAGCCTGTGGTGGTTTCATTTGGGCGTACTAATGCCCCGTATAAGATATTTTGGTCTATTCTCGAAGAAGAGAGAAGTTGTATGACAAGTTGTCTCGGGATGACAACCCCCGAAGGATGTAGAAGAAGTTATAAGTTTTCTTGGATTTACTGGTCATTACCGGATTTGTGGAGATAATCTCCAAAGTAACACCATCTATTGCTAACCTACTTCGGAAGACAAAGAAGTTTGAGAGTGACGAAAATTGACATTCGAGTTATTAAGAGTTAAAAGGAGATTCATTGGTGCGACCGCTTCGAAATTTCCCCGAAGTATGATGGTTGAAGTGAACAAGTGACTCTCCAAGACAACGTCTTGATTGAGTGTCGAGGAAATGTAACATCTAAGTTTGTTTTGACAAGAACCAAAGCCAACGGTTAGAATTGGAGTTCGATCTTCTTTGTTAGAAACAAGCAAAGAAGAAACATAATGGAAATGTTGTATTGAGTAAGACCCAAGAAGGAAGTTGAGCTTCCGATATATCGGACCTTTTTGAGATCTTAGCGCGATTTGGAGAAGTGCCTTACAAGTTGGCGTTGCCACCCGGTGTTTCATGTGTATCAGTCGAAGGAGTACATACATGACTCGAGACATGTGGTCCGTTGTGATGATCTAGTCGAGACGAGGAGCCAATGAGGCTAACTGGAAGACGTGGGATAGTATCTTTGGTCGAGTTTTACTCAAGTTTAGCCACATATATAGGACCGTCGGGTTAGTCCCGAAATCTTTCCTTGGTTGTACTTAGGTGATTTGTGACATGACATGATGTGTGTGTTTCTGATGAGTATGTCTTGCGAGTCTTGATGTGTTTGTGCGAGTAGACTTTGGATTAGAAGGCCGTAGTTACCACGTTATAGTGTTCCGAGTGGTTATCAAGACGAGTTTGTTTGAGAGTTCCGCGTTAAGCAAGTTTCGGGACGAAACTTATTTTTAGGAGGACCTATTGTAACGTCCCGTTCTTTTGGGTGCGTTCCGTTTTTATTTCTCCCTATTTTCGATTCGTTCGTAACACGAGATTTCTTTTTATTATTATTCAAAAATAATCTCTCGACATAAAAATATGTTTCCGGGTATTTATTTGTTTTGGTGTACATATACGTATTTTCCGTATTTTCTTTTAGTCGGGAATTTCCGATTCGGGGATCCCGTTCCGAATGTTTAATCGAGTTATTTGTTTTTTTATATACACTCCTCTATTACTTATCTATTTCTTTTTTTTTTATCCTTTTCCTCCATTTTCCTACATTTCTTTCTATTTCTGTTTTTTTTTTCCCTCCTGTGTTGGCGTGATGCGCTCAGCAAAGGAAACGCAGACTGCCGACTCCTCGGTTCCCCTCCGTCTGCAGCCTACCGCCTAGCCTCGCAGGCCGACTCCTCGCCCTCCCACACCTGGTGACTACCCAAGCCACCTATCTCACCTCTCTATCTCTCTCCCTCTGTTACTTCCCCTCTGCAGCTCTCTTTTCTCTCCCCATTCTTTTACCTATCTGTTGCAAGTGCGGAGATAGATTGGGAGGTTGCACCACGCCGGGCAGAAGCTGCGCCGCTGAAGGAAGGAGAGCCACTCCACAACGCCGCCTCGACCCTGCCGGAGCCACCAGACGCCGGAGGAGCCTCCCAAGGTCTTCTCCCTTGCCTCGCCGTCGGCCAGCTTCTACGCTGTGCTCCTCCCCGCTGCCCTCCTCTGTTTTCTTCCGTCGCAAGGACCCTTGCCGCAGGAGTTTCTGGCCGCCTCCCTGCAGCCTCTCCGCCGCCAATCGAGCCTCCCCAGGATGGCTGTCTTCCCTCACCACTGGACGCCTCATCTGCCTCCTGCTAGCCGCCGCCCTGCTTGCCTTCCCTCAGCAAGCGTGAAACGATTTAAAACCCTTAGGGTTAATTAAATCGGAGCCCCTCTCTTTTGCCATAATTACAGATTGTGCCCCATATGTTTATATTGCAGTTTTGACCCACAGTTTTGGAAGTTTACATTTATGCCATTGCAGGAAGTTAATTACATATAATGGCCATATTTATTAGTATAGTTTGTGACCCAGCTTTTACACTTTATCAATTGAGCCCTTGTTGGATTAATTTCGAGTTATGGCCTCAAACTTTTGATTGCGGATTTTGACCATGTTTTTGAATTGTGTTTTGCCCCGGAAAAAATGGTTTAGCGGTTTTGTTATCTTTGGGTTTATGATGTTGTTGGAAATTGCCCGAAAAATATTATTATGGATTTTAAATTGAGATTCGGTTCCAATTGTAATTTCGAGTTATGACCAAGCTTCTAAAAATTGTATAAATTGTCCGGAAAGTGTTTTTAAGATTTTAACTTTGATTTTTAGTACGGGGTTTATTCTTATTTTATATATGTTATATACTATGCCCCAAATTTAGCGTTATGCTAAATTTGATTAGTTGTGGTTTTAGGTTCGGAAGCGCCCCGATAAAGGCCCAACAAATCCATATCGACATTCATATATCGTCTTCGGTCTTTTGACGTCACGTGAGTACCCTCTCTCCCGAGCTTATGATCTTACCTCGATTTAGTTATGTTTAGTGTTGATATCATGCCAGGTTGGATCTAGCATAACTTAGAGTGAATGCCAAGTAGTGGCCTTGAACCTTAGGTGAGTTTTGAGGATTTATGATTGTGCTAAGACTTGAGGTGTTTGGTTGACCTTGTGAGCGTTTTGAGGCTCGAGGTTGGGGTTGTATGATCTTGTGGGATTTGAGAGTTTGAGTTTGGCTTATCCTAGTATGTTGTTATGAGTTACGATCTTGCGAGACCCTTGGGAGGGTAGATGTCCCTATGTGGTTATAGTTTATGATCTTGCGAGATCATTGGTACTAGAAGTCTAAAGACTTCTAACATGTGGGATAAATGTTGATCATGTGCCTTGTTTTGACCAGGCGTTGAGTGCCTTCCTACGGGAAGTTGAGAGCAGTAGTTATCGGGTTTATCTATGGGACGAGGTAAG
The DNA here is from genome assembly GCA_033239045.1 of Fagopyrum esculentum. Taxonomy (NCBI): domain Eukaryota; kingdom Viridiplantae; phylum Streptophyta; class Magnoliopsida; order Caryophyllales; family Polygonaceae; genus Fagopyrum; species Fagopyrum esculentum. The sequence goes on from BSUD01000133.1 coordinate 101,582, forward strand.
TCTCTAGACTTACTTAGCTCGTATTCTATGTATTAGATTCGATGCGTGTTTGGTGGTGTGTGTTTTATTGCTTTCATTATAACTTATAAACCGGAATAGGATTACCGACCTTTATATATTATTTGGCCCAAGTGTATGATAACGGGCGGTGACAACTTGTCTAGCTCTTGCGTAGAGTTAGGAGGTTCTTGGCGACTAGCCCGTGTGGTTAGATGGTCGGAGGCATCCGTACCATTCCATGCGGTAAGTGGGGACCGAGGCGAGTTTTGGGAGATTCTCGTGTCACAAAAGAAGTTGAATTAGAACGGGATATGACTTAATAATAAAAAAGATAATAAACCGGCCTTGTGTGATTTTATGTATATGGTGTGTTATGTTATTTACTTGTGTTTGTGCCTTTCCCATTGATTCTAATGCTTCGAATATCAGCTAACGGTTTTATACCGATTGTTGTAGATTGCCTTGCAGGTTAGGAATGCGGCCGAGAGATCCGGAAGAGTGGGCAGCCGGGGTTCCGTACATTTTAGGAGTGGGTTTTGGTTGGAGTCGGGTTGTGTTTTATTATTCGTTATTATGTTTGTATGTCGCGTGTTGGCGTTTAGTCTTGGAGTCGTATTTTCGGCTGAAGTCATTTGTTGTATTCTTTCGGGTTTTCTTTTCATTACATTGCATAAAAATGTATTTCGTTTTTGGCCTTTATTTGTGCCTTGTTGCAAGATCCGGTGAAATTGTTGTCAGGCTAAGGGTCGGGACCCATTGTGAGGTCCCAACCCGTAGCGCCCCGAGTCCCGCGGATTCGGGGTGTTACAGGTGTACCTTTGGATGAATTGTATGCTCGAACCTAGCCTCTGTTGTAAACCACGGTCTGTTCTATACATTCCACGGCCGTGGTTCTTGATGAACAACCCGTGATTTTGACTGACTTGCTTGTTTTGATGAATCTAAGTGCTAGGATGTTAGATTGTTGAAATCCTAGTGTTTGTTAAGTTAAACCTAACCTAGGGTGACCTAGTGCTAGCAACTAAGTGTTAGAAGAGACCTACCCGGTGATTCTTGCTCTTAGATACCGAAGATGACGAACTCTAGGTAGTAGTGAGCCTCATAAGCCGCTATTGGACTGAGTGTGCTAGGATTGATGTTTAGGACTTGCCTTCCCGAGACTTACCCGGTAAGGAGAGGTTAGATCCCTAGATAACCATCCGGTTTGTGTAGAATTCCTATCCTTAGGCTCTTTGAGACTTATCCGGTGATGAGACCTTAGGAACGGACTAGTGGACCATGAGACCTACCCGGTGATTGATCCCAATCTAGAAACGCTCACTCCCAACATACTATAGTTGATCCAAGGAATGATTAGATAGCTTGAGTCCTATGCCATAACCGGAATTTCCAACCCCTAGAATCCGCTTTTCTCCCTTTGATTACATATTTCGTATTTGCTTGTTTACTTGTGGTGTTAGCTTAGTTGATTGTTGATTTTGCATGATTTGTGATCTTTGATTGATCACCTAAAAACCAAACCAAAAACATTGAGATTTTCATTTCTTTATTCCTTTCTCTTTTCTTAGCCTAGATTTTCACTATTCTTAGTGATTAATCGATTCAATCTCACCTCAGTCTTTGTGTTCGACCTCGGAATACTATCCCTACTACAAAAACGTCCCGTACACTGCGGGTTCGCTAGGAGTTAGGAGAAATATATCGAGTTATAAATTTAAGACTTTTGCGTGTCACTTTCTTAGCGTAACAGCTGCGAATATTAGCTAACGGTTTTATGCCGATTGTTGTACATTGCCTTACAGGTTAGGAATGCGGCCGATTGATCCGGAAGAGTGCGCAGCCGGGGTTCCGTACATTATAGGAAGGGTTTTTGTTTGGAGTCATGTATGGAGTTTTGTATATTGTATCATTGTATAACGCATGTATGACGTTGGTCTTGTAGTTGTTGTCGGCTGAAGTCCGTTGTTTGTTTTCTTTCGGATTTTATTACATTGCATAAAAATGTATTTCTGTTTTGGCATTTATTTGTGTCTTGTTGCAAGATCCGGTGAAATTGTTGTCAAGCTAAGGGTCGGGATCCATTGTGAGGTCCCAACCCGTACCGCCCCGAGTTTCGCGGATTTGGGGTGTTACAACATTTACCAAACACAAAAGTAGAAAAAGTCTAGTAAACCAAATTGTTTCTTTCTTTTATAGTTTGTGCTCTACACAAAGTCATTTCGTTATTTCATACTTCATAAATCGGTTTTAACAACACATAATTGTGATCTAGATATTTCGGTAGATTGTTTGTTTATTGATTTAATATAATATTTTTATATGTAAACTGTTTATTAATTTACAAAGTTTCAAATTCTTATTTTTCAAATCTAAATAAATACTAAAAAATGTATGCTTTTTTGAATAAAAAAAAATATTTTACGAGTATTCTTTTTATCTAAATATTTCGTTTTCTATTATGTTTTTTAATCATAAAATATGGCGTTCTTTTTATCTAAGTATTATTTTTCATATTACATGTGTCGTTGTTACAAGAATAAAGTTTAGATTCCAAATTTCGTTCATCTACTAATTTTTCTTCTGTTTCGTTTGTATTTTTTAACTTCCTTTCAATTTGTGTATATTTTCTTACAAAATAAACTTTCAATTTCCATTTTATTATTTAGTACACGGGTCAAATTCTTTTTTTTTTACAACTTAAAATTTTAGGCTCTGTTTAGATAATTACAACATAATAAACTAATTTATTTATAAGTCTATGATGTGATCGAACTCAATTCGAACACGAGGATCCACCGGCACAAGTTCACACTCGGATTGGAATCGGTGAAATGGAACTCCTTTTTTTGGATTTTGTGTTTTCTTATATGAAGATCAAATTCCCTCGGCCTCTCACTTTGGGAATCTCTCAACTCGAACGAACTACCCTCGGAATCTCATTTTGGGTTTGAACCTTCATTCCTCGGCCTCTCACCTTAGAACCACCTAAGCATCTTACCTAGATGTTTGAAAACTAAGCATCTCACCTAGAATTCGGGTTTTGTTTTAAAGCAAACAACAACTTAGAAAGCACAAAGGCTAACTTACTTCATTTAACTTGACTTGTCTTACAATGGGAGGATACAAGGCTTTATATAGCCACAAAACACAACCTAAAAACTCCCTAATTAAGTGCTAGAAATATCAAAGATTTATCAAAAGGAAATGCAAGAAGTTCAAGAGTTTTTCTAGGAAATTCAAACACATAAATGGCCACATTTGGCATTTATTAAAAGATGACTCTTGGATCATATTTTCTTCACTTGGACAACACATCAAGGATGGTCTAATCAAGTCTTGGACGTCCATATTGAAGGAGAAGAAGACCATTGAACTAACTTGGCCTCCATTCAATGTATGTGTGTGAAGATCCCTTCATTGTTTGATTGAATGTTGACATGTTGACCTTCACATAATTAATACATAAATTCATGCATAATATATGAATAATATGAGCATGATATGCTGCATGAAATATGTATGGGTGGGACGTGCATATGTTTTGTATAACCATCTTTCATGCCTCCATGCATGATCTTGCCCAACAATCCATACAAGTACCGTACTTGCTGCAATGTAGGGTTATTTTCACCCTCTTCTTCTTGGAATCACGACTTTGAGTACACTAGAAAGTTGTAGATATTGAAAATACCTTTCAAAGTAGTACTCATGGGTATTTTAATTCCAAGTATTGCCTCGGTTATAGGCAATTTAATGAGAGTGCGCAAACCTGACAGCTTAGCCGGAGAGAGTGAAAATTGGCTTGCATTGGGCATGCTCGGAGCAAGCTTTTTCGGTTTGATTTTCATAGGTTTTGGCTCAGTTTTAGGCATGACCTCCAACACATAACTATTGATTTTGATAGGTTCCGGCTGACTTTTGACTTGGACGGTTGGTGGCAAAACGATTGGTTCCGGCTTGATGACGATGATTTCTTCTCCGGCAGGGATCACATCAGTCTATAACGAAGTTGTGCATCGTATAAAAGTTTTGTTAAAATTTTATTTGCGGTGTATAAGAATAAAATTTATGAAGTGTAGAATCATAAATAATTATTTAATTGTGACTATTTTATCATTTTGAGAATAATTAAAGGTGAATTACTATTATATTATTTCATAAATATGTCTTTCGTTTGCACGATACATGACATAACTCAAAAGATTTCATATATAAATATACCCGCAAAAGTATATGGGCTAGTATAGTAGGCAAAATGCACAATTTCGTTTTTAAAAGTTGGCTCGACGTAAGGACTTCACCTTTCTGATTGGGCCTCCTTGGGGTTTATAACTGTTTGGGAAGGCAAGCCACTAGAGGATCGGGCTTCGATCCTTGTTATGGCTTCTGCCATTTGCCCAACCTGTTTTTCAAGGTTCTTGATGATGGATTATGTTGTTTGGACATGAGTAGCAAAATGCTTAGTCAAAACCTGCAACATATCCTCGGTTGTTTGATACTTACCTTGTCGGGGCTGCTGTTGTTGGTTTTGTTGATCCCTCCAACGAAAATTTTGTTGATCACGCCAGTTTGACATGAAATTCTGCGCATACGGATCGTTCCTAGGCCTTTGCTGCTGAGGTTGTCCATATCCTACTGCATTCACTTCTGCATCGTCATCCTGGATTTGGAGACACATGTCCATTGGATGGTATGGGTCAGCACAAACTCCACATGCTTTGAGCTGTTGTGGGTTTCCCATAAGTGTTAATCTCTTCACCATCTCCTTTAGTTCAACAAGCTCATTGGAGATTTCACTTTTCCCGGAATTCACAGCATGAACTCCTCTCTTGGAAGGGGTCCTTCCAAAGTTCCGGGTCCCTTGTGCTAGTTTTTGTATCTTTTCCAAAGCAAGGTCAGGGGTAGAGTTAAGAATGTTACCTCCACGAAATTGTATCGTTGTTAAAGCGATCCGACAATTAGTAATATAACAAGTAACTATTTATTTGTTACAAGATTAAAAAAATCTTTTCTTTTGGATTTTGCAAATAAAAAGTAAACTCTTATGAAATAAAAAAGTAAATATTGTATAGTTGAGTAAAATGCCTAATTTGACCTTTTACTCCTTTTTTTCATAAGTAGGAAGATGGATTTTCTGCGCTCAAGGCGCTTTATTAAAGGAAAAACTACAACCGAGAAAAACGAGGGAGAGCAACTCCTCTCATATCATCCATAACAAGCACTCCACTCAATGGTGGAACTAAAAGATTATGAACACCAAAAGCCTACAAAAAAAAGTCTACAAAAAGGTCAATTTAACTGAATTCTTTTAATTATGAGTACCCATAACAAAAACTTATTTAGTTCTACCCGATTTAACCCAATTCTCTCATCTAAGGGAGAATTATATATAATGTAAAAAGTAGAGAGTTTACAAAACAAAAACTTAACAAAAAAAAAATTCAATGTAACTGAATTCTTTTAATTATGTTTAAATTACTGGTATTTAGTTACATCCTTTGGGAGTAGTCAAATTTCATACTTTTCTTCTTTGAATTAACCAAATTCATCCTTAATTTTCTTTTTAAGTATCTTTACTATATAGTCAAATTTCATATGCTCTTATCCTCTTTGAACCTAAGAAAAGTCAAATTTCATACTTAACACACATATATATATATATATATATATATATATATATATATATATATATATATATATACACGAAATTAATTGTAGTTTTACCAAACAAAAGTTATAAAAAAAATCTCTAGATAGAAGTTGCTCGACCTACAAAAAAATTACAACAATAAAATTTAAGTTATATTATAAATATTTTGTTTAATCATGTTTTCAATATATTGTAGATGAATGAAACTCTTTTTTATCATTTTTCAATTTAATATAGATAAAAAAAATTAATTAATTTTAATATAATCAATTATCTATTATCTATCTTATATACTAAAGCAGAACGTGAACTTACACATGACACAGTTTCGTGAAGCCATGTCATCGAATTTACACGTGTCAACTTTTTATAAAGCCATGCTCCACCATATTAAATCAATTTATTTTAAATACCTCATTAACTATTTTAAATAATTTACTAATAGCTTGACCAGATTTTATCATAACAAACTCTAATTTAAACAATTAATTAATATTTTACTTAAAATGCAAAAAAGCTTCTACACTCTAATTTGAATAATTAATTAATTATTTTATTTAAATAGAAAAAATATAAGTAAAGATATTAAAATTTAACAACTTATATTTTTTAATTGATAATTGAACTTTATACATATTCTTAAAGTTAAAGAATTTAATTTTAAATTTAATTTCATTTTGCAATCTAATTTTAAAGATATTAAAATTTGATAACTTATATTTTTTAATTTATAACTAAACTTTATACTTTTTTAAACTTAAAGAATTTAATTTTAAATTTAATTT
>BSUD01000133.1:108026-155894 GCA_033239045.1 Fagopyrum esculentum
AAAATAATTTGAAAAAAAACTAATAAATTTCATACTAAAAGTATATGGAAAAAAATCGAAAAATTTTTGCAAAAAAAATAATTTCGATATTTAAAAAAAATATATCAAATTTTTATAAAATTAAATCAAATATTCTTAATAAAAAGTTTTTGCCATTTACACAAAATTATTTAAAAAATCAGGAAAAAAAATCAAGAAAGTATCAATTTTTTTAAGAAAAATTATGAATATATTTTTTTAAATATATTTTTTTAAACAAATTTTTTTTAAAAAACACTGGAAAATTCGTTAAAACAACTTTTCTATTAGAAAATCGTTAGGCGGTTAACCATTAATTTTTAATCAATATTTTTTTAAACAATTTTTTAAATGATTTTTGCGCTAATCATTTTTTAATGAACAACCCGTAAACTGATATTTGACTTAGTTTCGTGCAGTCACCTCATCATTTTTGGCAATGTCGTCTATTCGTTAACCTAAATCAAGTACTCTAAAATTTAATTTAATAAGCCCGAATTTTTTGTAGGACTAATGTAATAGTTAGGATTTCCGAATTCTAATTAATGTTGATTAACTTAATCGTTGATAGTAATTGACATATAACTTGCGAAGATTTTCCAAGTGATGAGTATGAGTCTCACCGTTATGTTCCTCGCATAATTTTGGACGTTTGGGGAAATTTTTACTTTTTTACCTAGGTAATTATTTTTACCCTCCGGTGTTATTTGGAGCATTTGGGAGCTCCAATTAATAAAAATGCATTTGAGAGAAATGATCAGGACATCGGATATGTCTTAGATTTGAAATAACATGGAGAGGCAAAACGGCCAAAAGAGTCGCTATTTCGTTTCTTAACGGCTAAGAAAGACGGCTTAGGAATACACGTTTTCCGAGGCAGTTGTGTAATAATTATCCCTACAATATTTCAGATTTAATGTTCCAATCTCGAGAAGTTTGGAGAAAGAGGTTCGACCCGCCTTTGGATCGGTTAAAGGATAATTATCGACTTTACTAAAGGATAATTATCGTCTTCACTACGGAAAATCCTTTATTAATTCATTTCCTTTCACGTTTTCTCGTAAAAGCTCTGATTTCTCTCAACCTTCAAACTCAGATCTACTCTCCGTTTCTAATCCGATTTCAATTCCGTTTGAGTTTCTGGATTCCTCTCTTCCTTCTCTTCATAACGGTACCGAGTTTTTGCATTTCCGAGTATATGGAGGGCTGGTCGAGCATATATGTCACCAGGACGGTTCCGTCGCTCAGATTCCGATGAATTTGATGTTGTCCATGCGTAGCTTGCGTCGTTGTGATTCCGAATCTTCTTTCAGATCGTCAATCGGGCTAGTAACGAATAAGTTATGAATTTATTCGTTTTCCGTACTGCGATTTGGCCTAAATTGACTTTAGGCTTGTCAAATAGGACAATTAGAAATTCCATTATAGTCGTTATATTATTCTGGTGATCTTGTTTGATGAAATCTGATGACAGGGGGTTTACAAATTGCCTGCGGGCAAAACGTTATTCTGGCGAAATCTAATTAATTAATTAAAGGTTAATTATTTAAATTAGGATTAAAATTGAGATTGAGGAATGTTGATTAGATACTACCTTGAGATTTGAGGAATTGTGAGCTATGTTGAGATATTGAGGTTTAGTTGGTTGTGAGGCTCATAGATTGAGTATGATCCTTATGGATCCCTTTGGGTCTAGGTGTGACCCCTTTGATGAATAGAGGTTCATATATCTCTTTATGCCTTTTTATAGGCCGTGTTGTCCCTCCAGTGTAGAGGTGATCGTGGTTGATTTTGTACGAGGTTGAGGTAAATCCGTAGGACTTACTTAGCTACCATCCCTATATTGGGTGTTTGCATGAGTGGTGTGTGCTTTATATGTTTGCTATGATAGCATGAGTTGTCGTTTTTATCGACCTATGTTCTATTGACTGCCCCACTGCGTGGCTGTGATAACCTTTCCCTTTCATCCCGCCGTGGAGTCTGGGAGGTTCTCTGATGTCGGGCCAGACTGGTTTACAGGAAGGGCGCAATCCACTCTCATAGGGTACACGGATTGTGTGACCGATACTCGTACAGCTGGACATTGTACTCAGAGGCGGGGATGTATCGGTCCTCGTGTCACATACTTTCATCTATCTATATATATATATACGGTTTTTGAGTGAATGGTTATTATATAAAGATAATAAATGGGTAAATGTGTGATAGCATGCTGATGTGTTTATCTTTCATGATTGTGCTTTTGCTTATGCATTACCTCATATATGTATGGTTAGCTAACGGTTTCATACCGTGTTGTAGATGTTTACAGGTTAGGCGCTACTGGGTGATCTGGCAGGGTGACAGGCCGAGGACTCTCGTACATTAGGTGGTTGGTTTGGGGTTGTTGTGTTTCCCCTCCTACGTGAGGATGATCTTTAAATTTGTACCTCCTATGTGAGGATGTCGTTTTATATACTCAGCTATGTTGTTGTTTACTTTGGGTCGTACAGTTTATACTGTTTTATGTATTTGTTTTATATCTGTCAATGCCATGTTGTAAGGTCTAGTGAACTTGTTGTCAGGCTAGGGTCAGGATTCATTGTGAGATCCTAGCCCAATGTGACATCCCGAGTCCCACGGATTCGGGGTGTTACAGAGTTGGTATCAGAGCCTAGGTTGACAACAATGGCACTTGCTACCTGCAATGAAGTTTGATAGGTAAAATAAACAGAGCCCACATGGAATCTGACGTTTTCAAAGGTTTTGGTTTTAAGTGTGGTTTTGGGATAGAATGTACGAGAAGTCGTCACCTCTGCCATGGATCTCTGCAGCGTAGATATGTATATATATTTGTGTGTACTATGGATTATGTGGATTTATTATATACATATCGATACCTATAGCATATATATAGCCTTATAAGATTAGGTGCGTATATCCTACAGATGACTCAGACTAGAGTAGTATCTGTAGTGGGATGAGGTAGGGGTACACCCCCCCTCTTCCTCCAGTGGTGATAAGTTAGGGACCAGTTTCCGCTGTTGTTTCGCCTATGGAAGAAAACGAGTTTGAAGAGGCTGATTGTGTCTCCATGAGTAGATCCGAGTTTCAAGAATATATGTAACAAGTATATGAAGCGGTGATAGCGGGTAGATCGACACCAGATTTACCAACAATTGTGAGATCAACTGAAGCTTCTGGATCCGGAAAGAAGCAATGGACTGAATCAGTTACTAGAGAAGAAAAGATGATGAATGGGGAACCAAGTCCGATATCAGGACAATCTAGTGATCCTTTGGCCATGAAAATGACTGGCAAGGAATTACAGTGTTTTATTTGCGTGGAAGTTGGGACACTGGCGAGCTGTGTGCCCAAAGGCTCCCATCATATGGTTTGGATGAATAGATATCATGTGGTGTTAGCTTTTAATAGTAAGACTATTATAGTCTTTACTGAGTTGAGTTAAATAGAGGTCTTCTGAGGTTAAGACCTTTGAAGAGACGGGTTTGTCATCAGGACTGTACGAGCAGCGAGCTGATAGCACAGGGATGTGACGCCTTCTAGTTTTATACCATAAAGGAGCGAGATAGTCCAACAATTGAAGGTATTCCAGTTGTTTATGAGTTTATAGACGTGTTACTGAACCGTCTAGTTGCCACCTCAGCGGAGTGTGGACATTGTTATCGAGTTGAAGTATGATACAAGATTGAATGGGAAAGCCACACTATATGGTGCTTGTTGAGATATTGTACTAATAACTTGAAAAGTTTACTGAAACGGGTTTACCCTAGTGGGTTCCATGTTCCGTATTGACGACCTGACGAGTTAACTTCAAGAAGCAATTATGTTTTCGGGATTCCCTTATGCTCAAGATATCCCTAGTCATGGAGGAGAGAGCAGCATGTGTATGAGATAGCATCCCATACCCGTTATGGACACTACGAGTTTGTAGTGATGTCATTTGGGTTGACGAATATTTTAGTAGTTTTTATGGAGTTGATGAATAGTATCTTCATCGACTTCCTTGATTAGTTGGCGGTGGACTCCATGGATGACATGTCGGTATACTCTCATAGCAGAGAATAGTAGACCGATCGTCTGAGGACCGTTCTACAGATTTCGAGAGATAGAGGGTCATATGCTACGCTCTCTAAGTGTAAGTTGAGATCCCAGTGGTAGCCTTTTTAGGCCATGTTGTCTCCACTAGTGGGATCATGGTTGACCTGGCGAGAATTAAGTATGTTGTAACATGGGAGATACTAATGAACATTAAGGAATACGTAGTTTTCTCGGCTCAGCCGATTGCTACCAATGCTTTGATGAAGGATTTTATATGATTATGTATTCATTTGCGAGTCTTTTGAGAAGACCACCATAACTACGTGATGAAAGCAGTGTGTCTATGTTCTGAAGAGTTGAGGAGGCATTTGACCTCTGCTTCCATTCTGTTGTAGTTAGAAGATTTTTGGGATCCCGTGATTTACGGTGATACATCCCAGCTAAGTTTGAGATGTGTATTACTACAAAGGAGTAGGGTTATTGATATGTGTGTTTACAGCTGAGAACGTATGATGAGAACTACTCGACTCATGATTTAGAGTTAGTAGTGGTAGTTCAAGCCTTTAAATTTTGAAGACCGTACCGGTGTGATCTTCATGTCAGATTTCTATAGATTATAGAAATCTGAAGTATATTTTATGCAACAGGGGTTGAATAACCGCCAGTATTAAGAGCTTAAGTTGATCAAGACTTTGACTTGAAGATTTCATATCATTCAGAGAAGTTGAATGTTGTCGCCGATAACTTGAATGGAAAGACACTCCAAGAGAAGATGATTGTGAGACTGATAGTTCAACCTCAGCTTCAAAGAGATCTAGCTTGGCTAGAGTTGGACAATCAGTTCCTTGATAAGGATACCCATTTATACCTCAGAGGTTCTACCTGGTCTGTTGGATGAGGTCCAACAGAAGCAGAAGACCTTCCGGGCCTTGACAAGATTTAGAGAAAGGATGTCTCGTACTGAGGCACCATAGTTCTCCATAGGAGTAGATGGACTGATGAAGAGTCATGACCGCTTTTGTGTTCCTGCTGATGCAGATGGAGACAAAATATTACATATACCCATTGTACGCCTTATTCAGTACATTCAGGTACGAGTAAGATGTACCACGAGATGAGACGATTATATTGTATGAAGCCGATATAACCAGATTTGTGATATAGTGTGTGACATGTCAGCAGGTCCAGATAGAGTATTTCCGATCTAGAGATAAGCCCCCACCCACTACTAGTGCAGTAGTAGAATTTGGGAGACATCTTTATGGACTTTGTTATGGGATTGTGACCCTATAGAAGATTGATGTTATTTGGATTGTTGGTAACAGATTAATGAAACCGGCACGTTTCATTTCTATTAGAAGGACATGGCTAGTGAATGAATTGGTTGAGGAGTACACTAGACAAATAGTGAGACTCCATGGTATACCGAGAACGATCATTTCTGATCGAGATGGATGTTTTTACTTTGAGATTGTGGGCAGCAGATTCAGACTGCTTTGGGGACAAGTATGTACCTCATGACTACACTTCACCCCCTGACAAATGCTTAGTTAGAGAGGATCATCTAGATCTTAAAGATCTATTATAAGTTGTAAGTTGAATGGGAAACATGGAGGGTTATATTACCTTCCATTAATGAGTTTATTATATAACAATGAAGGATGTGCATCTTTTTGGGATGACCCTATGAGTCAATATATAGACATAGATGTCGTATATCCTTATGCTAGAAGTGATCTAGCAGTAGAGTGGAATAACACCTGACCAGACTCAGGATTTTATAGTTCAAGTAACGTTGATTGAAGGAAGAATGCTGGATGTACAGAGTCACCAGATATTATATGTAGACAAGAGGCGTTAACCTCTAAAGTTCAAGCAAAAGTTCATGTCCGGCTGGAGGTATCTCAGCTGTGAGACGTTAGTTGTGTATTATGGAAAGGGGAACTGAGTTTCCAATATGATGGTTTATTTGAGATCGACCAGTACGTAGAAGGTAGCATGATGTTTAGCTTTGCCTATGAGATTAGAGGATATCCACCCAGTGTTTCATATGTCTCAACTAAGGAAGTATATACCAGACTGGAAACACTTTGTGAGTTATAATGATCTAGTGGTTAAGTTGAACCACATCGTTGTTGAGCATCTGATTACATTCTTGGAATAAGATATGAAACGCTTGCATTTGAAAGACATGCCCATATTGAGGATATGATGGTCGAGATGAAGACCTGAAGAGGCTATGTGAGAGACTGAGGATAGTGTCCTGAGGAACTATCCAGAGTATATGTAGGACATACCCATTTGTGGGAGCACGAGTAGATCTTAGTGCTATCTTGATGAATATTGTGCTTATGTGCTTATATGCCTTGATATGTTATTCTATGCTAGTTGTGATGTGATTTATGATCTTAGTAGATCTTGATGTGCTAGCGTGATGTATGCTATAGCTGGAGATGATTACTTCCTCTACGCTACCCGAGTATGATCATATTTATAGCTAGAGATGGTTCTTTCCTCCATGCTATTTGAGTGGGATTAGGATTCAGCTGGAGATGGTTCTTTCCTCCATGCTACCTTGATGGACATAGTTCAATGGAGATGTGATTCCTCTATGCCTTGTGATGTGGTATGGCGAGAGACGTGATTCCTCTACGCCTTTGGGTAGCGTTATGACCCTGTTTCCTGGAGTGATAATTCCCCCATGTTTATACTTGAGGTTATAGATTGTTATAGGTTGTGATCTTTGGAACGGAGATGTGATACCTCTGATAGAAAGAGTGAGAGTTATACCTCGGCGTATGGGTCCGAGAGGATTTGGGAATTGTTCAAGTTTCGGGACGAAACTTTTTTTTAGGGGTGTGTGATGTAATAGTTAGGATTTCCGATTTCTAATTAATGTTGATTAACTTAATCGTTGATAGTAATTGACATATAACTTACGAAGATTTCCCAAGTGATGAGTATGAGTCTCACCGTTATGTTCCTCGCGTAATTTTGGACGTTTGGGGAAATTTTTACTTTTTCCCCTAGGTAATTATTTTTACCCTCCGGTGTTATTTGGAGCATTTGGGAGCTCCAATTAATAAAAATGCAGTTGAGAGAAATGATCAGGACATCGGATATGTCTTAGATATGAAATAACATGGAGAGGCAAAACGGCCAAAAGAGTCGCTATTTCGTTTCTTAACGGCTAAGAAAGACGGCTTAGGAATACACGTTTTCCGAGGCAATTGTGTAATAATTATCCCTACAATATTTCAGATTTAATGTTCCAATCTCGAGAAGTTTGGAGAAAGAGGTTCGACCCGCCTTTGGATCGGTTAAAGGATAATTATCGACTTTATTAAAGGATAATTATCGTCTTCACTACGGAAAATCCTTTATTAATTCATTTCCTTTCACGTTTTCTCGTAAAAGCTCTGATTTCTCTCAACCTTCAAACTCAGATCTACTCTCCGTTTCTAATCCGATTTCAATTCCGTTTGAGTTTCTGGATTCCTCTCTTCATTCTCTTCATAACGGTACCGAGTTTCTGCATTTCCGAGTATATGGAGGGCTGGTCGAGCATATATGTCACCAGGACGGTTCCGTCGCTCAGATTCCGATGAATTTGATGTTGTCCATGCGTAGCTTGCGTCGTTGTGATTCCGAATCTTCTTTCAGATCGTCAATCGGGCTAGTAACGAATAAGTTATGAATTTATTCGTTTTCCGTACTGCGATTTGGCCTAAATTGACTTTAGGCTTGTCAAATAGGACAATTAGAAATTCCATTATAGTCGTTATATTATTCTGGTGATCTTGTTTGATGAAATCTGATGACAGGGGGTTTACAAATTGCCTGCGGGCAAAACGTTATTCTGGCGAAATCTAATTAATTAATTAAAGGTTAATTATTTAAATTAGGATTAAAATTGAGATTGAGGAATGTTGATTAGATACTACCTTGAGATTTGAGGAATTGTGAGCTATGTTGAGATATTGAGGTTTAGTTGGTTGTGAGGCTCATAGATTGAGTATGATCCTTATGGATCCCTTTGGGTCTAGGTGTGACCCCTTTGATGAATAGAGGTTCATATATCTCTTTATGCCTTTTTATAGGCCGTGTTGTCCCTCCAGTGTAGAGGTGATCGTGGTTGATTTTGTACGAGGTTGAGGTAAATCCGTAGGACTTACTTAGCTACCATCCCTATATTGGGTGTTTGCATGAGTGGTGTGTGCTTTATATGTTTGCTATGATAGCATGAGTTGTCGTTTTTATCGACCTATGTTCTATTGACTGCCCCACTGCGTGGCTGTGATAACCTTTCCCTTTCATCCCGCCGTGGAGTCTGGGAGGTTCTCTGATGTCGGGCCAGACTGGTTTACAGGAAGGGCGCAATCCACTCTCATAGGGTACACGGATTGTGTGACCGATACTCGTACAGCTGGACATTGTACTCAGAGGCGGGGATGTATCGGTCCTCGTGTCACATACTTTCATCTATCTATATATATATATACGGTTTTTGAGTGAATGGTTATTATATAAAGATAATAAATGGGTAAATGTGTGATAGCATGCTGATGTGTTTATCTTTCATGATTGTGCTTTTGCTTATGCATTACCTCATATATGTATGGTTAGCTAACGGTTTCATACCGTGTTGTAGATGTTTACAGGTTAGGCGCTACTGGGTGATCTGGCAGGGTGACAGGCCGAGGACTCTCGTACATTAGGTGGTTGGTTTGGGGTTGTTGTGTTTCCCCTCCTACGTGAGGATGATCTTTAAATTTGTACCTCCTATGTGAGGATGTCGTTTTATATACTCAGCTATGTTGTTGTTTACTTTGGGTCGTACAGTTTATACTGTTTTATGTATTTGTTTTATATCTGTCAATGCCATGTTGTAAGGTCTAGTGAACTTGTTGTCAGGCTAGGGTCAGGATTCATTGTGAGATCCTAGCCCAATGTGACATCCCGAGTCCCACGGATTCGGGGTGTTACAGAGTTGGTATCAGAGCCTAGGTTGACAACAATGGCACTTGCTACCTGCAATGAAGTTTGATAGGTAAAATAAACAGAGCCCACATGGAATCTGACGTTTTCAAAGGTTTTGGTTTTAAGTGTGGTTTTGGGATAGAATGTACGAGAAGTCGTCACCTCTGCCATGGATCTCTGCAGCGTAGATATGTATATATATTTGTGTGTACTATGGATTATGTGGATTTATTATATACATATCGATACCTATAGCATATATATAGCCTTATAAGATTAGGTGCGTATATCCTACAGATGACTCAGACTAGAGTAGTATCTGTAGTGGGATGAGGTAGGGGTACACCCCCCCTCTTCCTCCAGTGGTGATAAGTTAGGGACCAGTTTCCGCTGTTGTTTCGCCTATGGAAGAAAACGAGTTTGAAGAGGCTGATTGTGTCTCCATGAGTAGATCCGAGTTTCAAGAATATATGTAACAAGTATATGAAGCGGTGATAGCGGGTAGATCGACACCAGATTTACCAACAATTGTGAGATCAACTGAAGCTTCTGGATCCGGAAAGAAGCAATGGACTGAATCAGTTACTAGAGAAGAAAAGATGATGAATGGGGAACCAAGTCCGATATCAGGACAATCTAGTGATCCTTTGGCCATGAAAATGACTGGCAAGGAATTACAGTGTTTTATTTGCGTGGAAGTTGGGACACTGGCGAGCTGTGTGCCCAAAGGCTCCCATCATATGCTTTACGTGTGGTAAAGCAGGGCATAGAGCGAAGTTTTGTCGACAGGGCAAGGCATTGCCTTTACAGGTTCCCTTCAAGAGTGAGATCATTCCAGGTGGACGACGAAGGTCGAGTTACCCTTCAGTTGCACATGTTGCAAGGATGGGATGATTATGTTTCAGTTGTGGCTATCCAGATCATTAGCGTTATGTGTGCCCTTTGGCACTGATAGCTTGTTTCACTTGTGGTGACCTAGGCCATCTGACCCTTTTTGTCAGCACGGTGGTGTGTCTTCCCAGCAAGACCTTCCTCTTTCCGGTGCAGAAAGAGTGGAAGTGGAGGCTATAGTAATGACCTCAGTGATACCTGAGGAGCATGGATCTGACATTAAGTGATGATATGTAGTGGAGCTACGAGTGTTAGCTGTTATAGGTACCATTCTCGTTAATGGTTTACCTGGTGGAGTTTTGCTTGTTGTGAGTGCTATGCACTTCATGTCTTTCGATGCATGCGTTAATGGTTGACTTTTGGTATATAGTAGAAGGTGGATTTTCCTTTACAGGATTACCTTTTTGGGTCTGAGATACCCGTGAGATGCGTGTTTGTTCCCATATTTCAGGGACCCGTGTATGGTTGCAGACTTCTTTGTCATGTCGTAGGTGCATGAGGAAGTCATTATGTGTATGGTTTGGATGAATAGATATCATGTGGTGTTAGCTTTTAATAGTAAGACTATTATAGTCTTTACTGAGTTGAGTTAAATAGAGGTCTTCTGAGGTTAAGACCTTTGAAGAGACGGGTTTGTCATCAGGACTGTACGAGCAGCGAGCTGATAGCACAGGGATGTGACGCCTTCTAGTTTTATACCATAAAGGAGCGAGATAGTCCAACAATTGAAGGTATTCCAGTTGTTTATGAGTTTATAGACGTGTTACTGAACCGTCTAGTTGCCACCTCAGCGGAGTGTGGACATTGTTATCGAGTTGAAGTATGATACAAGATTGAATGGGAAAGCCACACTATATGGTGCTTGTTGAGATATTGTACTAATAACTTGAAAAGTTTACTGAAACGGGTTTACCCTAGTGGGTTCCATGTTCCGTATTGACGACCTGACGAGTTAACTTCAAGAAGCAATTATGTTTTCGGGATTCCCTTATGCTCAAGATATCCCTAGTCATGGAGGAGAGAGCAGCATGTGTATGAGATAGCATCCCATACCCGTTATGGACACTACGAGTTTGTAGTGATGTCATTTGGGTTGACGAATATTTTAGTAGTTTTTATGGAGTTGATGAATAGTATCTTCATCGACTTCCTTGATTAGTTGGCGGTGGACTCCATGGATGACATGTCGGTATACTCTCATAGCAGAGAATAGTAGACCGATCGTCTGAGGACCGTTCTACAGATTTCGAGAGATAGAGGGTCATATGCTACGCTCTCTAAGTGTAAGTTGAGATCCCAGTGGTAGCCTTTTTAGGCCATGTTGTCTCCACTAGTGGGATCATGGTTGACCTGGCGAGAATTAAGTATGTTGTAACATGGGAGATACTAATGAACATTAAGGAATACGTAGTTTTCTCGGCTCAGCCGATTGCTACCAATGCTTTGATGAAGGATTTTATATGATTATGTATTCATTTGCGAGTCTTTTGAGAAGACCACCATAACTACGTGATGAAAGCAGTGTGTCTATGTTCTGAAGAGTTGAGGAGGCATTTGACCTCTGCTTCCATTCTGTTGTAGTTAGAAGATTTTTGGGATCCCGTGATTTACGGTGATACATCCCAGCTAAGTTTGAGATGTGTATTACTACAAAGGAGTAGGGTTATTGATATGTGTGTTTACAGCTGAGAACGTATGATGAGAACTACTCGACTCATGATTTAGAGTTAGTAGTGGTAGTTCAAGCCTTTAAATTTTGAAGACCGTACCGGTGTGATCTTCATGTCAGATTTCTATAGATTATAGAAATCTGAAGTATATTTTATGCAACAGGGGTTGAATAACCGCCAGTATTAAGAGCTTAAGTTGATCAAGACTTTGACTTGAAGATTTCATATCATTCAGAGAAGTTGAATGTTGTCGCCGATAACTTGAATGGAAAGACACTCCAAGAGAAGATGATTGTGAGACTGATAGTTCAACCTCAGCTTCAAAGAGATCTAGCTTGGCTAGAGTTGGACAATCAGTTCCTTGATAAGGATACCCATTTATACCTCAGAGGTTCTACCTGGTCTGTTGGATGAGGTCCAACAGAAGCAGAAGACCTTCCGGGCCTTGACAAGATTTAGAGAAAGGATGTCTCGTACTGAGGCACCATAGTTCTCCATAGGAGTAGATGGACTGATGAAGAGTCATGACCGCTTTTGTGTTCCTGCTGATGCAGATGGAGACAAAATATTACATATACCCATTGTACGCCTTATTCAGTACATTCAGGTACGAGTAAGATGTACCACGAGATGAGACGATTATATTGTATGAAGCCGATATAACCAGATTTGTGATATAGTGTGTGACATGTCAGCAGGTCCAGATAGAGTATTTCCGATCTAGAGATAAGCCCCCACCCACTACTAGTGCAGTAGTAGAATTTGGGAGACATCTTTATGGACTTTGTTATGGGATTGTGACCCTATAGAAGATTGATGTTATTTGGATTGTTGGTAACAGATTAATGAAACCGGCACGTTTCATTTCTATTAGAAGGACATGGCTAGTGAATGAATTGGTTGAGGAGTACACTAGACAAATAGTGAGACTCCATGGTATACCGAGAACGATCATTTCTGATCGAGATGGATGTTTTTACTTTGAGATTGTGGGCAGCAGATTCAGACTGCTTTGGGGACAAGTATGTACCTCATGACTACACTTCACCCCCTGACAAATGCTTAGTTAGAGAGGATCATCTAGATCTTAAAGATCTATTATAAGTTGTAAGTTGAATGGGAAACATGGAGGGTTATATTACCTTCCATTAATGAGTTTATTATATAACAATGAAGGATGTGCATCTTTTTGGGATGACCCTATGAGTCAATATATAGACATAGATGTCGTATATCCTTATGCTAGAAGTGATCTAGCAGTAGAGTGGAATAACACCTGACCAGACTCAGGATTTTATAGTTCAAGTAACGTTGATTGAAGGAAGAATGCTGGATGTACAGAGTCACCAGATATTATATGTAGACAAGAGGCGTTAACCTCTAAAGTTCAAGCAAAAGTTCATGTCCGGCTGGAGGTATCTCAGCTGTGAGACGTTAGTTGTGTATTATGGAAAGGGGAACTGAGTTTCCAATAGATCTTGATCAGTATTGTGAAGGCAACATGATGTTTAGCTTTCACTCTGAAGTTGGTGGATGTTCACCCAGTGTTCCTGTGTCTCAACTGAGCAAGTATATACCAGGTTGGAAACACTTTGTGAGTTATAATGATCTAGTGGTTAAGTTGAACCACATCGTTGTTGAGCATCTGATTACATTCTTGGAATAAGATATGAAACGCTTGCATTTGAAAGACATGCCCATATTGAGGATATGATGGTCGAGATGAAGACCTGAAGAGGCTATGTGAGAGACTGAGGATAGTGTCCTGAGGAACTATCCAGAGTATATGTAGGACATACCCATTTGTGGGAGCACGAGTAGATCTTAGTGCTATCTTGATGAATATTGTGCTTATGTGCTTATATGCCTTGATATGTTATTCTATGCTAGTTGTGATGTGATTTATGATCTTAGTAGATCTTGATGTGCTAGCGTGATGTATGCTATAGCTGGAGATGATTACTTCCTCTACGCTACCCGAGTATGATCATATTTATAGCTAGAGATGGTTCTTTCCTCCATGCTATTTGAGTGGGATTAGGATTCAGCTGGAGATGGTTCTTTCCTCCATGCTACCTTGATGGACATAGTTCAATGGAGATGTGATTCCTCCATGCGATGTATATGTTTATGGGTTGGCTGGAGACGTATTTCCTCTATGCATGTGATATGTTTTGGCTAGAGATGTGCTTCCTCTATGCCTTGTGATGTGGTATGGCGAGAGACGTGATTCCTCTACGCCTTTGGGTAGCGTTATGACCCTGTTTCCTGGAGTGATAATTCCCCCATGTTTATACTTGAGGTTATAGATTGTTATAGGTTGTGATCTTTGGAACGGAGATGTGATACCTCTGATAGAAAGAGTGAGAGTTATACCTCGGCGTATGGGTCCGAGAGAATTTGAGAATTGTTCAAGTTTCGGGACGAAACTTTTTTTTAGGGGTGTGTGATGTAATAGTTAGGATTTCCGATTTCTAATTAATGTTGATTAACTTAATCGTTGATAGTAATTGACATATAACTTACGAAGATTTCCCAAGTGATGAGTATGAGTCTCACCGTTATGTTCCTCGCGTAATTTTGGACGTTTGGGAAAATTTTTACTTTTTCCCCCGGGTAATTATTTTTACCCTCCGGTGTTATTTGGAGCATTTGGGAGCTCCAATTAATAAAAATGCAGTTGAGAGAAATGATCAGGACATCAGATATGTCTTAGATATGAAATAACATGGAGAGGCAAAACGGCCAAAAGAGTCGCTATTTCGTTTCTTAACGGCTAAGAAAGACGGCTTAGGAATACACGTTTTCCGAGGCAATTGTGTAATAATTATCCCTAAACTATTTCAGATTTAATGTTCCAATCTCGAGAAGTTTGGAGAAAGAGGTTCGACCCGCCTTTGGATCGGTTAAAGGATAATTATCGACTTTATTAAAGGATAATTATCGTCTTCACTACGGAAAATCCTTTATTAATTCATTTCCTTTCACGTTTTCTCGTAAAAGCTCTGATTTCTCTCAACCTTCAAACTCAGATCTACTCTCCGTTTCTAATCCGATTTCAATTCCGTTTGAGTTTCTGGATTCCTCTCTTCATTCTCTTCATAACGGTACCGAGTTTCTGCATTTCCGAGTATATGGAGGGCTGGTCGAGCATATATGTCTCCAGGACGGTTCCGTCGCTCAGATTCCGATGAATTTGATGTTGTCCATGCGTAGCCTGCGTCGTTGTGATTCCGAATCTTCTTTCAAATCGTCAATCGGGTTAGTAACGAATAAGTTATGAATTTATTCGTTTTCCGTATTGTGATTTGGCCTAAATTGACTTTAGGCTTGTCAAATAGGACAATTAGAAATTCCATTATGGTCGTTATATTATTCTGGTGATTATGGGTTCTTGTTTGATGAAATCTGATGACAGGGGGTTTAGAAATTGCCTGCGGGCAAAACGTTATTCTGGCGAAATCTAATTAATTAATTAAAGGTTAATTATTTAAATTAGGATTAAAATTGAGATTGAGGAATGTTGATTAGATACTACCTTGAGATTTGAGGAATTGTGAGCTATGTTGAGATATTGAGGTTTAGTTGGTTGTGAGGCTCATAGATTGAGTATGATCCTTATGGATCCCTTTGGGTCTAGGTGTGACCCCTTTGATGAATAGAGGTTCATATATCTCTTTATGCCTTTTTATAGGCCGTGTTGTCCCTCCAGTGTAGAGGTGATCGTGGTTGATTTTGTACGAGGTTGAGGTAAATCCGTAGGACTTACTTAGCTACCATCCCTATATTGGGTGTTTGCATGAGTGGTGTGTGCTTTATATGTTTGCTATGATAGCATGAGTTGTCGTTTTTATCGACCTATGTTCTATTGACTGCCCCACTGCGTGGCTGTGATAACCTTTCCCTTTCATCCCGCCGTGGAGTCTGGGAGGTTCTCTGATGTCGGGCCAGACTGGTTTACAGGAAGGGCGCAATCCACTCCCATAGGGTACACGGATTGTGTGACCGATACTCGTACAGCTGGACATTGTACTCAGAGGCGGGGATGTATCGGTCATCGTGTCACATACTTTCATCTATCTATATATATATATATATACGGTTTTTGAGTGAATGGTTATTATATAAAGATAATAAATGGATAAATGTGTGATAACATGCTGATGTGTTTATCTTTCATGATTGTGCTTTTGCTTATGCATTACCTCATATATGTATGGTTAGCTAACGGTTTCATACCGTGTTGTAGATGTTTACAGGTTAGGCGCTACTGGGTGATCTGGCAGGGTGATAGTCCGAGGACTCTCGTACATTAGGTGGTTGGTTTGGGGTTGTTGTGTTTCCCCTCCTGCGTGAGGATGATCTTTAAATTTGTACCTCCTATGTGAGGATGTCGTTTTATATACTCGGCTATGTTGTTGTTTACTTTGGGTCGTATATTTTATACTGTTTTGTGTATTTGTTTTATATCTGTCAGTGCCATGTTGTAAGGTCCAGTGAACTTGTTGTCAGGCTAGGGTCAGGATCCATTGTGAGATCCTAGCCCAATGTGACATCCCGAGTCCCACGGATTCGGGGTGTTACAACTGATACTAATCTTGACATTCGATTATCTCAAAGGATATTGCCCCGAATTCCTCTTTCTCGGTTGTTATTGCAAGATTTGAATTCTTGCTTTATTTTCTTTCATAATGTGAAATATAGTCTTGCAACAAGTATCACATAAAAATTAAGACAATTCTCAACATAATGAATTATCAAATAATTTTTTGACACACAATTATCGTCTAACTCGTGCAGGACACGGGTATTAATGCTAGTACATACTCAAACAAAGCACGAGTTGATGACGTGGCGTGCTACGGAAGCAGAATTTTTGAAATGGATCTCCCACAATTAAAGCAAATAAATCTTTATACTTTAAACTATTTTTAAGTCATAAAATCTATTATTATTAAATTAACAATTTTATAGAAACCAATTCTTAATAACCAAATCACCTTAACATCCAAATCAGTATTTTATTAAATAAATATTTATAAAAAGATAGTAACCGATTTTACAATTTATAAATTTAATTAAAAAAAAACAGCTTAACAACCAAATCACAAATCATATTAAAATTATATTTATAAAAAGATATTATAAATATGGGACCTTATATAAACAATTTAACGTCCGTACATATTTTCATTGTCTTCTACAAAGATATTATTTTCGCGTCTCTAACTTCATTTTCCATTGTTGTATTCCTTTATTTTACCTAATTTATAGATTTTTTTTCAATTCAAGTTGTTCGTCTACTGTATCAAATACATATTTTCATTGTCTTCTAAAGAGGTATTACATTAACGTCTCTAGCTTCATTCTTAATTATTGTATTCCTTTACAGTACCATAGATTTTTTTCAATTCTAGGTTGTTCGTCTACTATATCAAATACGTATTTTCATTATCTTCTACAAAGGTATTACATTAACGTCTATAGCTTTATTCTCCATTATTATATTCCTTTACTGTACCTAATTCTTAAAAAAAATTCAATTCATATCAACGTCGGCGTTCTCACACGTAACAATGATATCCTAATTCATATTTATTTTACTCTATTTTTACTTTTTCTAACAAATCCGAATTAAAACTTTTAAACTATAATTATGGCAAAAAAATATTTTAGTTTTAAATACGTTACATTGATTAATATATTTTATGACTTTGTAAACCTATTATTTTTATTTTTTTTCTAATTTCTTTACTTGTGAATATTTTACTAAACTGATTCTGTTACTTAAATAAATTACTTTCTTTTTATTAAAACCATGACATGGTGTATTTTTTTTAATTGAAACAATAAAACGAATATTACTTATATTTTTTTGTATACCAATTCAGTTGGAACGAAGATTCTATCCAATCGTCCAATATTTATCTGAATTTTAAATTTTAATTATTTATTTTTACCAAATCACAAAACTAATAATTTTTTATTAAATCTAATCATTCAAGAATATATTTGACCGATTATATTCTAACAAATTCATTTTGTTTCAATCAAAATTTGAAAAAAAATTGAAACAATTTGGTTTACTAGGCTTTTCTAGTTTTGTGTTTAGTAAATGTACCCCTTGAGAGAAGAGTGTGTAAAGTTTGAAAATAAATACAAAAGGTTGGGGTATATTTACTTAATTGAAATATTAAAAAGCCTAGTTAGTAATCTAGTTTATCAAAAAAGCCTAGTTACCAAAATTGCCCAAAAAAATTTATAAAATAAAACAAAAGATTTCCCTTATTTTTAAATGAAGTTTTTTTTCCGGTTAAAATCTAACGTGATCTTATACGTTAATTTTAAAATTAAAAGATTTTTGCTAGATTAAAAATAAAGTTATAACGTATATACTGAATTCTAAAACAAAACAAAAAATTTCCCTTTAATTTAAAATTAAAAGATTTTAAGCAACCTAAATTTGTTAAAAAAAACTATTTTAAAATCACTCGAATGTAAAATCGACTATTAGATTTCATCAAATCATTTAAATTTCTTTTTGTTAGTATTTTTTTAAATTTTTAACGTGAATGGATAATATCTACTTCGCTGATGATTCTCGAGTAAGTTTCATATTTACTGTTTTTTAAATATATATATATTTATCAAAAAAAAAATGAGGATATCTTGCCCTAAAAGTTTCCAATTTTAACAATTTCAATACCTATAAATACTGTATATCTTAAATCAAATCTCATGCAAAAGCTATCCCTTCGTCTTCAGACCCCTCGAACTCCCCCACGCCCCCATAATGCATGCGTGCATTAATAATCCTACTACTCACGTAGTCCCTCCAGCTTCCTACAGAGATATTGCCTCCAGATGCACTGCATGGAATCATGTTCCCCTCCCTTTCATTCCAGGTCTCGATTCTGGCCTTATCCCTTTCACAAACGACGATATTGAAGAAACTATGTAGAAGTGGAACCTATCCCTAGTGGGATACCCCCTTGGTTGTCCTATTTCCTTCCAAAGATTGTCCAAATTCATTTTAGAGAATTGGAACACCATCTCCTTGCCTAAATAATCCGGAATGAGAATGGAATCTTCGTATTCCACTTCTCTAACGAAGATGACCTTAATACTATCTTGCTCGATAGCCCATGGATAGCACACGGCTCCACCACCATCCTATTGAAAAGATGGACCACTGACCTCCCTCTGGATTACTTTAGCCTTCATTCTGTGCCGATCTGGGTCACTCTACATAATTTGAACTATCGGTTTTGGTCCAAGACGATGCTGGCCAAGATTGGATCCGCGCTGGGGACGCCTATATTGACTGATGCATGCTCTATCAACCAAGATCGTCTCAGGTTTGCACGAATTCTTGTCGAGATTCATGCCTCTCGCCCCCTTCTTCGTGAGATCACACTCTCTGGACCTGGAGGTGCCACCTTTGTTCAAAAAATCACATAGGACTGGCTCCCTCCACGTTGTGACTCATGTCTTGTCTTCGGGCACTGCTGCTTGGTCCCTAAGACGGCCGGTTTAGGTGTTGCGACTAGCATCTCTAAGGGTTCTAAACTCACCAGGAATACCACTCCGAACCCTAGCCCTGATCTCACCCCCATTCTTCCCACCCCTGACCCCTCCTTGAGGATTCTTCCTCTCCTTGAAGGGCCCAGCGTCTCTGTGTGCCCCTCTAGCCACCAGATTGGCACTTCGTCTACAACCTCTGAGCCTGCTCTCAACCCGACTAAACCCCTCGTCAAGACCACACTGCCCCTCTCAAAACATACCCCCAACTTGTCTCTAACTACTTGTCAAATCCCTCCCTCTTCCAAAACTCCCAACCAAGGACCTCCCCTCCCCACTCTAACCTCCCCCACTCTAACCTCTCCTCCTAGTACCTCCTCAAACGCTCTCCCAAACTCTTCATTGTCGCAAGTGCTATCAATGAGCAAAGCACAATTGTTTAATGATAGTACGAACATGTTCTTGGAACATCCGGGGTCTCAATGACCCGGTAAAACAAAAAGTTGTCCAATTCCTTGCTAAGAAGCACTGCCTTGATCTGATTGCAATCCTTGAAACTCGTCTTCGTTCGAATAATGAACAAAAAAATATCCACCTCTCTCTTCCCTTCTTGGAAACACACCTCAAACTCCTCACAGGCTCACAACTGTCGCATCTGGGTGTGGTGGAACCCGGCCAAGATCAACGTTTCCACTCCTTTGATCACTGACCAGCTCATTCAATGTCATATCACCAACCCTCTCCCTAACCCTAATTAGTCCACCTTTGTTGAGATCTCCTTTGTCTATGCACACAATGCCTTGGAGGATAGAGCCGGCCTTTGGAATACAATCACTACGCTTCGGTTACTTAACACCAACTGCCCTTGGGCCCTGATGGGGGATTTTAATGTCACGTTATCCCCTGATGAAAAGCTCTCCAACAACCAACATAACTTCTCACAAATTTCCACTGAGATCGAGACTTGTTTTGAGCAAAATGACCTCTCGGATCTCCCGTTCACTGGATGCAAATACACATGGTGCAACAAGCAGGTGGGTACTCGGATTTGGAGCAAGCTGGACCGTATCATTTCTAACAACAAATGGAGCACTGCCTTCCCTGACTCATATGCTCACTTTGGCAATGCGGATGTATCCGACCACTCCCCTGCAATGCTCTTCACTGATTACATTGCCCCTCGGAGAACTTTTCTATTCAGATTTAACAACCTATGGGCCAAGCATGAGGCATTTCTTGAGACTGTTAGTTCTGCCTAGACCATTGAAATTTATGGGAACTCTATGTTCAGGCTCACTAAGAAGTTGAAGATGCTCAAGCCTCTTCTCAAGAAGTTCCCTAGTGCCAAATTGGAGGAACTTCACGCTAGCATTGTTGAAAACCACAAGAAGCTTGATGAAACGCAATCAAAACTGTAGGCTGACCCCCTTGACACTGACTTGCACGTGATGGAGAGGAGACTCTCTCTTACCCTTAAAGACTATCACTCTAAACTCCAATTCACGTTGGCCCAACTCTCAAAGGAGAAGTGGATCAGGCATGGGGACCAATGTTCGTCTTTCTTCTTTAAGAGTGTTAAGACGCGTAGATGTGCTAATTTCATCACTACAATTAAGGCTCCTAATGGAGATATGGTTTATGACCCCGATGCCATTGGTACTACGCTGGTGAACCACTTCGGGAATGCTTTAAACCCTCAATATCCCACCTCTAGCAGGTCCTTCCCTCCCATTCGCCTACCCACTCTCAACCAAAATGAATTATGCTCCTTAAATGCAACCGTCACGCCTGATGAAATCAAGCAGGCCCTTTTTCAGCATCGGAGACAATAAGGCGCCTGGGCCGGATGGCTTCAATTCCCTATTCTTCAAAGAGGCCTGGAGTATCATTCATCATGACTTCACTCTTGCAATTCAGGACTTCTTCATTAACAAAAGAATGCTCAAGCAAGTTAACCATGCCTCCATCTCCCTGATTGACAAACACGATAAGCCCATTGTGCCCTCGGACTACAGACCAATCTCCTATTGTAACACAATTTACAAGACCATAGCCAAGATCCTTGCAAGGCGCCTTAACCTCATTCTTCCGAGCCTCATTATCCCCAACCAAAGCGCCTTTGTATCAAAGAGATCAATCAAGCATAATGTTCTTCTCTGCCAAGAGATTCTCCATAAATATGGTAGGCAGCACATTTCACCAAGAGTGGCAATGAAAGTGGACATCTCCAAAGCTTTTGACTCAGTGAGCCACGAGTTCATTCTGCACGGCCTTCGTATGATGGGCTTTCCGGAGGCATTCACTCAACTGATTAGTGAATGCATCGCCACTGCCTCCTATTCAGTTAATGTCAATGGTGAGCTTAAAGGCCATTTCACCGGATCTCGTGGGCTTAGACAGGGATGCCCCCTCTCCCCTCCTCTCTTTTTTATAGCAATGGAATTCCTATCCAGATTGATCTCGGAGAGGACCACCAACCCTGATTTTAATTACCATCCCAAGTGTTCTACCCCTGCCATCTCTCATCTTTCTTTTGCTGATGACCTCCTTCTCCTTTGCCGTGGTGATGCCAGATCCATCATGATCCTCAATGACTCTCTCGAGGAGTTCGGCACCTTCTCTAGGCTCGTTATTAACCCTAATAAATCCCATATTTTCACTGGAGGCATGAATCAAGCCGAGATTGATAATGTTTTCCGTCTCACCGGCATGAGGGTTGGTACTCTACCATTCATATACCTGGGGGTACCTATCGGGAGCAAACGCCTGAGGATTAGCGACTTCCTCCCTTTGATCCACAAGATCACACGGCGCATTCATTCCTGGAACGCCAAAGCACTTTCCTATGTCGGTCGTGCCCAACTCATTAAAACTATACTCTATGCGACTAGACAAACTGGTGCTCCATGTTTATTCTCCCTGCTAGTGTGATCAACACCACCAATGGCCTAATGAGATCCTATTTCTGGTCGGGTGTTGCTAACAGTAGGCGCGCACTGGTGGCTTGGGAGTCTATCTGTACCCCTAAGGTGGTTGGTGGGCTGGGCTTCCCTGATCTCGAGACCAAAAACAAAGTCGCCCTTTCTAACCTCTTGTATGATCTGGATCGTGGTAACCCTAGTATTTGGAAGTCATGGGTTGCCCACCACCTCTACAAGAGGGGTGAATGCATCTGGAACTGCACTTCTAGGACTTACAATACCCCCTTTTGGAAGGCCCTCCTCGCACTCAGGGATGATCTCCCGAACCCTCCTCCTGGCTCCCCTAGGAATGTTCTCATTGTCAGCCCTGATGGCTCCTTCTGAAGGAAGAAGGCCTATGACTTTTTCAGGCCTCCCCTCCCTGCTTCTCACCCCTCCCCATACAAAGCAATTTGGTTGCCCTCTAACGTACCCAAAACTTCTTACATCGCTTGGTTAGCTGCCCTCAACCGCCTCCCCACACTTACCAAGATTAGGGCTTGGAACATGATCAACGATGA
The DNA here is from genome assembly GCA_033239045.1 of Fagopyrum esculentum. Lineage (NCBI taxonomy): Eukaryota > Viridiplantae > Streptophyta > Magnoliopsida > Caryophyllales > Polygonaceae > Fagopyrum > Fagopyrum esculentum. Next base: position 130,629 of record BSUD01000133.1, read on the forward strand.
TTCTTGTAAGCTTTGCAATTCTGCTCCAGAAGACGGAGATCACCTATGGAACCATGCAGTTATAGTTTGTTGGTCATGGACATTGTGTCGCGATGGACGAAGACTCCCTTCCCGGCACCCTACCTTGCTAACATCTGGCCCTGGCTGGCCTCCTGGTCCAGGAAGAAGCCTCGCCCTTTGGATTGTGTCAGGATCGCTGTGATTGTTGCCTTCCTCTACTACGTTTGGACTGCCAGGAATAACCTGCTCTACAACCAAACCTTCACCACCCCTATCGACTGCGCCGGGTTGATCATACGCAGCGTGAAGCTGCACTTCACCCATAACTGGAGGGACAGATCGGTCCTCACTAGGGACATGAATTTCACCCTCAACATTGCTCTTCACTCACCCTAAATTCTTATGGCTTGTGGGTTGGTCCTCTCGTTTGATTATTGTGTACTGATCTCTGCTATTGTACTTGTTCGCAGCTGTTGTTTGCCTTGTAACCTTAACCTCCCTCCTTTCTAATACAATTAACTTTTAAAAAAAAAAAAACAATTTAATCCTTCATTTCTAGTTTTCTACAACAGATTGCGTACATAAACATCTGAATATTTCACCATCGCCTTCCTGACAATCATAACAAACATTGACAACTTGAAATCATGATCGGAAGTCTTTACCAGCGCCAAGCCTATGCAACACCACCGACAATCTTCGGGCCACCACTTCCTCCACATCACCATCCATCAATATTTTCTTCTTTTTGTTGCTCTTCATTTTTGGTCTCGCCGGATGTCCTTCACGGATAGTTTCCAAGCGAGGGATGAAATCAATGGAGTATGAATCATTGTCGTCATCCTCCGTCATCGGAAAGCTTTTGCGAATCTTTCCGGAAGGGTACTCTGTTGTAGTATTTGATTGTGTAAATACCAACGGAGCCACATGATCGTTTATAACATCTACTGAAGATATGCTCAATCGTCAATGTGGGACTCTACTCGATTTTGTCAATTGCCTCCGCCGGCAACATTTTTCTCTTGGCCGATCAAGAAACGGCATAGGAGGTGGGTCATCGGAGGAGGAGTTGTAAATTTTATGGTGTTGGAAGAGGATTGGATCATCCTTTATGAATTGGTCAAGGTGGTCGGAGGAGGGTGGCGCTGGCTTCAACTATGGAGGGGAGAAGGGCGTTTGGATCGACGTATACGACATGTGGTGATGCGCCATTATATATGAAGAAGCTACTATCTTCTACGGATGAGAGATGATGAAGTGCTTGTGCAGAATATTATATTTTATACATTTATCTTTCTATTTGTATATAATGACTAATATATGTATATTCCATTAGTAGTGTAATGTCGCAGTTTGAATATATAAATAACATGGTCTATCGAATAAGAGAGTGGAAGGTTTTTATTTTTATTGTTGTAAACAAATACAAATCAATATATAAAATAACAACTCTTTTTTTTTTGGAGACCTTTTTTATTTATTCTCAAACTCTTCTCTCAAGCGGTACTCAAACACAAAAGTAGAAAAAGTCTTTTTTTTTGAAAAGTTAATATATTATATAACCTTAGAATTTACAAGATCGTGGGGGACGACTCGTCCGAGAAGTTCCAAAAACAAGGCAAGCCAACAGACAAAAAACAATTACAGGTGAATACCTAAAATGTTAGCCCATGAAGATGAGTCAGGAGATCTGTCTCTCCAGTGACTCGAGGTGTGATTTTTTGTGGCACTAATAATGTTGTGAGCACAGGTGGCCGGGTGAGTGAACTTTTGGTTGTAGATGAGCTCGTTTCTGGCTTTCCGAATGAAGTAGACATAGTTCGAGATTGTGGAGAGCCTAACATGTGAGATGAGATCAAACTTTAACGGTTTTTGGTTTCCAATCCATTCCCAGATGCTATCTTTGTACGGGTATGGAGGAGGACCATGGATCCAGGTAGAGATGAGATCTAAGACAGTTTGAGAGTAATGGCAATTGTGGAGGAGATGGTTTTCATTTTCCAGGTGGGTGCTACAGAGTTTGCAACGGTCGTCCAGGACTAGGTTCCAAGCATGAAGGTTTGTAAGTGTAGGGAGTTTCCCGTGGCTAGCAAGCCATGTGATGAAACTGCTCTTTGGGATGATCATTCTATTCCAAATGATACCAAGCCGATAGATTGGTTGGGGGGCTTGTGGTCTCCGGAATTGCAAGTAAGCAGCTGAGATTGAGAACTTACCATTGGTCTTGGTGGTGAGATTGATGAAATTGTGGCATGTTGTGAAGTTAAGGATATCATCTCTAATCTTAATAATTTGTCCCCAGACAAAGCTATGCTTGTATGTGAACATTGTCGACCATATTGACTGACTCTTTAGTATGTTGGCTTTAACCTAGTCATACCAGAGGCTAAGACTTTGTGAGGAAGGATCAAGTTCGAAGATGAGATTTGAGAGACAAACTTTATTCCAGGAAAGCAGCTCTTTGAATCCAAGACCGCCGTCAATTTTTGAGAGGCATACAGTGTTCCAAGCAACTAGGGAGCGGTGACTAGCAGATTTGTCTGACCATAGAAAGGATCGGAGAAGACTCTTGATCCGGTTCATGATGATAGTTGGAATAATGAGAACGTTGCACCAGTAGAAGTGAAGGGACATGAGGATGGATTGAATCATTTGCTTTCTACCTGCATAAGAAAGGTTCCTTGAACTCCAAGAGTTGATTTTTTGTGTGATCTTTTGAATTAGTGGTGTGTATTCAGCCTGGTTCAGCCTTTTGCTGCCAATCGGGATGCCGAGGTAGGTAAATGGTAAAGTTCCTCGAGCAAAGCCTGTGGTGGAGGAAAGATCATTACAATCTTGTTGAGAGAGACCTCCAAGGAAGAGAAAGGACTTGGACATGTTGATTTTAAGCCCTGAGTAGCCACCGAATGCGTCAAGAGTGCTCTTAAGAGTGTTAATGGACGTATAATCGCCTCTGCAGAATAACATGATGTCACCTGCAAAACAAAGGTGAGTAAAACGCGGGGCAGCTGTTCGCCCCTAAAGGTGTGTGCAAATAAGCTTTAAATTTACAAAACTAGAATCCAGCAGCGAACCCGCAGTGTACGGATCGACGTAGCTAAGCAAGAATTCCAGAGTATCGAACACAGGGATTTGGGTGGGAACGAATTCGATTGCAGATTATCAAGCGAGTAAATATGAGAGTTTTGCAAATATTGGGAAAACAACAATCCTAAAGATCCAAGTATCCAGCTGTGGCAATCGATTCAAGATATACTTAATGATATAAAGACAGAGTTGAGATATGCAAAGGTATGCTAATGTAAGGTAATCGTACGGTGAAGTTCCAAAAACCTTATATAACTCACCTACAAGGCACTCTCTATACAGGTTGTTGAGGCTCAATATAGAAAGATTCTAAAGGTAAGAATTTATGTCAAATACCCAAACTTGTAACCCAAGGATCAAGACTAACTAAACCGATTGAGGTTGTGACACTCACAATCGAGGTAGAGGTTGTTGAGGCTTCACTACCACCTAGAAAAGACAAGCCTAAACTAAGTTGAAGCAAATCTTTAACTTTGGATTAAAGTAAAAGCAAGTACGTAGACTTAAGGGAAATCACGGTTAGTTCTTGAGGTTCCACGGCCGTGGACTCAAGAACAGGCCGTAAATTAGGGTTGCCGGCGATTCTCTCTAACTCTCAGGGTCTAATCTGTTTACGATCGATCTATCATCATCTAAGCCACAACTATCAACCCTTCACCTTAGAATTGTTAAGGGTTTTTAGCCAATAACAGTCATGTTGATATCAATTCAAGAATTAAAAGATAGAAAGATGAAAACTTTCAAGAACTTTCAATAATCTTCAAACCAATCTCAAAGTCACAAAGAGAACAAGTATTGTCAAAGGATTCGGAATAAAACAAACAATCACAACCTTAGGAAAGAAGGGAAAACGGGATGTCAATCCGTTTTCCAACTCAAACCTAAACAAGAAGCGAGATCTCCTTGCAAAATCTTCCAAGAGCTTCGATCTTCCACCAATCCGGAGATGAACGATCCTAAGCGTCGATAAATGCCGCTAAGCGAAGATGGTGGGAGTAAGCGGTGATAAGCCGGTATGAGCGGGGGTAAATAAGGGTAAGCCGACTTGAATGATGCTTAGCGAAGCTGACGGAATCTTGCTTCGTCCGTCTTTTTATAGGGCAAGATAAAATATCGGCCCGACCCAATCTTCAAAAGAATTGTGGCTTCAAAGTGTGGCAAAAAGATCCGCCAAGATCACGGTCGTGGAAGTTCCCACGACCGTAATTTAGGGCGTGGATTAGGTCACCGTTTGTACCATATATCCCACGGCCGTAATAGTTACTGGAATGCATCACGCCTCTCTTGCAAGGTTCCACGGCCGTGGAACTGAACGTGGTTCGTAGTACGGCCGTATTTTAGAGCGTGGTTTAGGGCAAAAACGTGATTCTTCCCTAGCCTCGTGCATTCCTCAAGCTTAAAACTCCAATTTGCTTCCAAAGAATGTCCTCAATCTATGGAAATATCAAATCAACTCTCCTTTGCTCGATTCCGTTCGGAAATAGCTCCAAATCACCTATAATCAACATAGAACTAGTGTAGACATCCATATCGACAATATAGGTAATACTAGCTCACATATGCAGCAAAGTTCAATCAAAGACTATCAATATGAATCAAATACGTTTAGAAAACGTGCCTAAAATATCACAATATTTCATGCTAACAAATAACCCCATACTTAACACTTGCTTGTCCCTAAGCAAGGTCTTTCAAAAAGCTTTAAACAAGAGTTAGGATGAAATATGTGTACCTTGTTTTTGGGTGAATGTGACTTCCAAAGAATAGATCATTCTCAAACCTTACTTCAATCGTTCTTCAAACGTTCACACACTCAATTAAAGAGTAAAAAGCAAAGAAAATTCATGAACCAATTTGACTTCCAAGCAAGCATTATAACCTTCAAACATTATCAAAATCAATCACAAGAAACTTCAATTTAGATCACCAAGTCATATAACATTCTTTTGATCTTAAGGACTTTCAAAGAAAAGGTCTAGAATATGGAAGGGAAGGGAAAACTTTAAGGGAAAGTGGTGCATAAATCCGGGAAAGTGGACAACTACCTTCTTCTTCTTATGCGGTTCCCGCAACACTTCAACTTAGAGCTTCGCTCTCTTCTTTTCATTTTTCGACTTTACTTTTGGAGTTATGGACAGAGGTGCACAAAAACCGAAGTCTAGGAGATTGGCGTTTCTCAATTTTTCAAGAGATGCCTCAAACCCTTAGCGCACATACCATAATCCGCTAGGAATATCGCTCAATCCGACTTTGGCAAGACACAAACACCCGGCTATGTGAATGGTGCCGAGTTACTCATCGTCATGATTGACTTCCCCAAACCTACAATTTCTTTCTATTCATTTGATTGCAAATAATTGCTCTCATGGCCCTCCCACATCAAACATGCCTTTTTCTCATTCACTTCTCCAAATTCCCGGATAGGTAAGGGAGGCTAATATTTCAATGAGGAGCTAGATGATCAAAGAAAGAAGAAAGAAAGTATCGAATTGCCTTAATCATTTCAACAAGAAGTATAGGAACTTATAATGTGATTTCAACTTCAATTTCCCAGCATGATTTAGGTAACATTTTCACATTATGAAACTTGCAAAAGAGGTAAAATTCGTTCATTCAAATTCTTTTCAATTCACAATCCTTTTAAGCATGCAATTGTTATCCAACTCAATTCACAAGTAGTGATTATCATGGAAATCATCTCAATTCATTAGAAGCTCAAAATTTTCAAAATTTTTCAATTTTTATGGGTTTTTCAAGTCACTTTTCATGCAATGCAATAAGGAAACGTGCAACACATAATGAACATGCAACGATAGTCTCAATTGAAAGCGAACATAGTAAGTAGAGTTATTACAAACTTTTTAGTACATCCCACCCCATACTTAGGACGAACATTGTCCCTAATGTTCAAAAGAAAGAAGGAAAAGAAAGAAAAGAAAAGAAACTCACAAAGTCGTGGCGGGAATGTCTAAAACGAACGGTCATGCATCGAATCACTGCGGCGCCGGCGGAGGCGGGAATGGGGAGAAGCTGGAGTCGTAGTGCCGCCCAAACTGCTGGCGGTAGACGTCCCTCATCATGTGGTCGAGGTCGTCGAGGCGTCCGTCTCTAGCGTCGGCCCGGATCTCCAACGCTCCAACTCTCTCCGAAAGTCCGGTAGCCCAATCCGGCAACTGCTCGTACCATCCCGGGGCGTGACTGTACCATGCTGGGGCATCGGCTGGTGCTGGTGCTGGTGGTGGTGCTGCTGGCTGCTCCGTGGACCAAGGAGGGGGAACGCCATACCATGTGGGAGGTGTGGTCATCCACGTGGGCCTCTCACTCACGCTAGCGCGGCGAGATGACGAGCCTGAGGCTCTAGCTGGACGTGGAGAGCGTCTAGGTACATCTGGGGCCGCCTCCGGCTGGTCCGGAAACGTGTCAAACTCCTGCTCCGCTCCTCCTCCACTATTAAACTGATCTCCCATATCCTCCTCCTCGACAACCGGTGGTGGGACGTAAGGGGGAGCTACTATCCTGTTCGCATGCATCGCAACGAACGTCTCCTTCCAATTATGGCGTCCTGCCATAATGGAATACTCCGGCAGCCACTCTATACCCCTACCCGTCCTAGTCTCCCAAGGCATGCCCGCATAAGGCGGACCTCCATGTGTGGGGAAAATGAGACCCCTAACCATGAATGCATGTAGCCCTAAAGGAACGGCCGGTATGCGGGTGCAAGCAGAAAAATCCACACCAAAACTCCTAGCAATGTGGGTAACTATCCCACCATAACCGATGTTCCCCTTCTTCTTGTTCTTGAGCTTGCTCATCGTAGCAGCCAAGAGAGTAGCACAATCTGCACGGCGTCCATAAAGCATACAATAGAGCAAGAATAGCTCATCCGTCTTGATCTTTGGGGCGTCTCCGTCCTAGGAAAGAGACACTCCGAAAGAACACGGTGAGCTATCTTCAAGGCTAGATGGTACATCAATCTAGCCTTGGTATCAACGGGTTGCCAACGGTCCTCGTCGGCATAAACCATAGCCACTTCCTCCCAAAAGTCCTTGGGTTAAACTCCACTCGGAAATTAACCATTATAGGTCTCATGAAACCCAAAAATAGTCCCAAACTCAACGATGCTCAAATGGTAGTCTCTTTCCATGAGACGGAAAGAGACGGTCCTATCTACGTGGCTGTGCTCAAAAGACGTCACAACCTCCCGGGTGATCTCCTCATAGGCGTCTTCACGAATGTTCGTGAAGACAAGTAATCCGGCTCTATCCAAGAGCCATGTAAGGTCATCAACTATGTTGAGAGGATGTAGATCCTCCAACAACAAATATCTAGGGCCAATCACTGCCCTCTCTGTGATCCTCTCAAATGCAGCAAGATGGTTCTCATGTATGGTCGGGATTCTAGGGTGAGGAGGTGAAGATGGAGGTGAAGGTGAGGATGGTAGTGAGGGAGATGAGGGTGGTGGTGCCCTAGAGGATGAGGAGGTGGAGGGATTACCTTTCCTTTTCTTATTTTGCTCTCCCTTCTTCTCTTTTATCCTTCCCGACATTCGCCTTACGAAATCCATTCTGCACCAAAAATTACGGTCTATTCTTCAGGAATTACGGCCGTGGTTTACCCAGAGACCGTGATTCGTCCCAGAATTTCACGAATCTCAGCAAATTCACAAGCAATCACCACAACAAGCAGTCCTAGTCTAATTCCTTCCAGTCTCTATCAGTTCTTCCTAAAAATCTATAGCAAAAACGAACCAAATTGGCGAGAATCAAGAAGAAAGAATAAACCTCTTTTTCGGATTGAAAAATCCGAAATGCGAGTTTGTTGATGAGTTTCCATTCGATTCGTCGCTTGGATGTTGTTTGTGGTTGAATTTGCTGCAGTTTGGGAAGAAGAATCGTTCGAAACGATTAAGAAACGAAGATTTTGAGGAGGTCGTGGAATTCCGGCAATTAGGTCGTGGAAAGAGGGGTTTTGGGGTGAGTTTTGTGAAGAACATGGCTTATATAGTTGCAGGCAAAATTTTGAAAATCACGGTCTGTCGGGGTGTTCCACGGCCGTGGAAGTGTACGGAACCGTGGTTTTGGTGATTTTTCAAAGGCTTTTGGAAATTACGGCCACTGTAGCTATGACGACCGTAATTTAGACCGTGGAACCTCCTGTAAAGCTCCAAAGTCCGAATTTCGTCGCTTTTCTTCAACATTACTCTCCTCTTTTCCTTTTCCATCGATCCTACAACCAAAAACACGAACATACCGGAAGAAATCGAGGCAAAATAAAGCGAAAAACGTCTATTCTAAGCTAAACTATGAATCGAAAAAAAAACGAAAATGCAATACCTTGGGTTGCCTCCCAAGAAGCGCTTTGTTTAAGGTCCGTAGCTAGACCAAACTCGCACTTATTCGAGTGCGGTAGGCGCAAACTCCTCAGCTCGGAGTTCCGGCGTATACTTCTTGAGTCGTTGGCCGTTCACCTTAAAACTTCCGTTAGCTTCACCCCATACTTCAACTGCACCATGGGGAAAAATACGTTTAATTAGAAAAGGTCCGGTCCAACGGGATTTAAGCTTACCTGGGAAGAGGCGAACTCTTGAATTGAAGAGGAGAACTTGATCTCCTTCTTTGAAGTCCTTTGGAATGATATGCTTATCATGCCAACGCTTTGCTCTTTCCTTGTAGATCTTGGCGTTTTCATAGGCGTTCAAGCGAAGTTCATCCAGCTTATTGATGTCTAGGAGACGCTTCTCTCCTGCTTCCTTCATGCCGAAATTCAGCCACTTGATAGCCCAAAACGCTTTGTGCTCCAGCTCCACCGGCAAGTGACAAGACTTCCCATACACAAGGTTGTATGGTTTGGTTCCTATGGGAGTCTTGTACGCAGTCCGGTACGCCCATAATGCATCATCTAGCTTCAAGGACCAATCCTTCCTAGTCCTTGAAACCGTCTTTTCTAGAATTCCTTTGATCTCCCTATTTGAGATCTCAACTTGTCCAATAGTTTGTGGATAATAAGGGGTAGCGATCTTGTGAGTAACCCCATACTTAGATAGAAGAGCTTCAAAGCGACGGGCTATGAAGTGAGAACCTCCATCACTAATGATCATCCTTGGTGTTCCAAATCGCGGAAAGATGGTCTTGTTGAAGAACTTAACCACCACCATGGCATCATTTGTGGGAGAGGCAATTGCTTCCACCCATCTAGAAACGTAGTCTACCGCCAATAGTATGTATTGGTTTCCACAAGAAGATGGGAATGGTCCCATGAAATCAACTCCCCAAACGTCGAAAATCTCCACATCTTGGATGTTGTTGAGGGGCATCTCGTTCCTTCTAGAAATATTGCCTGTTCTTTGACAAGCATCACAGCAAGAAACAAAGGATTGCACATCTCTAAATAAAGTAGGCCAATAGAATCCAGATTGCAATACCTTTGCGCTAGTCTTGTTTGAACTAGCGTGTCCTCCACAAGGTAGTGAATGACAATGGCGGATGACACTTTGCATCTCATCTTCCGGCACACACCGCCGAATGATGCCATCCGGACCTCTCTTAAAGAGGAGAGGCTCGTTCCAATAGTATTCCCGGACGTCCTTAAAGAACTTCTTCCTTTGTGCGTAGGATAGTCCGGGCGGTGTCTCCTGGCAAACCAAATAGTTAACAAAATCAGCAAACCATGGTTCGCTACCTTTGGAGATCACGTTGATGCACTCCTCTATGATGTGCAGGTGTTCGTCGGGAAAGGAGTCATCAATGGGTAGATGGTCGTCCCCTAGATGTGTTAGACGACTCAAATGATCCGCAACAGAATTTTCTGAACCTTTCTTGTCGCGGATCTCAAGATCGAATTCTTGTAGGAGAAGAATCCATCTAATCAGCCTTGGCTTCGCGTCTTTCTTCGCAAGGAGGTACCGGATCGCATCATGATCCGTGTAGACAATCACCTTTGCACCTACAAGATAAGAGCGAAACTTGTCAATAGCGTAGACAATGGCTAGAAATTCTTTCTCGGTAGTGGCGTAGTTGAGCTGCGCTTCATCTAGCGTCTTGCTAGCATAGTATATGGCATGGGTTCGCCCTTCCTTTCGTTGTCCAAGAACAGCTCCAATAGCTACGTCACTAGCATTGCACATAATCTCAAAGGGGAGAGTCCAATCCGGAGGTTGGATAATAGGTGCTGAAATTAGAGCTTGCCGGATGGTATTAAACGCATCTAAACATTCCTGCGAAAACTCAAAAACCGCATCCTTCATCAATAGATTAGTGAGAGGTTTTGATATCTTAGAAAAGTCCTTAATGAAACGTCTATAAAATCCAGCATGTCCTAGGAAACTTCTTATCCCTTTCACCGAAATTGGGGGAGGAAGTTTCTCTATGGTCTCTATCTTAGCCTTGTCTACCTCTATCCCTCTACTAGAGACTAAGTGACCTAATACGATTCCTTCCTTAACCATGAATTGACACTTCTCCCAGTTAAGAACTAGGTTAGTGTCTTCACATCTTTGTAAAACAAGAGAAAGGTTAGAAAGGCAATCGTTAAAAGAGGAACCGTATACGGAGAAGTCGTCCATGAAGACTTCCATGATTTCCTCTACGTATTCGGAGAAGATGGCCATCATGCACCGTTGAAAGGTGGCTGGGGCGTTGCAAAGCCCGAACGGCATTCTTCTATATGCGAACGTACCCCAAGGGCACGTGAATGTGGTCTTCTCTTGATCATCCGGATGTATCGGAATCTGAAAGAAACCACTATAACCGTCAAGGTAGCAAAAATGTGAATGTTGTGCTAACCTTTCAAGCATTTGATCGATGAATGGCAATGGAAAGTGATCCTTCCGCGTTGCGTTGTAGAGCTTGCGGTAGTCTATACACATTCGCCTTCCAGTCACGGTTCAGGTAGGAATGAGTTCGTTGTTCTTGTTGGTGATGACCGTCATTCCTCCCTTCTTCGGAACTACTTGAACTGGACTCACCCAGTTGCTATCAGAGATAGGACAGATGATACCTGCGTCAAGAAGTTTAAGAATTTCCTTCTTGACAACCTCCTTCATGGTCGGATTCAACCGCCTTTGAGGTTGTCTTGAAGTTCTAAAGTCCTCCTCCATTAGTATCTTATGCATACATAGGGAGGGTTTAATTCCTACTAAGTCCTCAATAGTGTAGCCTATGGCTTTTCTATGTTTCCTAAGGACAATCATGAGCTGCTCATGTTCATCTATGCTCAGTTCGGAACTAACGATAACCGGAAAGGTAGAATTAGATCCTAGAAAAGCGTACCTTAGATGAGTAGGAAGTGGTTTGAGTTCCATCACTTTCGGAGCTTCTAATGATCCTTGAGGAGCATCCGACGTTTCCTTAGAAGTTTCTAAGGATGTTGAGTGGTTTGGAGGAGAATCAAAAGAAGTTGAAGAAGTATGCCGATCACTCTCTTCCACGGTCAGAATTACGGGTTCTCCATATTTTCCACGGCCGTGTAATCCACTGGAATGGAGGTCGATTTTGGTTGTGAAATCCACGGTCGTGGAATATAGGGTGTGACCGTGGATTCTAACATTTTCAGCCTCATCGTGGAGTTTAAAGATTTGCTTCAACTTAGTTTAGGCTTGTCTTTTCTAGGTGGTAGTGAAGCCTCAACAACCTCTACCTCGATTGTGAGTGTCACAACCTCAATCGGTTTAGTTAGTCTTGATCCTTGGGTTACAAGTTTGGGTATTTGACATAAATTCTTACCTTTAGAATCTTTCTATATTGAGCCTCAACAACCTGTATAGAGAGTGCCTTGTAGGTGAGTTATATAAGGTTTTTGGAACTTCACCGTACGATTACCTTACATTAGCATACCTTTGCATATCTCAACTCTGTCTTTATATCATTAAGTATATCTTGAATCGATTGCCACAGCTGGATACTTGGATCTTTAGGATTGTTGTTTTCCCAATATTTGCAAAACTCTCATATTTACTCGCTTGATAATCTGCAATCGAATTCGTTCCCACCCAAATCACTGTGTTCGATACTCTGGAATTCTTGCTTAGCTACGTCGATCCGTACACTGCGGGTTCGCTGCTTGATTCTAGTTTTATAAATTTAAAGCTTATTTGCACACACCTTTAGGGGCGAACAAGTTTTTGGCGCCGTTGCCGGGGATTTGGTTTCGGCCGAATCCGGTTGCCGGTTGTCAAGCTTGGGAGCTTGCTCTCGTTATTTGATATTCCTTTGAGTGCATGCGCAGGTCTAGGAACACCGAAGATCTCTTACCTCTTGATCAAGAGCTAGAGAAAACCTTGAGGCAAAAGCGCAAGGAAAAGAAGATGGCCGAAGAACACGAACGTGATCTTCAAACGGAGTTGGCGGAGAAGGAAGCTCAACTCCGATGGAACGAGACTCTCCGCCAGGATGAGATGGATCGTCATCAATCTCAAGTTAACAGTTTACAAGACATGATCTTCGAGATGAGGGTAGAGATGAACGACCTTAAGAATAAGGGAAGCAAGAAATCCTCAAGGAAAGCATCAAGATCTAGAAGAAAAATTCACTCATCCGCTGATGATAGTGATTCTTCCATGCCTCCGCTGGAGGAGATTGATCTTACGATCAATGTAAATCCTTTCCATCCACAAGGAGCTACTAATCGCCGCATTCCGCCTAGGAATGTGAGGATCGAACGTGTGGATAATGAGCCAAGAACTCTTGGCCAGCGGATGGATCCAACACAACAACCACGCCGCTTGGGTGTGAATTTTGATGCTGAAGATGTGCAAGGGTTTAGCTTTAACCCTCAAGTTATTACTCTTATTCGCCAAAGCCAATTTGGCGGTACAAGCGCTGAATCTCCACACAAACACCTGCAAAACTTTGAGTGTATGATGGAGACGATGAGACCGAAGAGTGCTACCACCAACAGCTACAAGCTCAAGCCTTTCTTCTTATCCTTGAAGGGGAAAGCGTTATCTTGGTACCAAGCTCTTCCTAATGGGAAACTAGACACGTGGGAAGACCTTTCCGCGGAGTTTCTCACCAAATTCTTCCCGCCCTCCAAAACGGCGGAACTTAGAGGTAAGATTAATGCTTTTTCCATGAGACCTAACGAAAGTTTGTTTCAATCTTGGGAAAGGTTTCAGGACTTGCTCTTGGATTGCCCTCATCATGGCATATCCAAGCTTGCCTTGCTAGAGATTTACTACAAGGGGCTGGATGCGGGAACACAATTTAACCTCCAATCCCTCTCATGTGGAACGTTCATGGACATGAGAGAAGATGACGCTTGGGACTTCATCGAGAAGCAAGCAAGAGTCATAGAGAAGTATTCCCACCGGAAAGTGGAGGGAAATCGTGTGGAGCAAGGAGCGAAGCTCACACATGAAGCTCAAAATCAGATTTTCTCCCTCAACAATGAGATCAAGGAGTTGAAGGAGGCTATCAAGACCAACTTTCCAAAGCAACAAGAGAAGGATGTTGGCTATTTGGGCAACAACAATGGCGGTGATAACACCAACCGCAACAACAATAACCGGAACAACAACCGGAATAACAATTGGAATGGAAACAACAACAACCGGAACAACAATTGGAACAACAATAGGGGTTCAAACAACAACAATTGGCGCTCCAATCAACAAAATTCTGGTAACTCTTATCCTTCCAATTCTAATTCACTAACTCCACCTTCCTCTTCCTCTACTCCTTTGAAAAGCCAGGGGCAATCATCTAATGGAGGAAACAATACGGGAAAGGAGAAGCCCGATCCCATGTTGGAAACAATTTTGGGAAAGCTTCAAGGGTTGGAGAACCGCCTCATCAAGGTTGATGATCAAGTTTCTAAGGTTGACAAAGCTCAAAAAGTTTTGGAAAACCAAATGTTCAACCACGCGGAGGAAGTTCCTAGAAATCAAGGGAAACTTCCAGGAAAGACGGAGGAAAACCAAATGTTCATGCATCTCTTCTTGTGCCTCTAAGGCTTCAATTTCCTCTTTGCACTCTCCTCCTTCCCCTACATCTGTTTGACTCATGGTAATGACTTTTTGTAAAGGATCGTTAAAGAGAATCGCACTTACCTCTTCCCTAGATAAACCTTCTTCATCTTGGATATCGTAAATATCCTCGTCGAAGATCAGTTCCTTCACTAAATTGGAAAGAACGAACTCTACTTTCTCTTCTCCAATGTCAAAAGCGAGTCTTCCATTCTTGCAGTCGACCATGCAGCCGGAAGTTGCAAGAAACGGTCTTTCGAGTATGATCGGGACCGGACTATCTGCAGGAATGTCAAGCACGACAAAATCAATGGGAACAAAGAATTTACCTAGCTTGATGGGGACGTCTTCTACAATACCGACGGGGCGAGTGATGGATCGATCCGCCATGTATAACGTCATCTTCACCGGTTTAGGGTAGCCTAAACCGATCTTCCTGCACAATGCAAGTGGTATGATGCTCACACTTGCTCCTAAGTCACATAAAGCGTCATATGTGACATCTCCCACTCCAATGGGAATGCAAAATGACCCCGGATCCTTCAACTTTGGGGGCATTTTCTCCTTCATGGTCTTGATGAGATCCGAAGAGTCCGAACTCATCTTGACCTCACCAAAATCTTCTAGCTTCCTCTTGTTGGAGAGGAGCTCCTTCAAGAACTTGCCATAAGCCGGCATACCTACAATAGCATCAATGAAGGGTATATTAATATGCAGCTTACTCATGAGTTCTATGAACTTACCGAATTGTTTGTCTAGGCGCGCTCGCGCTCTAGATTGAGGAAATGGTAGGGGAGGTTTGTAAGCTGGAGGAGGAACATAGGCATCTTCCTTCTCCTTCCCCTTTTCTTTGTCCTTCTCTACGGGGACTTCAACGAACGTAGACTGCGGATCGGTAGTAGTTACTCCGCTCCTAGTTGTAATCGCCATCACCCTTCCCTTAGGGTTGTCCTCCGTCTTTCCTGGAAGTTTCCCTTGATTTCTAGGAACTTCCTCCGCGTGGTTGAACATTTGGTTTTCCAAAACTTTTTGAGCTTTGTCAACCTTAGAAACTTGATCATCAACCTTGATGAGGCGGTTCTCCAACCCTTGAAGCTTTCCCAAAATTGTTTCCAACATGGGATCGGGCTTCTCCTTTCCCGTATTGTTTCCTCCATTAGATGATTGCCCCTGGCTTTTCAAAGGAGTAGAGGAAGAGGAAGGTGGAGTTAGTGAATTAGAATTGGAAGGATAAGAGTTACCGGAATTTTGTTGATTGGAGCGCCAATTGTTGTTGTTTGAACCCCTATTGTTGTTCCAATTGTTGTTCCGGTTGTTGTTGTTTCCATTCCAATTGTTATTCCGGTTGTTGTTCCGGTTATTGTTGTTGCAGTTGGTGTTATCACCGCCATTGTTGTTGCCCAAATAGCCAACATCCTTCTCTTGTTGCTTTGGAAAGTTGGTCTTGATAGCCTCCTTCAACTCCTTGATCTCATTGTTGAGGGAGAAAATCTAATTTTGAGCTTCATGTGTGAGCTTCGCTCCTTGCTCCACACGATTTCCCTCCACTTTCCGGTGGGAATACTTCTCTATGACTCTTGCTTGCTTCTCGATGAAGTCCCAAGCGTCATCTTCTCTCATGTCCATGAACGTTCCACATGAGAGGGATTGGAGGTTGAATTGCGTTCCCGCATCCAGCCCCTTGTAGTAAATCTCTAGCAAGGCAAGCTTGGATATGCCATGATGAGGGCAATCCAAGAGCAAGTCCTGAAACCTTTCCCAAGATTGAAACAAACTTTCGTTAGGTCTCATGGAAAAAGCATTAATCTTACCTCTAAGTTCCGCCGTTTTGGAGGGCGGGAAGAATTTGGTGAGAAACTCTGCGGAAAGGTCTTCCTACGTGTCTAGTTTCCCATTAGGAAGAGCTTGGTACCAAGATAACGCTTTCCCCTTCAAGGAGAAGAAGAAAGGCTTGAGCTTGTAGCTGTTGGTGGTAGCACTCTTCGGTCTCATCGTCTCCATCATACACTCAAAGTTTTGTAGGTGTTGGTGTGGAGATTCAGCGCTTGTACCGCCAAATTGGCTTTGGCGAACAAGAGTAATAACTTGAGGGTTAAAGCTAAACCCTTGCACATCTTCAGCATCAAAATTCACACCCAAGCGGCGTGGTTGTTGCGTTGGATCCATCCGCTGGCCAAGAGTTCTTGGCTCATTATCCACACGTTCGATCCTCACATTCCTAGGCGGAATGCGGCGATTAGTAGCTCCTTGTGGATGGAAAGGATTTACATTGATCGTAGGATCAATCTCCTCCAGCGGAGGCATGGAAGAATCACTATCATCAGCGGATGAGTGACTTTTTCTTCTAGATCTTGATGCTTTCCTTGAGGATTTCTTGCTTCCCTTATTCTTAAGGTCGTTCATCTCTACCCTCATCTCGAAGATCATGTCTTGTAAACTGTTAACTTGAGATTGATGACGATCCATCTCATCCTGGCGGAGAGTCTCGTTCCATCGGAGTTGAGCTTCCTTCTCCGCCAACTCCGTTTGAAGATCACGTTCGTGTTCTTCGGCCATCTTCTTTTCCTTGCGCTTTTGCCTCAAGGTTTTCTCTAGGTCTTGATCAAGAGGTAAGAGATCTTCGGTGTTCCTAGACCTGCGCATGCACTCAAAGGAATATCAAATAACGAGAGCAAGCTCCCAAGCTTGACAACCGGCAACCGGATTCGGCCGAAACCAAATCCCCGGCAACGGCGCCAAAAACTTGTTCGCCCCTAAAGGTGTGTGCAAATAAGCTTTAAATTTATAAAACTAGAATCAAGCAGCGAACCCACAGTGTACGGATCGACGTAGCTAAGCAAGAATTCCAGAGTATCGAACACAGGGATTTGGGTGGGAACGAATTCGATTGCAGATTATCAAGCGAGTAAATATGAGAGTTTTGCAAATATTGGGAAAACAACAATCCTAAAGATCCAAGTATCCAGCTGTGGCAATCGATTCAAGATATACTTAATGATATAAAGACAGAGTTGAGATATGCAAAGGTATGCTAATGTAAGGTAATCGTACGGTGAAGTTCCAAAAACCTTATATAACTCACCTACAAGGCACTCTCTATACAGGTTGTTGAGGCTCAATATAGAAAGATTCTAAAGGTAGAATTTATGTCAAATACCCAAACTTGTAACCCAAGGATCAAGACTAACTAAACCGATTGAGGTTGTGACACTCACAATCGAGGTAGAGGTTGTTGAGGCTTCAGTGCCACCTAGAAAAGACAAGCCTAAACTAAGTTGAAGCAAATCTTTAACTTTGGATTAAAGTAAAAGCAAGTACGTAGACTTAAGGGAAATCACGGTTAGTTCTTGAGGTTCCACGGCCGTGGACTCAAGAACAGGCCGTAATTTAGGGTTGCCGGCGATTCTCTCTAACTCTCAGGGTCTAATTTGTTTACGATCGATCTATCATCATCTAAGCCACAACTATCAACCCTTCACCTTAGAATTGTTAAGGGTTTTTAGCCAATAACAGTCATGTTGATATCAATTCAAGAATTAAAAGATAGAAAGATGAAAAGTTTCAAGAACTTTCAATAATCTTCAAACCAATCTCAAAGTCACAAAGAGAACAAGTATTGTCAAAGGATTCGGAATAAAACAAACAATCACAACCTTAGGAAAGAAGGGAAAATGGGATGTCAATCCGTTTTCCAACTCAAACCTAAACAAGAAGCGAGATCTCCTTGCAAAATCTTCCAAGAGCTTCGATCTTCCACCAATCCGGAGATGAACGATCCTAAGCGTCGATAAATGCCGCTAAGCGAAGATGGTGGGAGTAAGCGGTGATAAGCCGGTATGAGCGGGGGTAAATATGGGTAAGCCGGCTTGAATGATGCTTAGCGAAGCTGACGGAATCTTGCTTCGTCCGTCTTTTTATAGGGCAAGATAAAATATCGGCCCGGCCCAATCTTCAAAAGATCGTGGCTTCAAAGTTTGGCGAAAAGATCCGCCAAGATCACGGTCGTGGAAGTTCCCACGACTGTAATTTAGGGCGTGAATTAGGTCACGGTTTGTACCATATATCCCACGGCCGTAATAGTTACTGGAATGCATCACGCCTCTCTTGCAAGGTTTCACGGCCGTGGAACTGAACGTGGTTCGTAGTACGGCCGTATTTTAGAGCGTGGTTTAGGGCAAGAACGTGATTCTTCCCTAGCCTCGTGCATTCCTCAAGCTTAAAACTCCAATTTGCTTCCAAAGAATATCCTCAATCTATGGACATATCAAATCAACTCTCCTTTGCTCGATTCCGTTCGAAAATAGCTCCAAATCACCTATAATCAACATAGAACTAGTGTAGACATCCATATCGACAATATAGGTAATACTAGCTCACATATGCAGCAAAGTTCAATCAAAGACTATCAATATGAATCAAATACGTTTAGAAAACGTGCCTAAAATATCACAATATTTCATGCTAACAGCAGCACATTTGGGGTGAGAGTTGAAGTTTGGGGTAGAGGTGTTTATGTGAAGCATGAAGGATAAAACTTCAAGGCCAATGACAAAGAGGGGAGGGGATAAGGGGCAGCCTTGCCTTAGGCCCCTTGTACCTTTGAAGAACCCATTCAGTGCGCCATTAATGTTAATGGAGAAGGAGGCAGTGGTAATGCAGGCTTGAATTAGGCGAATGAAGTTTTCAGGATAGCCCATTCGATCAAGGCATCACAGCACAAACTTGTGGTCTATCATGTCAAAAGCCTTAGACAGATCAATCTTCAAGGCACTTTGGGTGAGATATGTCTTTGGTTGTATTTTTTGAAGATTTCCTGGCAGAGTAGTATATTGTGTTTGATATTTCGGCCCTTTACAAAAGCGCTCTGGTAATTGCCAATGACAGATGGGAGAGTTTTGTTCTGTTTTGCTGCTAAGATCTTTGCAACAATCTTGTAAGATGTATTGCAGCAGGATATAGGACGAAAGTCTGAAGGCAACAATGGGTTCTCTTTCTTGGCGATTAGGAAAATTGCAGTGTGGTTAGTTTGGTGGGCTAGTCTGCCTGAGGAGAAGAAGTCAAGCACAACCTTTGAGAGTACGTTGCTAGTGATGTCACAGGTTGATTTGAAGAAGTATGAGTTGAAACCGTCAAGACTTGGGGCTTTAAAATCTTTGATGCTAAAGAGGGCATTTTTGACATCCAAGGGAGTTACATTGCAGTTCAAGTTAGCCTTGTCTTCATCCGAGATTTGGGGCAATGGGCAATCTAGGAAAAGATTCAGAGGGTTTATGGAGTTTGTTGGCTTGAGAATCTTGGAGAAATAATTGATCAAAATTTCCGAGATCTTCTCCTAATTTAGGGTTGTGCTATTCCCCGGGTTTTCAGGATCAATGAGAATCTTAATGTTATTTCTTGCTCTTCTTGAGGAGATGCTCTTGAAGAAGTAACCATTGCATTGATCTCCATACTTAGCCCAAGCAGCTTTGGATAGTTGGCCAAGAGTGGTGTGGAGTTGGCTCGTCTTGGAGATGAGTTCCTTAGTAACCGCCCTTTTAATATTTAGAAGAGAAAGGTCAATGGGTGCATTTTGGAGGTTTGTTTGTGTTGTGGCTAGTGTGGTTTTCAGGTTTTCAATTGAGGAGTATAGTTCTTCCATCTTTAGGTTTAAAAATTTTTTGAGGGCTTTTTTCAGGTGCTTAAGGTTTTTGTTGAGCAAGGACATAGGGTTAGTGTGGCTCCCTTCAGTGTGATTCGACCACGTGGAGGCAACAGTACTCAAGAAGTTCTCATGCGTAACCCATGTATTATTGAAACGAAACTGCTTGTTTGGATTTGAGGGTTTTGTGTCTAAGGATATGATGCCAGGAGAGTGATCCGATGTTATAGGGTTATCAAAGAGAGCTGTGGAGTTTGGGAAGGCTCGGGTCCAGATAGGGTTAGCAACAATACGATCTAGTTTACACCAGATCCTGGAGGATAAAAGTAGAAAAAGTCTAGTAAACTAAATCGTTTCTTTCTTTTATAGTTTGTGCTCTACACATTGTCATTTCGTTATTTCATACTTCATAAATCGGTTTCAACAACACAAATTGTGATCTAGATATTTCGGTAGATTGTTTGTTTATTGATTTAATATAATATTCTTATATGTAAACTATTTATTAATTTACAAAGTTTCAAATTCTTACTTTTCAAATCTAAATAAATACTGAAAAATGTATGTTTTTTTGAATAAAAAAATATTTTACGGGTATTCTTTTTATCTAAATATTTCGTTTTCTATTATGTTTTTTAATCACAAAATATGAGCGTTCTTTTTATCTAACTATTAATTTTTCATATTACATGTGTCGTCGTTACAAGAATAAAGTTTAGATTACAAATTTCGTTCATCTATTAATTTTGTTTCTGTTTCGTTTGTATTTTTTAACTTCCTTTCAATTTGTGTATATTTTCTTACAAAATAAAATTTCAATTTCCATTTTATGATTTAGTACACGGGTCAAATTCTTTTTTTTTTTTACAACTTAAATTTTTAGGTTCTGTTACAACATAATAAAGTAATTTATTTACAAGTCTATAACGAAGTTGTGCATCGTATAAAAGTTTTTGTTAAAACTTTATTTGCGGTATATAAGAATAAAATTTATGAAGTGTAGAATTATAAATAATTATTTATTTGTGACTATTTTATAATTTTGAGAATAATTAAAGGTGAATTACTATTATATTATTTCATAAATATGTATTTCGTTTGCACGATACATGACATAACTCAAAAGATTTCTTATATAAATATACCTGCAAAAGTATATGGGCTAGTAGAGTAGGTAAAATGCACAATTTCGTTTTTAAAAGTTTGGCCCCCTTACGAAAAGTCTTGACTCCGCCAGTGTCCATAACCATCCATTTCTGTGTACTTTTCAAAGTTTTAGTTAGTCAAAATAAGACAGTCTAATGGGCTTTGCGAATCATATCCTTACATAGTTCCATCCAAATAGACAAGATTTAGAGAATAACTACTCTAATACCCGCACCTTATGTGGGAAAGAAATTTTAAATTATTATCAAAACAATTTACAATTTTTTTATAAAAAAATGAGCTAAATGTTAAGAAGAATATATTATATCAATCTGATATAACAAAAAAATAATTATTAAATTGATAATAATTGGCAAAGTGTTAAATAAAAAAAATTACGTAACAAATTTCTAATTTTTTTTTTTAAATATTATTACCTATAACTAAATAATTAAAGTTTTTGTTAAAAGACTGTTTTTTAAAATCGATTATTTAAAAAGAAATTGATTTAATAAAACGATAATTAAAATCTTTATTAACGATAATACAAATTTTTTAAATAAAATATTGTTATATCTCATATTGTAACCAATAAGATTTAAATCTTAGTTCTGATTTATTTTGTAAAATTTAGAATCCAAACAAAATCCATTGAAATCTCTAAATTCAGTTAGGTGGTATGGTATTTTGTTTTAAAATTATTTTTTATAACCGTAAGATATTGAAAATGGTGACATGGAATTATTTTTGTTGAATAATGGCAAAATTGTAAATAAAATGTGGCAAAATTGTAAATATTTGACGTAATAGTAATTAAAATGTGGTAAAATTGTAAATATTTGACAAAAAATACTAGGTGGCATGGTTAAGGTGTTAACCTGTGGACGAAAAGGGTTCTATTTTAGTAGTATATATATATATTGTTTTTTTTTTTAAAAAAAGTTTTCAAAAATTTTTTAAAAAAATATTTTTTTTAAAAATTAGATATCCTACAATTATTATTTTAAAAATTATTTTTGTACAAAATTTCTTATTTTTTAAAAAAAATTCAATTAACTTTTTTCAACAGAATAATTATATTAATTTAATTTAAAATAAAATAAATTTCAAATCACACAATTGTTCAATTTTTTATGTCATCTAAAAAACAGGTAATCACGAAAAAAATAAATTTCAAAACTTTAGTTTAGTCAAAAAAAAGCCACTCTAATCTTGTGTATAAATACTGGAGCTTTGTGAAGCATCCTTCCATCCAAATCCCCAACTTCATAAGATCATTCTATAATCATATCATGTCTTCTCCTGTCAGCACACTTACCCGCCCCGTCGCAAATTTCAACCAAGGTCCCTGGGGCAACCAATTTTTCGATTACAAACCTAATGTCAAGGTAAATATATACTATTGTTATGTAATTAACTTTAGTAGCCGAGTCTAGATTTGATATGTTTATATTCAACTCGTGAAAATCTGTTTAAATGAGTTAGAGGATGTGGTACACATGGTTTTATTTAATTAAGTGAACGAGTTCAAGTAGATGAATTCACGTAACAATCTTATCCATAATAGTGTTAGAGCTTATTTAGTACTTATATCAGGATATATACCGATATATTTTTTTTGAAACATATACCGATATATGATATATCATATATATGAATTATATATACAAGTATGGGTACTAAACTTATTTATGACGTTTAATATCTTTATAAGATATCAAAATTGTTGCGTTGACATGATTATCAGATCCATAAAACTCCATTTCGAAACCAACTGGAAGGACAGATCTCCCTCAACACTTCAAGTAGCTAGAATGCTTAATCTCAACCTAGCTTGATTAGCTCATTCTCCAAGTCTTGCTTATGATATCTCCTTTGTACTTGAACTTGCTTCTTTAAACCCTTGTACATCCCTTTCTTAATACAATTAACTTTTCAAAAAAAAAAATAATATCAAAATTGATATGGATTGATACCAAGGATATTATTTTGATATACCTTAAAGTATAAATATATCAAAATGAGTCCTTAATTACGTTGGTATACCCCAAGAGTGCTGGAATACATTAATGCACGAAGGCATACAAAATGTGCTTATAATTTACTTTGGTATCAACTTTTTGTGTCGTGTATGTACGTACGTAGGCGACTGAAGTCCTGCAAGAGATGGCTATGGAACTCAAGGAGGATGTCAAAAGGGAGCTACTATCCATTCTTCACAAGCCATTGATTGAGCAATTGTGTTTCATAGACTCAATCGAACAACTCGGTGTAGCCTATCACTTTGAAAAGGAAATTGAAGATGTTTTGCAACGTATCCACGAGATGTCGATCAACTCATCTTCTGATGATTTGGTTCTCACTTCCCTTTGTTTTCGCCTCTTAAGACAACATGGCTTCAAAGTGTCATCCGGTATGCCTTGTGTATATATATATATATATAAATAAATAAATAAATAAAGTACTAATTATTAAATCTAACTAACTAGGTATATATTACATATAGATGTGTTCAAGGATTTTCTAGACTCAAATGGAATGTTGAAGGAGGAGTTGACAACTAATGTGCAAGGCTTGCTAAGCTTGTACGAAGCATGCAATGTAAGAATCCATGGGGAAAGCATACTAGATGAAGCTCTTACATTTACGAAGTCCATGTTGATCAAATTCATAGATAGATCGGACCAATCGAGCAACCCTAAGCTTGAAGAGCACATACGACACGCGTTAAAGAAGCCTCTTCACAAGAGGGTAACACGCATAGAGTGTGTACGCTATATGAGAGTCTACGAGGAAGACACTCCTTTGTACGATAAATCTCTTCTAAAGTTTGCAAAAGTCGACTTCAACTTGCTCCAAGAATCTCATAAACAAGAACTTAGTGAAGTCCTTTGCAGGTAGAACCAATACAGCATACCAATGATAGATAACTTTCATGAATGGAAATCAATACTTGTTCGTTAATTATTTTTCTTCTTGTTTTATGCATTTGAACCACACAATTAGTTGGTGGAAAGACATTGATGCGACTAGCAAAATGCCACAAAGAGATAGGGTGGTGGCATCCTTCTATTGGGCTACGGCTGCATATTCAGAGCCTGAACATTCTATTGGAAGGAAAGTATCCACCATGGGAGCTCAGATTATTACTTCAATCGACGACATGTATGATGCTTATGCGACTCTTGAAGAACTCGAGATTTTTACTAAAGCAGTCCAGAGGTAACTAAAGAACTAGGGTTTACCGCTATAGATTCATATGCAAAACCTACTAGCACGTTGATGCATCTATCAAACCCTAATTGTGGAGATATAAATGGCTTTATCAAACCCTAATTTTTGATTTAGGGTTTACACCTACATATTCAAAACCTAATTAACCGTAATTTTGGATATATGAAGCGGATTAATCGAACCTTGATTATGGATACAGGTGGGACAAGTCCTGCATAGATCAACTTCCTGAAGGTATAAAGTGGCTCTATCAAAGCATAATTTTGGACTCCCATGAAGAAATGGAACGGTTGCTTGAACCTAAAGGAAGATCGCGCTACGTGCACTATGCGAAGGAAGAAGTATGAATGCATTCATTATAAATTTGTTGGATTCGATTAAATGACGAAGATTACTAATGATCTAACGTATATATATTTAGATCAAATCTTTATGCCGAAACTACATGGCTGAAGCAATCTTGAGGCACAAGAAATATATTCCGACACTCAACGAGTTCATAGCCAATGACTTGTATCGAAACACCGGCTATGTTGGGGCTCTCGTGTATACCTTACTTGACATGGACATGGCCAGCGATGCTGAGTTTCAATGGCTTTGTGACCTTCCAAAGTCCGTCAAGTCTTCATGCTACATCTTAAAAATCCTTAATGAAATTGGGGGTAATAAGGTATAGTATGTGCATTTTTACATCCTTAATATTAGTCTTAATTACGTCATTCTCGTCTAACCCTTAAAAGACAATAAAAGTATTTGTCAACGTAAGGACAACTAATTTGGTAGCTAATATTATTTTGCTTGTATGTATACGTAGTTTGATGGTAACCGGGGCCTTTCATCCATGTTCGTCGAATGCTACATGAAGGAATATGGTATTACAACATATGAAGAAGCTTGCGAGAAGCTCTACAAGAAAGCCGATGAACTATGGAAGGATATAAACGAAGGTATGATCTTGCCAAGTGATGTTCCAATGCCGGTGTTTAAGCATTGTGTGCTTAACATGACTCGTGCAGTCGAGATTATATACGATGGCGGGGAAGACGGTTTCACTTTGATTAACCAAGCCATGCTGAGGAACATCCAGAGTTTGTTCATCGATCCAATTCCCTATTAATCATATTGGCTAGCGTCATGTATGATATATATATATATATATATATATATATATATATATATATATATATATATATATATATAT
>BSUD01000133.1:155904-187166 GCA_033239045.1 Fagopyrum esculentum
AAAAAAAAAAATAATATCAAAATTGATATGGATTGATACCAAGGATATTATTTTGATATACCTTAAAGTATAAATATATCAAAATGAGTCCTTAATTACGTTGGTATACCCCAAGAGTGCTGGAATACATTAATGCACGAAGGCATACAAAATGTGCTTATAATTTACTTTGGTATCAACTTTTTGTGTCGTGTATGTACGTACGTAGGCGACTGAAGTCCTGCAAGAGATGGCTATGGAACTCAAGGAGGATGTCAAAAGGGAGCTACTATCCATTCTTCACAAGCCATTGATTGAGCAATTGTGTTTCATAGACTCAATCGAACAACTCGGTGTAGCCTATCACTTTGAAAAGGAAATTGAAGATGTTTTGCAACGTATCCACGAGATGTCGATCAACTCATCTTCTGATGATTTGGTTCTCACTTCCCTTTGTTTTCGCCTCTTAAGACAACATGGCTTCAAAGTGTCATCCGGTATGCCTTGTGTATATATATATATATATAAATAAATAAATAAATAAAGTACTAATTATTAAATCTAACTAACTAGGTATATATTACATATAGATGTGTTCAAGGATTTTCTAGACTCAAATGGAATGTTGAAGGAGGAGTTGACAACTAATGTGCAAGGCTTGCTAAGCTTGTACGAAGCATGCAATGTAAGAATCCATGGGGAAAGCATACTAGATGAAGCTCTTACATTTACGAAGTCCATGTTGATCAAATTCATAGATAGATCGGACCAATCGAGCAACCCTAAGCTTGAAGAGCACATACGACACGCGTTAAAGAAGCCTCTTCACAAGAGGGTAACACGCATAGAGTGTGTACGCTATATGAGAGTTTACGAGGAAGACACTCCTTTGTACGATAAATCTCTTCTAAAGTTTGCAAAAGTCGACTTCAACTTGCTCCAAGAATCTCATAAACAAGAACTTAGTGAAGTCCTTTGCAGGTAGAACCAATACAGCATACCAATGATAGATAACTTTCATGAATGGAAATCAATACTTGTTCGTTAATTATTTTTCTTCTTGTTTTATGCATTTGAACCACACAATTAGTTGGTGGAAAGACATTGATGCGACTAGCAAAATGCCACAAAGAGATAGGGTGGTGGCATCCTTCTATTGGGCTACGGCTGCATATTCAGAGCCTGAACATTCTATTGGAAGGAAAGTATCCACCATGGGAGCTCAGATTATTACTTCAATCGACGACATGTATGATGCTTATGCGACTCTTGAAGAACTCGAGATTTTTACTAAAGCAGTCCAGAGGTAACTAAAGAACTAGGGTTTACCGCTATAGATTCATATGCAAAACCTACTAGCACGTTGATGCATCTATCAAACCCTAATTGTGGAGATATAAATGGCTTTATCAAACCCTAATTTTTGATTTAGGGTTTACACCTACATATTCAAAACCTAATTAACCGTAATTTTGGATATATGAAGCGGATTAATCGAACCTTGATTATGGATACAGGTGGGACAAGTCCTGCATAGATCAACTTCCTGAAGGTATAAAGTGGCTCTATCAAAGCATAATTTTGGACTCCCATGAAGAAATGGAACGGTTGCTTGAACCTAAAGGAAGATCGCGCTACGTGCACTATGCGAAGGAAGAAGTATGAATGCATTCATTATAAATTTGTTGGATTCGATTAAATGACGAAGATTACTAATGATCTAACGTATATATATTTAGATCAAATCTTTATGCCGAAACTACATGGCTGAAGCAATCTTGAGGCACAAGAAATATATTCCGACACTCAACGAGTTCATAGCCAATGACTTGTATCGAAACACCGGCTATGTTGGGGCTCTCGTGTATACCTTACTTGACATGGACATGGCCAGCGATGCTGAGTTTCAATGGCTTTGTGACCTTCCAAAGTCCGTCAAGTCTTCATGCTACATCTTAAAAATCCTTAATGAAATTGGGGGTAATAAGGTATAGTATGTGCATTTTTACATCCTTAATATTAGTCTTAATTACGTCATTCTCGTCTAACCCTTAAAAGACAATAAAAGTATTTGTCAACGTAAGGACAACTAATTTGGTAGCTAATATTATTTTGCTTGTATGTATACGTAGTTTGATGGTAACCGGGGCCTTTCATCCATGTTCGTCGAATGCTACATGAAGGAATATGGTATTACAACATATGAAGAAGCTTGCGAGAAGCTCTACAAGAAAGCCGATGAACTATGGAAGGATATAAACGAAGGTATGATCTTGCCAAGTGATGTTCCAATGCCGGTGTTTAAGCATTGTGTGCTTAACATGACTCGTGCAGTCGAGATTATATACGATGGCGGGGAAGACGGTTTCACTTTGATTAACCAAGCCATGCTGAGGAACATCCAGAGTTTGTTCATCGATCCAATTCCCTATTAATCATATTGGCTAGCGTCATGTATGATATATATATATATATATATATATATATATATATATATATATATATATATATATATATATATATATTAGCTTACGTTATAAGGGCTCAATTGCTAGCGGTCAACCTCATGTAAGAAAAATAAGGTTCAAGAATCGTTTCTATTAAGATCGAGCTCTTATGAATCATCTTTTATCCATCGAAATATGAAATTAAAGTTGTTTTTTCTGTGTGCTTAATATATTGTTGCGCTAGATACTTGGTGTGGCTTTATCACTTGATGGAAGATATTTTGCAGTATATAAGTTTATTTTTTTCCGGACCATCAACAAAGACTTAATGATAGTCAACAAGTTGTAAACAAGTGTTGACTGTCAACAAATTTTTTTTTTTACAAAATTACTTAGTGATGTGTTGTATATGTATGTCCATAAATAAGGGCCTGTTTGGTTCCATCTCCGGTAATGGAAACATAATGGAAACAAATTTAGTGCATATGCATATCCTTATTCATCAAATTTTACGGAATCATTCCTTGTGGTCTAGTGCAAAGTACACTTGTTTTCCTACATTTTGTTACCCTATAGGGTATCAAAAGTAATCAAACTCTACTCCAATTACTTCAAACCACAAGGAATGATTCCAAAAACTTTCACGAACAAGGGTATACGTATGGACTAGATTCGTTTCCATTCCGTTTCCGATTTCGGAGTTAAAAACCAAACTGGCCCTAAATCTTTCAATTTTTTTTATAAATTTACTTGTATTAGAGAAAGAGGGATTTTCATAGGGGATGAGCAAAACAAGAGCAATATAAAGGGGGAACTAAGATTCTATCTAGATGGATCCCTATCATTCGAGCCGTAGTAAGCGAGTCAAAAAACATGTTCTTTCAATGGTGGGCAAGATGAAGTTTGCTAGCATGGATAGCTTCGTCCGCACAGCCAATGGCCCTTTTGAAAGTGTTGTTGTAGAATAGATTATTTCTGGCCTTCTAAGAGTAATAGATATAGGCAGTGATCGAGGCAATGCGAGTGCAGTCAAGGAGCTTCTTCCCGGGGGTGCAGTTAGATCTAAGCCACTCCCAAAGGTTGAGAAGATAAGGAGCTTGTTAAGGAGTTCTCGTCCATCTATAAATAATTTTGTTAGTGAGGGAGGTGTAGGAGCAATGGGACCAAAGGTGATCATCGTCTTCATGACTGGAGTTGCAAAGTCTACATAAATATCGGAGGAGATGATATTCCACTACAACAACTTGGAAAGAGCGGGGAACATTTTCAAGTTAGCCATCTAGGCAATAAATTCGCACTTGGGTATATTATAGTTGTTCCATATGCCTTGCAAATTGGAGTAGTAGGGGGAAGGGTTGCTGATCTGAAGAGGGAGTAAGCTTTCATGGAGGAGAAAGAGCCATCAGGATTAGTTATGGTGCTAATACGTCTGCCGCCAAGAGGAGAGGAAGGTATGTCATCTCAAAGGTTGTTGATGCATTTCCAAGAGTGACTATTGTTGTATATAGCTTGGTAACTCCATGTAGTATGGCGTTTAAGGATGTTGTGGTTGACCCATGAGCTCCAAAGGTTTCCATCATTGTTATCAAGATCGAAAATGAGGTGAGTAAGGCTAGCTTTGTTTGTGGCGCTAAGGTCAAGGAAACCAAGGCCGCCACTATCCTTAGGAGTGCATACTGCGTTCCAAGCCGCAAGAGCTCGCCCACTATCCTTCGGACCCTGAAAACTTGAGCCTTTACCTTAACCGACGAAAACCTCGGTCACTCGTGCAACATCTCGACCGAGATGCACTAGTACAAAAATGCTCGTAGACACCAAAAAATTATACTAGTTAAATTAACTGAAATCCGGGTGAAGAGTATAATTTCAGTTTTCTAAGGAAACCGGTATGTTCAAAGTCGCATACTAGTTTTTTTAAAAAAACCGGTATGCATGTTGGCTGATTTTTATTTCTCGAAATAAGTAAAAAATTTTGTATGCCACAAATTAAGAAAACTGGTATACGACAACCATACGGGTTAACAAAAAATTAAAATGCGTTAAGTAGTATTTATAAAAAAAAGGGGAAGTTTAATCCATCAATTCCCTCATAGTCGAATTCCGACAGCTTCTTATTTTACAAAACAAAACCAAAATAAACCCTAGCCCCTAATCAACTCGAGCACACCATGAGATAGTTCCAAATTTGCTCTCTCCGGTGCTCAAGCAACCCTTGCCGCTGACTCTAGCATAGTGCCACCATTCAAAGGCGTTGTTGCTCAAGCAGTTCTACCGTCGACCGAAGTTGTTCGCTGGTGCTCAAGCAACTCTTGCCGCCGACTAACGCTCTTGTGTTGCTACCATTCAAAGGACTTGTTGCTCGTTGCCCCTTTCACCGGTAATGTCGTTTACTTGTCCGATTTCTCTGCACTCTTCCTCTTCAAACATATAACTTTACATCATCTTTTCTCAATTCTTACTCTCAGTCTATATAATCCTTGAATATTTTAAGTATGGATTTCACTCTTTCTTTTGTTGGCTATTTAAACCCCATCATCTACGTCATGCTTTGAAATCAAAGGCTTGGTATAGATTAGAGTTCATAGATTGGTATTGTTTGTATCATACAGCTAGCATAATTTCTTGGCTTGGACTAATAAATTTTTGGTGTTTGTCTATATAAATTCAAAGCTCAGTGTTGTTTGGATCATACAGCTAGCATAATTTAAGCAAAGAAATTCTTACTCCATTTCTATATAAATTTTTGGTGTCTACGAGAGCATTTTTGTACTAGTGCGATCAGTTTCATTCCAATATGCTACTTTACATCAACCTAAGCTCTTTATATAAATAGCTGATGTAACACCCCGAAATCTCAGAACTCGGGACATTACTGGTTAGGACCTCACAATGGGTCCCGACCTCAGTTTGACAATAATTTTACTAGGATTTTGCAACAAGACACGAATAAGAAAAACCAAAATTTATAAAGTAGTATTTTCAAGAGATGAATGCAACAACGTCTAACAGCCTATAGTACTTAAACAACGGAAAAGACTAACGGTCCTTAACAAGAAGAAAGAAACAACAAGGTGAACACCCAACCCCACTCTAAGGAGTACGGAGACCCGGCTGACCACTACTTCCGAATCACTCAGCTGCTGCTCTAACTTGTGGTAAATCTAAAAACACAACAGAACAACCATTAGCTAGCTATCTAAACATTAGATAGATAATAATAGCACCCACACCCACATCATAGCAAAATTAAACACTCATCATGCTTTCAAACAATCCATTTATTACCTTTACTTAGGTCATTCACTCTTACTAATGATACTTATTTTGTGACACGAGGGATTCCCAAACCTCGCCTCCGCCCCCGTGTAACCATCAAGAATGGATCCGATGCATCTCACCTTGTACCTGTATGGTCTGAGTATAGAGAACCTCCCAGTCTCCTAGCAGAGCTGGGTAGTGATGTCACGACCCGTTATACATACACTTGGCCTTAAAATATAATAACAACGGTCGTCCTATCCAGTTATTATTATAAACACACATCGCACACACCACTATTATCACTCAACTAACATCCAGAAACGAATTAAGTAAGTCGCAAGGACTTACCTGAATCAAAACACACTTTCTCAAATCTCAACTCGGTCCGTACTCGTAGTACTCAAACGCTTGTCAAACAAGGCATGTGGATCAAAATCACATCCCAAAACTCTTAGAAGTAATAAACTTCTAAGTTGTACAAACTCATGAAGAGCAATTACGGAAAAAGATTCCCTTAAGTTAAAAAGACTATTTTTCCCCTGATCCCGAAACTCCGAGAAAGCCTATCATTTAGTTCTAATATTCTCTTCTAGGACCTATGTTCCAAATCTAGTTCTCATTGAAAAGTTTGGTAAGTATTTATAAGAGTTACCCAACATTCTTAGTTTACACAAAAGTCGTTAATGCTCGACTTTGGTTAAAAGATGAGGTTCGACTAAGCATATGAAAATTCCAAAATAATTTTCTTGGTCATCTATGATATGTCATATATTCATAAGAGAAAAGATTTATCAAAACTACCTAATCAGAACTCCTACACAAGTCTCTAAAGTTGGAGACAACATCAAACATTTCTATACTTGGTCAATTTTTCTCTGTTGTAAAAACAACCCATTTGTCCTACTTTGAGTCCTTGTAAGTTCTAATCCGACCGTTAACTTTCTCCCAAATTTTAACACAGTAAACTACATATTTCTATCTACAATATATAAAAAAAATTCAACGGTGGATGTTAGATCTAAGCTGTCCAAACACGGGTTCAAAGTTAGCAGTTTCAGCTCACTAAACTGGAAATTTTCTTATAATGAATAAGGTCCTAGGTTCGAGTATCTCTGCCAGCAGTCCCTCATATTTACCATGATTTGCAGGTCCCCAGTTCGAATCCTACAGAGCCCCAAAAGTGTCTAATTTTATTAACTTAAAAGCTGTTAAAAATCCTCTCCCTCTATTGTCCTTACTCTTCTTCGTTTCTCGCCTATCTACCTCTACTTTTTTTGGTGGAAAGGAGAGTCAGTGGCCTCCGGCGCATCTAGTCGTGCTTATTATATATGAAAAAAGGCTAAGTAGTACTCACGCGGGGGATAGCCCGGCCCCTTACATCGCAACGTAAAAGGTCAACTACACCCTCAGGAGGGTCACTCAAAACACTTAATCCAACAGGAAAACCAAAGGCTAGAGTAGCAAGACAATCCACGACATTATTTGCCTCACGGAAGGCATGTCGGAGCTGGATGTTCCAGTTCCTTCTAGTAAAGTCATGGCACTTAGTGACCAGACTGACAAGAGTGTGGTACCGGGGCAATGTTTTGCCTAAGAGAGTGATAGCAAGTTGTGAGTCCGTTTCCAAAATCACATCCCTACAACCATTTTCCCATGCAATTTTAAGACCATAGTAAATACCCCATAGTTCCGCCATGGGAACCGTACATATACCAAGGTTCACAACATACCCACGATAACACTCTCCTACATTATTTCTAATGACCCCTGCCGCAGTAGCATGACCATCGTTTCGTACCGCTCCATCTGAATTAATCTTCAGCACATTATCCGGAGGTGGGTCCCACTTTACTTGAATGATCCTCCTAATCTGCTCTTCTCTTCCCTTGTGATTCTTCCTCCAGGATCTCTGATACTCTGCGGCTTTCTCGATGATGAAAGCATGTCCATCCGGTCGTGTATGTTTGCCCTCGAAAATTCTGTCATTCCTCCATCTCTAAAGCCACCATATACCTACTACAAAGATAGCACCCCAATCGATGGTAAAGTTATAACTAGTAGGGGATAGTAGGTTACCTCTAAACCACGTTGCAAAAGGTAGGCTATTGAATCCAAAAACATGACGGTTGCCTTCTAATCTTGACCAAATCTCCTTTGTGATTTTGCAATCTCTAAAGAGATGTTCAGGAGTTTCTGGGCAGTTGGTGCATGTCCCACAGTCATCCGATCTACTTAAGTGCCGCCTTTTCCTCTCGTCGTTTGTTAGGATTCCTCCCTGAAGAACTCTCCAACTGAAGTTGCACACTCTCTCCTGTACCTTGAGACTCCATACCCTCTGGAACACCACTCTATCAACTTGGCATACAAAAATCTCCTTCCTGATCATGCTGTAGGCTGAAGCCACTGAGAAGCTTCCATCTTTGCTCCACCTCCACGCCATCTCATCGGTGCATGACTCTCCTTCACAATCTGCTCCTTCTTCCGTATCAGCTCGCAAGGCTGTCGCCGCTAGAGTTAACGTAACTCTCGCAGGGAGCAGGTCCCCTATAGCACTCCATCTCCAGCCTTCCCCTTCGGTCCAGAACTCGATCACCTTCCTGTTCAAAAGTTCAGGACCTTCTGCAACAGTGGTTAACTCGAGAAGAGGGGTGTCGAGTAGCCAACAGTCCTCTCAGAAACTCGTATTTCTGCCATTGCCCACAATCCACCTATGCCCCGGGTATATGACTTCTTTAATCCCTCTCTGGATACTCTTCCACACATGAGATGGCTCAGAGTGCTCGGTACCATTCTGTCTGATATATTTTGCTTTGATTACCTTGGCCCACAAGCTGCTGTCGTCTCTCAACAGTCTCCACCCAAGCTTTCCAACTAGGGCAAGGTTAAGGTCCACCATATTCTTCACTCCTAGCCCTCCATTTTCTTTTGAGTTGCATATGGTCTTCCAACTGACTGTGTGCAGTCTCCTATTTCCCTCTCTATGTCCCCAAATAAACTCTCTACTTCTTTTTTCAATTTTTTCATATAAGCTCTTTGGTAGTAACGTCGACGACGTGACATAGATAGGTAGGGTGTTCAGAACAACCTTGGTAAGAGTCACCCTTCCTGCGAAACTCAAGTTCCTGCCCCTCCAACCGCACAGTTTCGAGTTGATCTTATCCAGCAAGTAAGAGTATGTGGTCTTTGACACTCTATCATGAGGCAGTGGTATGCCTAGATACCTTCCTAGATTACGTGTAACTTTAAAACCACTCATCTCCCGCATGCAATCCCTCAACTCCTTGTTTACATTAGGGGAAACACAGATCTTGGATTTCAAGGTGCTAACCCTTTGTCCAGAACCCTTGCAAAAGAGGTCCAAGCAGCTTAAAATCACCCTCATTTGATCCTGAGACGCCTCAGCAAACATCGTGAGGTCATCCGCAAAAAAGAGGTGTGACAAACGAGGACCGTCCCTTGAGAGCCTAATCGGTTTCCATCTTCCGTTTGTCACCTCATTTAGTATAAGGTGACTTAGCCTCTCCACACACAAAACAAACAAATACGGAGACAATGGATCCCGTTGTCTAAGTCCTCTACACGGGGTAAACTTTCTAGTAAGTTCTCCATTGAGGTTTACTTGCATTCTGGTGGTGGATATACATTCTTTAATCATCTCTTTCCATTATGGTGGAAGACCCACAGCTTCAATAGTATCCTCTACAAAGTCCCATCTCACTCGATCATAGGCCTTCTCTAAGTTCACCTTGAGGATCATCCACTTTTTCCCTATTTTCTTCTTTCTCGTAGAGTGAATGATTTCCTGCATGAGCACAATGTAATCTTGGATGTATCTACCCGGGATGAATCTTCCCTGAGTAGGTCCCACCATAGTGCCTATCACACTCTGTAGACGATGTACCATTACCTTCGTCATAATTTTGTAAAGAACATTACATAATGCGATCGGTCTGAACTGGGTAATTATCTCCGGGGTTCCCATTTTGGCTATAAGACAGAGGATGGTGTCATTAATATTCTCCGGGAGTTTCCGACTCTCAAAGAATTTCTTGACTTCTCTGATCACCGACGGTCCTACAATGCTCCAACATTTCTGGTAGAAAACGGGTTGAAACCCGTCTATACCCGGTGACTTATAAGCTCCCATGCTCTTGGTGGCCTTCCACACTTCCTCATGGCTAACGTCTTTTAGTAGGGCCGCTTTCTCGCTCTCCGGGACCATCAGGAAGCCATTTTCAATCACAACCCTATCTTGTGTGGGATTATTGTCGCTCGGGTCTTGAAAGAGATCAATGAAAAAGTTTACCACAATGTTTTCAATCTTATCAACGTCTTCTTCCCATCCTCCATCATTATCTCTAAGACCATCCACTCTATTGCCTCTTCTTCTAACCACTGTGGCCGTATGGACGAAAGCTGTATTTCTGTCTCCAAACGATAGTCATTGTTCTCTAGATTTCTCAAACCATATTATTTCTTCCTGTTCTAGTACCTCCTCAATCTTAGCTTGAAGATCAGACTCTTTTTCTTTTCCCATTCTGGTCATATTTGCAATCGGGTCGCTTTGTATATCCATGAGTTCCTTCATGAGTCTGTTTCCTACAAAAGACATCACCAAAAACCTCCCGGTTCCAACGTAAGAGCCAATTTTTAAGAATAGGGAGAGGGATACCTTCATGTTCGTGCGAGTCCCAACACCGTTTGACCAATGGGAGGAAATCAGCATGAGTGATCCAGGCTACCTCGAACCAGAACGGTCTTCTGTCCCTTCTTTTGGTGATATTCGGTTGAAGACGGAGTAGAATGGGCGAATGGTCTGAGGAAAAACGAGCCAAGTGTCTAACAAAAGCATCCGGCCACTGCAACCGGCCTTGAAGACTCGATAAAACTCTATCCAAACGTTTTTGTACCCCTTTGTTTCTAGTCTTCCCATCGTCCCACGTAAATTTCGAGCCCGTAAATCCAAGATCAATTAGACCATAATTATGTATGATATCATTAAACCGATCTGAGTCCCTGTGGAGAATTCCCGCTCCACCTCTACTTTCACTTAGGGAGGTAATACAGTTAAAATCCCCCCCCCCCAAGGAAATAGGGTTTGCTTAAGTTCGCCAATTCCTTATCTAGGGCCTCCCAGAATGGTACACGTCTAGTCTCCGTTGGTGGTGCATAGATCGCAAGAAAGTGGACTGCCTTCCCTGCAATCGTTACCATTGCATGGATGAAATATGGGCACGTACTAATGATACTAACATCTAACTTAGTATTATCCCAAAACAGCCACACTCCCCTCTCGAAGCCCACTGCATCCACTCTTTCACAGCCTTTCAGTTTCATTTTAGAGCAAACTCTCGCCGCCTGGTCTCCCACAATGCGGGGTTCAAAAACTGCAAGAAGGTCAATTCCATGGTGGTGGCAAAGTTACTTTATGGCTCTCCTGAAGCCACTCTTAGCAGCTCCCTGTAAATTCCAAAATAAGCAATTCATAGATAACAATACTAATAGGTGATGCTACACACCTACATAGAGTTAACCACAACATCATAATTAGTGGCTCTCCAGAGGCTGGCTCCTCCTCTCCTTGCCACTAGACGTCGTCGCTTCCTTCCCACTATCCTGGCCATCGGTCTTATAGCCGTTGTGTTCTCCAATATTCAGCATATCCCTCGTCAAGTGCTTCATTTGGCTTTCTCTTTTCATGTCTGTGATGTTCTCATGCACACTGATTACCATCATATCTTCTCCCTTGTCCTCTGCTATAGTCCCCTGGAATATCAACCCCTGCGTATCATTCTCCATATGAGTCTTACTTCTTGTGTCTACAATAGTATCATCTGGTTCTCCACAGTTGGTGATATCCACTGACTTCCCTTGGTCTCCCCTCATTTCTGCATCCTCCTCCATTACTGCGAGGGCTCTCTTCTTGTCCTCCGGTCTACTCCCTCCGTCATCTGAGTTTGACAGATTGAAACTCTCCTTGTCCTTACTTGGTCTCTGTCTCTTCAGAGTGTTGTTCTCTACTCCCTCTTCCTTCATCGCTTTCGTTTTCCGTGACTGCTTACGCCTCTCGTTTCTTGACTTATTCCACTTTTTTCTCTTCTCCAATTCTACTTCCTCTTCTGTTATAGCTGCTGCTGAGAAAATCACTCCTCTATTCTCTTGTGTCCCCGCAGATTTACTTGTACGAGCTTCATCGTTTCCAAATTTTTTTACGTTTACCTGTTCTACATTTGTTTTCCCAGTGAAAACCGTATTCACGTGCGTTTCCTTAATTCCACTTCTGTTTTGTCTTTCCTTCTCTCTTCACTATTGGAAATCCCACTTCTTGGTCCCACCATATCTCCACTATCCACATTACCATTACTTACTTTATTTTTTTGAGATTTTATTTGATATTTTTGGGATTGATATCTTGTATTATCCCCATTCTTTCCTGTAGAGGTAGAGAAATTATCCTTTCCTTTCTGAATTTTAGTTCTCCTTCCTACTAGCATCCAAGGTCCGAAATTCTCTTCCTCCCTGTTCACCGGCGACGTCTTGTCCGACGGGGTTGCATGGTGTTCGGAGTCATCCGTTCGTGTCTGACTCTTCTCTTTTCCTTTCTCGTGCTCTTCCTCTCCATAATGACACTGGGATGCATAGTGCCCGTATCTCCCACACTTAAAACAAAGCATGTGTAGACCTTCGTATTCAATGGGGCACCTTCGATTGTTAATGAATACGGCTTTTTTCAGAGGTTTACTGAGATCGAGTTCCACACACATTCTCGCAAACCTTCCCCGGTTTAGGTTCAGAGTTTTAGGATCCATAGCAATGGGTGTGCCAATCCTTGACGCTAGATTCCAAAGAATGGCTTCATTGAACCACTGCATAGGGATTCCACTAACTCTAATCCACGTAGGTGCAGACGAAATGGGCTCCGAGGTGACAAATTCCGGAGTCCATCTTCTCATAATCAGACAACGACCAAAAACCGACCAAGGTCCTTGTTAGCATGAAATATTGTGATATTTTAGGCACGTTTTCTAAACGTATTTGATTCATATTGATAGTCTTTGATTGAACTTTGTGCATATGTGAGCTAGTATTACCTATATTGTCGATATGGATGTCTACACTAGTTCTATGTTGATTATAGGTGATTTGGAGCTATTTCCGAACGGAATCGAGAAAGAGAAGAGTTGATTGGGTTGTCCATGGATTAAGGACAATCTTTGGAAGCAAATTGGAGTTTTAGCTTGAGGAATGCACGAGGCTAAGGAAGAATCACGTTCTTGCCCTAAATTACGCCCTAAAATACGGCCGGAATCCAAACCACATGCAGAATTACGGCCGTGGATTTGGAGTCAGAAATTGATGTTCATTCCAGAGGATATTACGGCCGTGGAACATATAGTACAAACCGTATTTGTTTCCACGCTCTAAATAACGGTCGTGGAACACTTCCACGACCGTGATCTTGGTGAATCTTTTCGCCACACTTTGAAGCCACGATCTTTTAAAGATTGGGCCGGGCCGATATTCTATCTTGCCCTATAAAAAGACGGACGAAGCAAGAATCCGTCATCTTCGCTTAGGGAGTCGCTTATCATCGCTTAGATCACCGCTTACGATCGGTTAATCTTGGCTTAGGATTGTTTGGCATTGACATCTCATTGGAGATCGAAGTTCGTACTTGGGAATTGCCCTAATCTCGCACTTTTGGTGGAGATTGCTGTTGAGATCTCCGGATTGGCGGAAGATCGAAGTTTTGGGAAGAATTTGCAAGAAGATCTCTCTTCTTGTTTAGGTTTGATTTGAAAAACGGATTGACGTCCCGTTTTCCTTTCTTTCCTAAGATTGTGATTGTTTGCTTTATTTTGAATCAATTGACAATACTTGTTCTCTTTGTGACTTTGAGATTAGTTTGGAGACTATTGAAAGTTCTTGAAAGTTTTCATCTTTCTATCTTCTAATTCTTGAATTGATATCAACATGACTGTTATTGGCTAAAAACACTTAACAATTCTAAGGTGAAGGGTTGATAGTTGTGGCTTATATAATGATAGATCGATCGCAAACAGATTAGACCCTGAGAG
This sequence comes from Fagopyrum esculentum, assembly GCA_033239045.1. Classification (NCBI taxonomy): domain Eukaryota; kingdom Viridiplantae; phylum Streptophyta; class Magnoliopsida; order Caryophyllales; family Polygonaceae; genus Fagopyrum; species Fagopyrum esculentum. The sequence goes on from BSUD01000133.1 coordinate 169,670, forward strand.
TTAGAGAGAATCGCCGACAACCCTAAATTACGGCCTGTTCTTGAGTCCACGGCCGTGGAACCTCAAGAACTAACCGTAATTTCCCTTAAGTCTACGAATTTGCTTTTACTTTAATCCAAAGTTAAAGATTTGCTTTAGCTTAGTTTAGACTTGTCTTTTCTAGGTGGTAGTGAAGCCTCAACAACCTCTACCTCGATTGTGAGTGTCACAACCTCAATCGGTTAAGTTAGTCTTGATCTTTGGTTTACAAGTTTGGGTATTTGACACTAATTCTCATCTTTAGAATCTTTCTATATTGAGCCTCAACAACCTGTATAGAGAATGCCTTGTAGGTGAGTTACATAAGGTTCTTGGAACTTCACCGTACGATTACCTTACATTAGTATACCTTTGCATATCTCAACTCTGTCTTTATATCATTAAGTATATCTTGAATCGATTGCCACAGCTGGATACTTGGATCCTTAGGATTGTTGTTTTCCCAATATCTACAAAACTCTCATATTTACTCGCTTGATAACCTGCAATCGAATTTGTTTCCCACCCAAATCCCTGTGTTCGATACTCTGGAATTCTTGCTTAGCTACGTCGATCCGTACACTGCGGGTTCGCTGCTTGATTCTAGTTTTATAACTTTAAAACTTATTTGCACACACCTCTAGGGGCGAACAAGTTTTTGGCGCCGTTGCCGGGGATTTGGTTTTGGCCGAATCCGGTAGCCGGTTGTCAAGCTTGGGAGCTTGCTCTCGTTGTTTGATATTGCTTTAAGTGCATGCGCAGGTTTAGGAACACCGAAGATCTCTTGCCTCTTGATCAAGAGCTAGAGAAAACCTTGAGGCAAAAGCGCAGGGAAAAGAAGATGGCTGAAGAACACGAACGTAATCTTCAAACGGAGTTGGCGGAGAAGGAAGCTCAACTCCGATGGAATGAGACTCTCCGCCAGGATGAGATGGATCGTCATCAATCTCAAGTCAACAGTCTACAAGACATGATCTTCCAGATGAGGGTAGAGATGAGCGACCTTAAGAATAAGGGAAGCAAGAAATCCTCAAGAAGGAGATCAAGGTCTAGAAGAAAAAGTCACTCATCCGCTGATGATAGTGACTCTTCCATGCCACCGTTAGAGGAGATTGATCCCACGATCAATATGAATCCTTTCCACCCACAAGGAGCTGCTAATCGCCGCATTCCACCTAGGAATGCGAGGATCGAACGTGTGGATAATGAGCCAAGAACTCTTGGCCAGCGGATGGATCCAACACAACAACCACGCCGTTTGGGTGTGAAATTTGATGCTGAAGATGTGCAAGGGTTTAGCTTTAACCCTCAAGTTATCACTCTTGTTCGCCAAAGCCAATTTGGCGGTACAAGTGCTGAATCTCCACACCAACACTTGCAAAACTTCGAGTGTATGATGGAGACGATGAGACCGAAGAACGCTACTACCAACAGCTATAAGCTCAAGCCTTTCTTTTTCTCTTTGAAAGGGAAAGCGTTATCTTGGTACCAAGCTCTTCCTAATGGGAAACTAGACACGTGGGAAGATCTTTCCGCGGAGTTTCTCACCAAATTCTTTCCGCCTTCCAAAACGGCGAAACTTAGAGGTAAGATTTATGCTTTTTCCATGAGACCTAACGAAAGTTTGTTTCAATCTTGGGAAAGGTTTCAGGATTTGCTCTTGGATTGCCCTCATCATGGCATATCCAAGCTTGCCTTGCTGGAAATCTATTACAAGGGGCTGGATGCGGGAACGCAATTCAACCTCCAATCCCTCTCATGTGGAACGTTCATGGACATGAGAGAAGATGACGCTTGGGAATTCATTGAGAAGCAAGCAAGAGTCATAGAGAAGTATTCCCACCGGAAAGTGGAGGGAAATCGTGTGGAGCAAGGAGCAAAACTCACACAAGAAGCTTAAAATCAGATTTTCTCCCTCAACAATGAGATCAAAGAGTTGAAGGAAACTATCAAGACCAACTTCCCAAAGCAACAAGGGAAGGACGTCGGTTATTTGGGCAATAACAACGGCGGAAACAACAATAACCGGAACAACCGGAATAATAACTGGAATGGACATAACAACAACCGGAACAACGATTAGAACAACAATAGGGGTTCAAACAACAACAATTGGCGCTCCAATCAACAAAATTCCGGTAACTCTTATCCTTCCAATTCTAATTCACTAACTCCACCTTCCTCTTCCTCTACTCCTTTGAAAAGCCAGGGGCAATCATCTAATGGAGGAAACAATACGGGAAAGGAGAAGCCCGATCCCATGTTGGAAACGATCTTGGGAAAGCTTCAAGGGTTGGAGAACCACCTCATCAAGGTTGATGATCAAGTTTCTAAGGTTGACAAAGCTCAAAAAGTTTTGGAAAACCAAATGTTCAACCACGCGGAGGAAGTTCCTAGAAATCAAGGGAAACTTCCAGGAAAGACGGAGGACAACCCTAAGGGATGGGTGATGGCGATTACAACTAGGAGCGGAGTGACTACTACCGATCCGCAGCCTACGTTCGTTGAAGTCCCTGTAGAGAAGGACAAAGAAAAGGGGAAGGAGAAGGAAGATGTCTATGTTCCTCCTCCAGCTTACAAACCTCCCCTACCATTCCCTCAATCTAGAGCGCGAGCGCGCCTAGACAAACAATTCGGTAAGTTCATAGAACTCATGAGTAAGCTGCATATTAATATACCTTTCATTGATGCTATTGTAGGTATGCCGGCTTATGGCAAGTTCTTGAAGGAGCTCCTCTCCAATAAGAGGAAGCTAGAGGATTTTGGTGAGGTCAAGATGAGTTCGGATTCTTCGGATCTCATCAAGACCATGAAGGAGAAAATGCCCCCAAAGTTGAAGGATCCGGGGTCATTTTGCATTCCCATTGGAGTGGGAGATGTCACATATGACGCCTTATGTGACTTAGGAGCAAGTGTGAGCATCATACCACTTGCATTATGTAGGAAGATCGGTTTAGGCGATCCTAAACCGGTAAAGATGACGTTATACATGGCGGATCGATCCATCACTCGCCCCGTCGGTATTGTAGAAGACGTCCCGGTCAAGCTAGGTAAATTCTTCGTTCCCATTGATTTTGTCGTGCTTGACATTCCTGCAGATAGTCCGGTCCCGATCATACTCGGAAGACCGTTTCTTGCAACTTCCGGCTGCATGGTCGATTGCAAGAATGGAAGACTCGCTTTTGATATTGGAGAAGAGAAAGTAGAGTTCGTTCTTTCCACTCTAGTGAAGGAGCCAATCTTTGACGAGGATATCTACGATATCCAAGACGAAGAAGGTTTGTCTAGGGAGGAGGTAAGTGCAATTCTCTTTAACGATCCTTTACAAAAGGTTATCACTATGAGTCTAACCAATGTAGGGGAAGAAGAAGAGTGCAAAGAGGAAATTGAAGCCTTAGAAGCACAAGAAGAGATGTATGAATTGGAGTTTGAGAAACTCCATGATGAGGCTGAGAATGTAAGAATCCACGGTCATACCCTGTATTCCACGACCGTGGACTTCACAACCAAAATCGACCTCCATTCCAGGGGATTACACGGCCGTGGAACACATGGAGAGGCCGTAATTCTGACCGTGGAAGAGAGTGGTCGAGACACTTCTTCAACTTCCTTTGATTTTTCTCCAAACCACTCAACACCCTTAGAAACTTCTAAGGAAACGTCGGATGCTCCTCAAGGATCATTGGAAGCTCCGAAAGTGATGGAACTCAAACCACTTCCTACTCATCTAAGGTACGCTTTTCTTGGATCTAATTCTACCTTTCCGGTTATTGTTAGCTCCGAATTAAGCATAGATGAACATGAGCAGCTCATGATTGTCCTTAGAAAACATAGGAGAACCATAGGCTACACTATTGAGGACTTAGTAGGAATTAAACCCTCCCTATGTATGCATAAGATACTAATGGAGGAAGACTTTAGAACTTCAAGACAACCTCAAAGGCGGTTGAATCCGACCATGAAGGAGGTTGTCAAGAAGGAAATTCTTAAACTTCTTGATGCAGGTATCATCTATCCTATCTCCGATAGCAAGTGGGTGAGTCCAGTTCAAGTAGTTCCGAAGAAGGGAGGAATGACGGTCATCACCAACAAGAACAACGAACTCATTCCTACCCGAACCGTGACTGGATGGCGAATGTGCATAGACTACCGCAAGCTCAACAACGCAACGCGGAAGGATCACTTTCCATTGCCATTCATCAATCAAATGCTTGAAAGGTTAGCACAACATTCACATTTTTGCTACCTTGACGGTTATATTGGTTTCTTTCAGATTCCGATACATCCGGATGATCAAGAGAAGACCACATTCACGTGCCCTTGGAGTACGTTTGCCTATAGGAGAATGCCGTTCGGGCTTTGCAACGCCCCAGCCACCTTTCAACGGTGCATGATGGCCATCTTCTCCGAATACGTAGAAGAAATCATGGAAGTCTTCATGGACGACTTCTCCGTATACGGTTCCTCTTTTAACGATTGCCTTTCTAACCTTTCTCTTGTTTTACAACGTTGTGAAGACACTAACCTAGTTCTTAATTGGGAGAAATGTCAATTCATGGTTAAGGAAGGAATCGTATTAGGTCACTTAGTCTCTAGTAGAGGGATAGAGGTAGACAAGGCTAAGATAGAGACCATAGAGAAACTTCCTCCCCCAATTTCGGTGAAAGGGATAAGAAGTTTCCTAGGACATGCTGGATTTTATAGACGTTTCATTAAGGACTTTTCTAAGATATCAAAAGCTCTCACTAATCTACTGATGAAGGATGCGGTTTTTGAGTTTTCGCAGGAATGTTTGGATGCGTTTAACACCATCCGGCAAGCTCTAATTTCAGCACCTATTATCCAACCTCCGGATTGGACTCTCCCCTTCGAGATTATGTGCGATGCTAGTGACGTAGCTATTGGAGCTGTTCTTGGACAACGAAAGGAAGGGCGAACCCATGCCATATACTATGCTAGCAAGACGTTAGACGAAGCGCAGCTCAACTACGCCACTACAGAGAAAGAGTTTCTAGCCATTGTCTACGCTATTGACAAGTTTCGCTCTTATCTTGTAGGTGCAAAGGTGATTGTCTACACGGATCATGTTGCGATCCGGTACCTCCTTGCGAAGAAAGACGCGAAGCCAAGGCTAATCAGATGGATTCTTCTCCTACAAGAATTCGATCTTGAGATCCGCGACAAGAAAGGTTCAGAAAATTCCGTTGCGGATCATTTGAGTCGCCTAACACATTTCGAGGACGACCATCTACCCATTGATGACTCCTTTCCGGACGAACACTTACACATCATAGAGGAGTGCATCAACGTGATCTCCAAAGGTAACGAACCATGGTTTGCTGATTTTGTTAACTATTTGGTTTGCCAGGAGATACCGCCCGGACTATCCTACGCACAAAGGAAGAAGTTCTTTAAGGACGTCCGGGAATACTATTAGAACGAGCCTCTCCTCTTCAAGAGAGGTCCGGATGGAATCATTCGGCGATGTGTGCCGGAAGATGAGATGCAAAGTGTCATCCGCCATTGTCATTCACTACCTTGTGGAGGACACGCTAGTTCGAACAAGACTAGCGCAAAGGTATTGCAATCTGGATTCTATTGGCCTACTTTATTTAGAGATGTGCAATCCTTTGTTTCTTGCTGCGATGCTTGTCAAAGAACAGGCAATATTTCTAGAAGGAACGAGATGCCCCTCAACAACATCCAAGAGGTGGAGATTTTCGACGTTTGGGGAGTGGATTTCATGGGACCATTCCCATCTTCTTGTGGAAACCAATACATACTATTGGCGGTAGATTACATTTCTAGATGGGTGGATGCAATTGCCTCTCCCACAAATGATGCCATGGTGGTGGTTAAGTTCTTCAACAAGACCATCTTTCCGCGATTTGGAACACCAAGGACGATCATTAGTGATGGAGGTTCTCACTTCATAGCTCGTCGCTTTGAAGCTCTTCTAGCTAAGTATAGGGTTACTCACAAGATCGCTACCCCTTACCATCCACAAACAAGTGGACAAGTTGAGATCTCAAATAGGGAGATCAAAGGAATTCTAGAGAAGACGGTTTCAAGGACTAAGAAGGATTGGTCCTTGAAGCTAGATGTTGCATTATGGGCATACCGGACTGCGTACAAGACTCCCATAGGAACCACACCATACAACCTTGTGTATGGGAAGTCTTGTCATTTGCCGGTGGAGCTGGAGCACAAAGCGTTTTGGGCTATCAAGTGGCTGAATTTCGGCATGAAGGAAGCGGGAGAGAAGCGTCTCCTAGACATCAACAAGCTGGATGAACTTCGCTTGAACGCCTATGAAAACGCTAAGATCTACAAGGAAAGAGCAAAGCGTTGGCATGATAAGCATATCATTCCAAAGGACTTCAAAGAAGGAGACCAAGTTCTCCTCTTTAATTCAAGACTTCGCCTCTTTCCAGGTAAGCTTAAATCCCGTTGGACCGGACCTTTTCTAATTAAGCGTATTTTCCCCCATGGTGCAGTTGATGTATGGGGTGAAGCTAGCGGAAGTTTTAAGGTGAACGGCCAACGACTCAAGAAGTACACGCCGGAACTCCAAGCTGAGGAGTTTGCGCCTACTGCACTCGAATAAGTGCAAGATTGGTCTAGCTACGGACCTTAAACAAAGCGCTTCTTGGGAGGCAACCCAAGGTATTGCATTTTCGTTTTCGTTTTCGATTCATAGTTTAGCCTAGAATAGACGTTTTCGCTTTATTTTGCCTCGATTTCTTCCGGTATGTTCGTGTTTTTGGTTGTAGGATCAATGGAAAAGGAAAAAGGGAGAATAATGACGAAGAAGAGTGACGAAATTTGGACTTTGAAGCTTTACAAAAGGTTCCACGGTCTAAATTACGGTCGTCATAGCTACAGTGGCCGTAATTCTCAAAAGCCTTTGAAAAATCACCAAAACCACGGTTCCGTACACTTCCACGGCCGTGGAACACCCCGACAGACCGTGATTTTCAAAATTTTGCCTGCGACTATATAAGCCACATTCTTCACAAATTTACCCAAAAACTTACCCCTTTCCACGACCTAAACGCCGAAACCCCACGACCTCCTCCAAATCTTTGTTTTCTAATCGTTTTCAACGATTCTTCACCCTAAACTGCAGCAAATCCAACCACGAACAAGATCCAAGCGACAAACCAAGCGGAAATCCATCAACAAATGCGCATTTCGGATTTTTCAATCCGAAAAGGAGGTTTATTCTTTCTTCTTGATTTTCGCGGATTTGGTTCGTTTTTGCTATAGATTTTTAGGAAGAACTGACAAAGACTGGAAGGAATTATATTAGGACTACTTGTTGTGGTGATTGTTGGTGAATTTGCTGAGATTCGTGAAATTCTGAGACGAATCACGGTCTCTGGGTAAACCACGGCCGTAATTTCCCAAGAACATACCGTAATTTTGGAGAAAAATGGATTTTGTAAGGAGAGTGTCGGAAAGAATAAAGGAGAAGAAGGGAGAGCAGAATAAGAAAAGGAAAGGCAATCCCTCCACCTCTAGGGCACCACCACCCTCATCTCCCTCACTACCATCCTCACCTTCACCTCCATCTTCACCTCCTCACCCTAGCATCCCGACCATACATGAGAACCACCTTGCTGCACTTGAGAGGATCACGGAGAGGACAGTGATTGGTCCTAGGTATTTGTTGTTGGAGGATCTACATCCTCTCAACATAGTTGATGACCTTACATGGCTCTTGGATAGAGCCGGATTGCTTGTCTTCACGAACATTCGTGAAGACGCCTATGAGGAGATCACCCGGGAGGTTGTGACGTCTTTCGAGCACAACCACGTCGATAGGACCGTCTCTTTCCGTCTCATGGAAAAAGACTACCATTTGAGCATAGTTGAGTTCGGGACTATCTTTGGGTTTCATGAGACCTATAACGGTCGATTTCCGAGTGGAGTTTACCACAAGAACTTTTGGGAGGAAGTAGCTATGATATACGCCGACGAGGACCGTTGGCAACCCGCCGATACCAAGGCTAGATTGATGTACCATCTAGCCTTGAAGATAGCTCACCGTGTTCTTTCGGAGTGTCTCTTTCCTAGGACGGAGACGCCCCAAAAGATCAAGACGGATGAGCTATTCTTGCTCTATTGCATGCTCTATGGACGCCGTGTAGATTGTGTTACTCTCTTGGCTGCTACGATGAGCAAGCTCAAGAACAAGAAGAAGGGGAACATTGGATATGGTGGGATAGTTACCCACATTGCTAGGAGTTTTGGTGTGGATTTTTCTGCTTGCACCCGCATACCCGCCGTACCTTTAGGATTACATGCTTTCATGGTTAGGGGTCTCATCTTCCCCACACATAGAGGTTCGCCTTATGCGGGCATGCCTTGGGAGAGCAGGACAGGCAGGGGTATTGAGTGGCTGCCGGAGTACTCCATTGTGGCGGGACACCACAATTGGAAGGAGACGTTCGCTGCGATGCATGCGAACAGGTTAGTAGCTCCCCCTTACGTCCCACCACCGGTTGTGGAGGAGGAGGAGATGAGAGATCAGTACGAGAGTGGTGGAGGAGCGGAGCAGGAGTTTGGCACGTTTCCGGACCAGCCGGAGGAGGCCCCAGATGTACCTAGACGCTCTCCACACCCAGCTAGAGCCTTAGGCTCGTCATCTCGCCGCGCTAGCGTGAGTGAGAGGCCCACGTGGATGACTACACCTCCCACTTGGTATGACACCCCCTCCTTGGTCCACGGCACAGCCAGCAGCACATCCACCACCACCAGTACCTTCCGACGCCCCATCATGGTACAGTCAGGCTCCAGGATGGTACGAGCAGATGCCAGATTGGGCTACCGGACTTTCGGAGAGAGTTGGAGCGTTGGAGATCCGGGCCGACGCTAGAGACGGACGCCTCGACGACCTCGACCACATGATGAGGGACGTCTACCGCCAGCAGTTTGGGCGGCACTACGACTCCAGCTTCTCTCCATTTCCGCCTCCACCGCCGCAGCAGTGATTGGACGCATGATCGTTTGTTTTAGACATTCCCGCCACCACTTGTGAGTTTCTTTTTCTTTTCTTTCTTTTGTTCTTTCTTTTGAACATTAGGGACAATGTTCGTCCTAAGTATGGGGTGGGATGTACTAAAAGTTTGTAATAACTTTACTCTCTATGTTTGCTTTCATTCGAGACTATCATTGCATGATATTATGTGTTGCACGTTTCCTTATTGCATTACATGAAAAGTGACTTGAAAAACCCATAAAAATTGAAAAATTTTGAAAATTTTGTGCTTCTAATGAATTGAGATGATTTCCATGATAATCACTACTTGTGAATTGAGTTTAATGACAATTGCATGCTTAAAAGGATTGTGAATTGAGAAGAACTTGAATGAATGAATTTTACCTCTTTTGCAAGTTTTATAATGTGAAAATGTTACCTAAATCATGCTAGGAAATTGAAGTTGAAATCACATTATAAGTTCCTATACTTCTTGTTGAAATGATTAAGGCAATTCGATGTTTTCTTTCTTCTTTCTTTGACCATCTAGCTCCTCATTGAAATATTAGCCTCTGTTCGCTCCAAACGGTGTGTGCAAGCTTTAAATTTATAACCCTAGACTTAAGCTTAAAACAAGGATGCGAACCCGCAGTGTACGGGTCAATCGTAGTAAAAGCAAGAAAATTCCAGGGGTCGATCACAGGGACTTAGTGAAACAAAGTCCAATACGGTATGCTAGTGTTGATGCTAACCACAAGAGCAAGTATACAATCAAAGATGAATAAGATGTCAAATAAGCAAACATGCAATTCTAGGGATTAAAGCATCTAGTTGTGGTTCCAACTCAAGATCTATAGATAAGCGGACAAAGCTGAGATTTTTTGCGTGGGGAAGGCGTTTCTAAAGTGGAGTAGATCACCGGGTAAGTCTCACTACACACTAATCCTAAACCGCAACTCCTATTACCGGGTAAGTCTCAAGGAATTAAGATAAAGAACTATTGTCGCAAACTAACACACCATCTAAGGGAATAGAATCAACCTTTACCGGGTAAGTCTCAGGCTAACTCACAAAGATGGGATGGAAGCACACTCAAACCCCAATAAAGGACAAGCCTTTATTACCTAAACTTATGATCGTTGGTATACAAACTAAGGAATTACCGGGTAAGTCTCATCCTAAGCTTGCTTTGAACCAGAAAGGTATAATAAGAATAGGATTTGGCAAACTCTAACACATTAACTCTCAGTTAAGGATCGGATAAGCCACCTCGGTCAGCCAGTTTCCACCCCGGCCGAGATGTTCATCGACTGAACGAGATGCTCAGGGTTAAGGTTAAAGACTCGAACTTTCAGGATCCTACTGTGATTAAGATCATTCTATCATTGTTTTTCCCACAACCTTCAGCCAATCACCCTAGAATCACACAAGGAAATTAGCCACTCATCATCATAATGAAAGTATTAAATATATGGGAAGAAGGTGAATATTTGAATAAAGAAGAATTTAATGAAAACACTTCAATAACTGAATCAAATATCACACAAAAATCGTTCCTTGGATAATAATCCAACTAGACAAGACAATCAAGGAAAGGAATTGAAGACAATCTTACAAAACCCTCCAAAAAGCTATAAAGCTATAGTCTTCAAATCTTCCTTCAACCTTCAAAAAGGTTCTTCAACTCTCTCCCAAATTGGAGTATGATGCGGCTGCTGCGTATTCTTTGCTGTAATCGAGATCGTATGCGGTGTATGCAGCCTCTAAGCATGATCGGATTTGTGGAAAATCCAACCCTTTTTATAGGAAAAATAAACCTCCAAAGATAATAAATCTTAAGAAGATATATTCCCATAAAAATAGGTAAAATATATGATTCTGCATATCTCCTTCCTTCTAGAAGCTCAGCCCAAAAATATAAGATCACTTTCCAATTTTAAAAGATCTCAGCCAAGAATAAAATATTCTCGCCGCGTCCTAGGTGTTCGCCTCGGTCGAGTCGGCGTCTCTGGATCGCCTCGGTCGAGATGAATCTCTGGTCAACCGAGGTGACTCATAACTGAATGTAGAATCTCTCAAAACTGGTCCAAAGTAAATCATTAATCCATGGCTATGCTTCCTGAATGTAGCTCCAAATGACTCTTGACTCCTTTTGCTCCTTTTCGATGCAAAACGTGCCATTTTACCTACGATTACAACAAAACTAGGTGTAGACCTCGATTCTCGCAAAGGTAGATGAAATGGCAATATAATCACATATTATACATACAAACATGCAGATTATTGAAGATAAAACGTCCAAACAAACCCTAAAATATAGACTATAATTCATGCTATCAAAATACCCCATACTTAGCCCTTGCTTGTCCCTAAGCAAGTTCCTCATATAGAAATCAAGATAGAATGGATTATAAGTCAAGAAAATCAATGAAAAGTCTTTCAAAAAAATATTTTTATGGTGTGCAACTATCATAGATCACTCTAAGAGAGTACTTCATGGAATTAAAAACTCAATATGATCAAAACATTTTTTAAATATAGGAAAGTTGTTCATCTTTGCATAAAATCATAGAATGCATAATAAATCATAATTATCAAAATTAATCATGTATAATCCGATTTAAACCGCTAAGTCAATCAACAAGCTCAAGGTCTCAAGGGCTTCCCAAAAGAAAAGGTCAAGAAACGTGTAGGGTAGGGATGCATGTAAGGTAATGTGGTGCTAGAATCCGGGAAAAGGATGAACTTCACTTTCACTTTGACTTGCAACATCTTCCACCAATAAGCTTTGCTTATTTCACACTTTTTCTTTTTTACTTTACTTTTTGGGATGCATGGACAGAGGTGCACAATAACCGAAGCCTAGGAAATCCGCAATCATCAATTTCTTGAGATGCGTCAAACCCTTGATGCACATACCATGACCCGTTAGGAATATCGCTCAATCCGACTTTGGCAAGACACAAACACCCGGCTATGTGAATGGTGCCGAGTTACTCATCTTCATGATTGACTTCCCCAAACCTATTATTGCTTTCTAACACTTTCACTTTCAGCCACTTCTCAACTTTTGACTTGCTTTCACCACTTCGCTTGCTTCCAAATTCCCGGATAGGTAAAGGGAGGCAATATGTATATGAGGGGCTAAGCATGATCAAGAAGAAGAAGAAGAAGAAGAATGAATTGCCTTGGTCTTTCCAAGAAGAACGTGAGAGAACTTATGCTGCGGTGTCAACCTTCAAATTCAACATAATTTGGATAAAAATAAAGTATTAAACATGCCAATAATTTCAAACAAAGCATTTAGCAACTTAAACATATCATAAAACATTTCAAACATATAAAGAATTTAAAACCAGTCAGTAAACAAGATCTTCACTGAGATCATATCCAGATAAGTAACACAAAAATCGTTTTCGAAAACTCTCAGTTAACCCACCTCGGTCGAGATGTTCTTGGTTCAACCGAGGTGAAACACCTCGTTTTGCCAGAACTGTCCCGGTCGAGGTCGAAAAATTTTTTTTAAAACCATTTTTTTTTCGGTTTCGACGTTTTTCTCAATCAAATAACCTGTAAGTATGCATGAAATCTCAGATAAACATGTAGAAGCAACTGAAGCATAAAATATCAAATATTACATAAACACCCCACACTTGGGACACACTGTCCCAGTGGGTCGAAATAAGTCTAAGGACAGGATACGCACCGAACACAGCTAAACTGCATGAAGAAGTAAGAAACAGCTCCCAGATAAGACCATCTCGGTTGGCGAAGTACATCTCGGTCGAGGTGTTCTGACAGTCCCCGAGATGTATCTCAGTAAAGCTCGTTTCCTCAACTTCTCGAAACTTCGTTCTTCTAGTGTAGCTCCTGAACTGTGATCCTTCCTTTTGGAATACCTGGTTGTTGTCTAGAGGAAAACAAAAACAAAGCAACTATCTAAACTAAACTAGAAAAGGGAGAAGAAAGCAATACCTTGGGTTGCCTCCCAAGAAGCGCTTGGTTTAAGGTCGCTAGCTGGACCCTTCTCCATAGAATTACTCAATGTACCTTGAACACCATGGAGTGCTCATCACATCCATCATAAAATTCTTCCAAAAAGGTTCCGGTTCCTAATTTCACCGGCAAATGGTAAGATCTCCCACGTACAAGCTTGTACGGTTTGATTCTCACCGGAATCCTTCTAGTCTTCCTGCACTTCAATGGGACATAATCTAGCCTTGCGTCCCATCCTTTCCTTGATCGAGAAAATAGTTTCTCGAGAATCATAGCAGCTTCCCCATCTATAGCTTGGGGATGGTACAGGGTCCTGAGCATGCGAGGGACCCCATACTTGAACAAATAACACTTCGTTGCCTTAGCGGTGAAGCGCTTGTTAACTTCACTCCTTATAATCCAAGGAGCATCTTCCTCCAACAATTTCAAGAGAGATTTCATCTTGATCTTAGGAGGTTCTTTCGGAAGAGACCTCCAACTCTCCGGTGCCTTCCTGAAAAATTCAGAAATATTAATAGGGAATTCAAATGAAGTAGGAGAATGTACCTTGCAAAGCTCTCCAAGGTTTGAGACAAATTTCATGTTGGGTCGATGATCCACACACGAAATCTCTCTTAGTTCAGCTGGTCTTTCTTCCACCTTGACCACAATCTCAGTAATTTGGCCAAGGTCTTCTGCATCTGCCTCTTCCGGTTCTGCAGGTTCTTCTTTCATCTCGACCGAGGTCACTTCCACCTCGACCGAGGTCTCAACAGTCAGATCGAGATCTTCCACATCGTCTCCCTCAAAAGCTTCAGGAGAAACTTCTGGTTCGACTGGGGGAATGCTTGGAACGTGCAACACTTCCTTATGCTCCTCTTGCGGCCTAGCATAGGATAGGGTGCTTTCCTTGAGCTCCGTCACCTTCTTCATCAACTTCTCCAACCTAGATTCAAGAGAGTCTTCAAGAGGTTGCTCATAAGTCTTTTTAGGGACATTCAGTTCATCCCACATCGCAAGTTCATGCTGAATGGCCTCTTCTCTTTCCCATTCATTGTTGAACCAGTAGAAGGAGTACTTCTCCTCCAAGTATTCATAATGATCTGCCCTAGCACTTTGTCTTGCTATCCAGGCTGGATCAAACATAGCGTTCAGAAATCCTGAAAACTACAAAACTCATAGAAAGAGTAGTTAGTAGCAACAGGGGCAAGTGCCCCGAAAGCAAACCTTAACCGGCTCGGTCTAGACCAAGTCCCCGGCAACGGCGCCAAAAACTTGTTCGCTCCAAACGGTGTGTGCAAGCTTTAAATTTATAACCCTAGACTTAAGCTTAAAACAAGGATGCGAACCCGCAGTGTACGGGTCAATCGTAGTAAAAGCAAGAAAATTCCAGGGGTCGATCACAGGGACTTAGTGAAACAAAGTCCAATACGGTATGCTAGTGTTGATGCTAACCACAAGAGCAAGTATACAATCAAAGATGAATAAGATGTCAAATAAGCAAACATGCAATTCTAGGGATTAAAGCATCTAGTTGTGGTTCCAACTCAAGATCTATAGATAAGCGGACAAAGCTGAGAGTTTTTGCGTGGGGAAGGCGTTTCTAAAGTGGAGTAGATCACCGGGTAAGTCTCACTACACACTAATCCTAAACCGCAACTCCTATTACCGGGTAAGTCTCAAGGAATTAAGATAAAGAACTATTGTCGCAAACTAACACACCATCTAAGGGAATAGAATCAACCTTTACCGGGTAAGTCTCAGGCTAACTCACAAAGATGGGATGGAAGCACACTCAAACCCCAATAAAGGACAAGCCTTTATTACCTAAACTTATGATCGTTGGTATACAAACTAAGGAATTACCGGGTAAGTCTCATCCTAAGCTTGCTTTGAACCAGAAAGGTATAATAAGAATAGGATTTGGCAAACTCTAACACATTAACTCTCAGTTAAGGATCGGATAAGCCACCTCGGTCAGCAAGTTTCCACCCCGGCCGAGATGTTCATCGACTGAACGAGATGCTCAGGGTTAAGGTTAAAGACTCGAACTTTCAGGATCCTACTGTGATTAAGATCATTCTATCATTGTTTTTCCCACAACCTTCAGCCAATCACCCTAGAATCACACAAGGAAATTAGCCACTCATCATCATAATGAAAGTATTAAATATATGGGAAGAAGGTGAATATTTGAATAAAGAAGAATTTAATGAAAACACTTCAATAACTGAATCAAATATCACACAAAAATCGTTCCTTGGATAATAATCCAACTAGACAAGACAATCAAGGAAAGGAATTGAAGACAATCTTACAAAACCCTCCAAAAAGCTATAAAGCTATAGTCTTCAAATCTTCCTTCAACCTTCAAAAAGGTTCTTCAACTCTCTCCCAAATTGGAGTATGATGCGGCTGCTGCGTATTCTTTGCTGTAATCGAGATCGTATGCGGTGTATGCAGCCTCTAAGCATGATCGGATTTGTGGAAAATCCAACCCTTTTTATAGGAAAAATAAACCTCCAAAGATAATAAATCTTAAGAAGATATATTCCCATAAAAATAGGTAAAATATATGATTCTGCATATCTCCTTCCTTCTAGAAGCTCAGCCCAAAAATATAAGATCACTTTCCAATTTTAAAAGATCTCAGCCAAGAATAAAATATTCTCGCCGCGTCCTAGGTGTTCGCCTCGGTCGAGTCGGCGTCTCTGGATCGCCTCGGTCGAGATGAATCTCTGGTCAACCGAGGTGACTCATAACTGAATGTAGAATCTCTCAAAACTGGTCCAAAGTAAATCATTAATCCATGGCTATGCTTCCTGAATGTAGCTCCAAATGACTCTTGACTCCTTTTGCTCCTTTTCGATGCAAAACGTGCCATTTTACCTACGATTACAACAAAACTAGGTGTAGACCTCGATTCTCGCAAAGGTAGATGAAATGGCAATATAATCACATATTATACATACAAACATGCAGATTATTGAAGATAAAACGTCCAAACAAACCCTAAAATATAGACTATAATTCATGCTATCAAAATACCCCATACTTAGCCCTTGCTTGTCCCTAAGCAAGTTCCTCATATAGAAATCAAGATAGAATGGATTATAAGTCAAGAAAATCAATGAAAAGTCTTTCAAAAAAATATTTTTATGGTGTGCAACTATCATAGATCACTCTAAGAGAGTACTTCATGGAATTAAAAACTCAATATGATCAAAACATTTTTTAAATATAGGAAAGTTGTTCATCTTTGCATAAAATCATAGAATGCATAATAAATCATAATTATCAAAATTAATCATGTATAATCCGATTTAAACCGCTAAGTCAATCAACAAGCTCAAGGTCTCAAGGGCTTCCCAAAAGAAAAGGTCAAGAAACGTGTAGGGTAGGGATGAATGTAAGGTAATGTGGTGCTAGAATCCGGGAAAAGGATGAACTTCACTTTCACTTTGACTTGCAACATCTTCCACCAATAAGCTTTGCTTATTTCACACTTTTTCTTTTTACTTTACTTTTTGGGATGCATGGACAGAGGTGCACAATAACCGAAGCCTAGGAAATCCGCAATCATCAATTTCTTGAGATGCGTCAAACCCTTGATGCACATACCATGACCCGTTAGGAATATCGCTCAATCCGACTTTGGCAAGACACAAACACCCGGCTATGTGAATGGTGCCGAGTTACTCATCTTCATGATTGACTTCCCCAAACCTATTATTGCTTTCTAACACTTTCACTTTCAGCCACTTCTCAACTTTTGACTTGCTTTCACCACTTCGCTTGCTTCCAAATTCCCGGATAGGTAAAGGGAGGCAATATGTATATGAGGGGCTAAGCATGATCAAGAAGAAGAAGAAGAAGAAGAATGAATTGCCTTGGTCTTTCCAAGAAGAACGTGAGAGAACTTATGCTGCGGTGTCAACCTTCAAATTCAACATAATTTGGATAAAAATAAAGTATTAAACATGCCAATAATTTCAAACAAAGCATTTAGCAACTTAAACATATCATAAAACATTTCAAACATATAAAGAATTTAAATCCAGTCGGTAAACAAAATCTTCACTGAGATCATATCCAGATAAGTAACACAAAAATCGTTTTCGAAAACTCTCAGTTAACCCACCTCGGTCGAGATGTTCTTGGTTCAACCGAGGTGAAACACCTCGTTTTGCCAGAACTGTCCCGGTCGAGGTCAAAAAATTTTTTTAAAACCATTTTTTTTTTCGGTTTCGACGTTTTTCTCAATCAAATAACCTGTAAGTATGCATGCAATCTCAGATAAACATATAAATGCAGAATGAAGCATAAATATGAAAATATCCGATACATCATAAGTCGAATAATACATCATAAGTCAAATAAGTCAGATAATACATCAACTACCCCATACTTGAGACACACTGTCCCAGTGGGTGTAAATAAAGTCTGAAAGAAAGGAGGACTCACCGGATAAAGAGCCGAACTGCATAAAAATAAAATAAATAAAATCCTGCAGCTCCTCAG
>BSUD01000133.1:187176-248554 GCA_033239045.1 Fagopyrum esculentum
TGCCGAGTTACTCATCTTCATGATTGACTTCCCCAAACCTATTATTGCTTTCTAACACTTTCACTTTCAGCCACTTCTCAACTTTTGACTTGCTTTCACCACTTCGCTTGCTTCCAAATTCCCGGATAGGTAAAGGGAGGCAATATGTATATGAGGGGCTAAGCATGATCAAGAAGAAGAAGAAGAAGAAGAATGAATTGCCTTGGTCTTTCCAAGAAGAACGTGAGAGAACTTATGCTGCGGTGTCAACCTTCAAATTCAACATAATTTGGATAAAAATAAAGTATTAAACATGCCAATAATTTCAAACAAAGCATTTAGCAACTTAAACATATCATAAAACATTTCAAACATATAAAGAATTTAAATCCAGTCGGTAAACAAAATCTTCACTGAGATCATATCCAGATAAGTAACACAAAAATCGTTTTCGAAAACTCTCAGTTAACCCACCTCGGTCGAGATGTTCTTGGTTCAACCGAGGTGAAACACCTCGTTTTGCCAGAACTGTCCCGGTCGAGGTCAAAAATTTTTTTAAAACCCTTTTTTTTTCGGTTTCGACGTTTTTCTCAATCAAATAACCTGTAAGTATGCATGAAATCTCAGATAAACATGTAGAAGCAACTGAAGCATAAAATATCAAATATTACATAAACACCCCACACTTGGGACAC
The DNA here is from genome assembly GCA_033239045.1 of Fagopyrum esculentum. NCBI lineage: Eukaryota > Viridiplantae > Streptophyta > Magnoliopsida > Caryophyllales > Polygonaceae > Fagopyrum > Fagopyrum esculentum. Next base: position 187,851 of record BSUD01000133.1, read on the forward strand.
ACTGTCCCAGTGGGTCGAAATAAGTCTAAGGACAGGATACGCACCGAACACAGCTAAACTGCATGAAGAAGTAAGAAACAGCTCCCAGATAAGACCATCTCGGTTGGCGAAGTACATCTCGGTCGAGGTGTTCTGACAGTCCCCGAGATGTATCTCAGTAAAGCTCGTTTCCTCAACTTCTCGAAACTTCGTTCTTCTAGTGTAGCTCCTGAACTGTGATCCTTCCTTTTGGAATACCTGGTTGTTGTCTAGAGGAAAACAAAAACAAAGCAACTATCTAAACTAAACTAGAAAAGGGAGAAGAAAGCAATACCTTGGGTTGCCTCCCAAGAAGCGCTTGGTTTAAGGTCGCTAGCTGGACCCTTCTCCATAGAATTACTCAATGTACCTTGAACACCATGGAGTGCTCATCACATCCATCATAAAATTCTTCCAAAAAGGTTCCGGTTCCTAATTTCACCGGCAAATGGTAAGATCTCCCACGTACAAGCTTGTACGGTTTGATTCTCACCGGAATCCTTCTAGTCTTCCTGCACTTCAATGGGACGTAATCTAGCCTTGCGTCCCATCCTTTCCTTGATCGAGAAAATAGTTTCTCGAGAATCATAGCAGCTTCCCCATTTATAGCTTGGGGATGGTACAGGGTCCTGAGCATGCGAGGGACCCCATACTTGAACAAATAACACTTCGTTGCCTTAGCGGTGAAGCGCTTGTTAACTTCACTCCTTATAATCCAAGGAGCATCTTCCTCCAACAATTTCAAGAGAGATTTCATCTTGATCTTAGGAGGTTCTTTCGGAAGAGACCTCCAACTCTCCGGTGCCTTCCTGAAAAATTCAGAAATATTAATAGGGAATTCAAATGAAGTAGGAGAATGTACCTTGCAAAGCTCTCCAAGGTTTGAGACAAATTTCATGTTGGGTCGATGATCCACACACGAAATCTCTCTTAGTTCAGCTGGTCTTTCTTCCACCTTGACCACAATCTCAGTAATTTGGCCAAGGTCTTCTGCATCTGCCTCTTCCGGTTCTGCAGGTTCTTCTTTCATCTCGACCGAGGTCACTTCCACCTCGACCGAGGTCTCAACAGTCAGATCGAGATCTTCCACATCGTCTCCCTCAAAAGCTTCAGGAGAAACTTCTGGTTCGACTGGGGGAATGCTTGGAACGTGCAACACTTCCTTATGCTCCTCTTGCGGCCTAGCATAGGATAGGGTGCTTTCCTTGAGCTCCGTCACCTTCTTCATCAACTTCTCCAACCTAGATTCAAGAGAGTCTTCAAGAGGTTGCTCATAAGTCTTTTTAGGGACATTCAGTTCATCCCACATCGCAAGTTCATGCTGAATGGCCTCTTCTCTTTCCCATTCATTGTTGAACCAGTAGAAGGAGTACTTCTCCTCCAAGTATTCATAATGATCTGCCCTAGCACTTTGTCTTGCTATCCAGGCTGGATCAAACATAGCGTTCAGAAATCCTGAAAACTACAAAACTCATAGAAAGAGTAGTTAGTAGCAACAGGGGCAAGTGCCCCGAAAGCAAACCTTAACCGGCTCGGTCTAGACCAAGTCCCCGGCAACGGCGCCAAAAACTTGTTCGCTCCAAACGGTGTGTGCAAGCTTTAAATTTATAACCCTAGACTTAAGCTTAAAACAAGGATGCGAACCCGCAGTGTACGGGTCAATCGTAGTAAAAGCAAGAAAATTCCAGGGGTCGATCACAGGGACTTAGTGAAACAAAGTCCAATACGGTATGCTAGTGTTGATGCTAACCACAAGAGCAAGTATACAATCAAAGATGAATAAGATGTCAAATAAGCAAACATGCAATTCTAGGGATTAAAGCATCTAGTTGTGGTTCCAACTCAAGATCTATAGATAAGCGGACAAAGCTGAGATTTTTTGCGTGGGGAAGGCGTTTCTAAAGTGGAGTAGATCACCGGGTAAGTCTCACTACACACTAATCCTAAACCGCAACTCCTATTACCGGGTAAGTCTCAAGGAATTAAGATAAAGAACTATTGTCGCAAACTAACACACCATCTAAGGGAATAGAATCAACCTTTACCGGGTAAGTCTCAGGCTAACTCACAAAGATGGGATGGAAGCACACTCAAACCCCAATAAAGGACAAGCCTTTATTACCTAAACTTATGATCGTTGGTATACAAACTAAGGAATTACCGGGTAAGTCTCATCCTAAGCTTGCTTTGAACCAGAAAGGTATAATAAGAATAGGATTTGGCAAACTCTAACACATTAACTCTCAGTTAAGGATCGGATAAGCCACCTCGGTCAGCCAGTTTCCACCCCGGCCGAGATGTTCATCGACTGAACGAGATGCTCAGGGTTAAGGTTAAAGACTCGAACTTTCAGGATCCTACTGTGATTAAGATCATTCTATCATTGTTTTTCCCACAACCTTCAGCCAATCACCCTAGAATCACACAAGGAAATTAGCCACTCATCATCATAATGAAAGTATTAAATATATGGGAAGAAGGTGAATATTTGAATAAAGAAGAATTTAATGAAAACACTTCAATAACTGAATCAAATATCACACAAAAATCGTTCCTTGGATAATAATCCAACTAGACAAGACAATCAAGGAAAGGAATTGAAGACAATCTTACAAAACCCTCCAAAAAGCTATAAAGCTATAGTCTTCAAATCTTCCTTCAACCTTCAAAAAGGTTCTTCAACTCTCTCCCAAATTGGAGTATGATGCGGCTGCTGCGTATTCTTTGCTGTAATCGAGATCGTATGCGGTGTATGCAGCCTCTAAGCATGATCGGATTTGTGGAAAATCCAACCCTTTTTATAGGAAAAATAAACCTCCAAAGATAATAAATCTTAAGAAGATATATTCCCATAAAAATAGGTAAAATATATGATTCTGCATATCTCCTTCCTTCTAGAAGCTCAGCCCAAAAATATAAGATCACTTTCCAATTTTAAAAGATCTCAGCCAAGAATAAAATATTCTCGCCGCGTCCTAGGTGTTCGCCTCGGTCGAGTCGGCGTCTCTGGATCGCCTCGGTCGAGATGAATCTCTGGTCAACCGAGGTGACTCATAACTGAATGTAGAATCTCTCAAAACTGGTCCAAAGTAAATCTTTAATCCATGGCTATGCTTCCTGAATGTAGCTCCAAATGACTCTTGACTCCTTTTGCTCCTTTTCGATGCAAAACGTGCCATTTTACCTACGATTACAACAAAACTAGGTGTAGACCTCGATTCTCGCAAAGGTAGATGAAATGGCAATATAATCACATATTATACATACAAACATGCAGATTATTGAAGATAAAACGTCCAAACAAACCCTAAAATATAGACTATAATTCATGCTATCAGCCTCCTTTACCTATCCGGGAATTTGGAGAAGTGAATGAGAAAAAGGCATGTTTGATGTGGGAGGGCCATGAGAGCAATCATTTGCAATCAATTGAATATAAAGAAATTGTAGGTTTGGGGAAGTCAATCATGACGATGAGTAACTCGGCACCATTCACATAGCCGGGTGTTTGTGTCTTGCCAAAGTCGAATTGAGCGATATTCCTAGCGGATTGTGGTATGTGCGCTAAGGGTTTGAGGCATCTCTTGAAAAGTTGAGAAACGCAGATTTCCTAGGCTTCGGTTTTTGTGCACCTCTGTCCATAACTCCAAAAGTAAAGTCGAAAAATGAAAAGAAGAGAGCGAAGCTCTAAGTTGAAGTGTTGCGGGAACCGCATAAGAAGAAGAAGGTAGTTGTCCACTTTCCCGGATTTATGCACCACTTTCCCTTAAAGTTTTCCCTTCCCTTCCGTATTCTAGACCTTTTCTTTGAAAGTCCTTAAGATCAAAAGAATGTTATATGACTTGGTGATCTAAATTGAAGTTTCTTGTGATTGATTTTGATAATGTTTGAAGGTTATAATGCTTGTTTAGAAGTTAAGTTGGTTCATGAATTTTCTTTGCTTTTTACTCTTTGATTGAGTGTGTGAAAGTTTGAAGAACGATTGAAGCAATGTTTGAGAATGATCTATTCTTTAGAAGTCACATTCATCCAAAAGAAGGTACACATATTTCATCCTAACTCTTGTTTAAAGCTTTTTGAAAGACCTTGCTTAGGGATAAGCAAGTGTTAAGTATGGGGTTATTTTGTTAGCATGAAATATTGTGATATTTTAGGCACGTTTTTTAAACTTATTTGATTCATATTGATAGTCTTTGATTGAACTTTGTGCATATGTGAGCTAGTATTACCTATATTGTCGATATGGATGTCTACACTAGTTCTATGTTGATTATAGGTGATTTGGAGCTATTTCCGAACGGAATCGAGAAAGAGAAGAGTTGATTGGGTTGTCCATGGATTAAGGACAATCTTTGGAAGCAAATTGGAGTTTTAGCTTGAGGAATGCACGAGGCTAAGGAAGAATCACGTTCTTGCCCTAAATTACGCCCTAAAATACGGCCGGAATCCAAACCACGTTCAAAATTACGGCCGTGGATTTGGAGTCAGAAATTGATGTTCATTCCAGAGGATATTATGGCCGTGGAACATATAGTGCAAACCGTATTTGTTTCCACGCTCTAAATAACGGTCGTGGAACACTTCCACGACCGTGATCTTGGCGAATCTTTTCGCCACACTTTGAAGCCACGATCTTTTAAAGATTGGGCCGGGCCGATATTCTATCTTGCCCTATAAAAAGACGGACGAAGCAAGAATCTGTCATCTTCGCTTAGGGAGTCGCTTATCATCGCTTAGATCACCGCTTACGATCGCTTAATCTTGGCTTAGGATTGTTTGGCATTGACATCTCATTGGAGATCGAAGTTCGTACTTGGGAATTGCCCTAATCTCGCACTTTTGGTGGAGATTGCTGTTGAGATCTCCGGATTGGCAGAAGATCGAAGTTCTGGGAAGAATTTGCAAGAAGATCTCTCTTCTTGTTTAGGTTTGATTTGAAAAACGGATTGACGTCCCGTTTTCCTTTCTTTCCTAAGATTGTGATTGTTTGCTTTATTTTGAATCAATTGACAATACTTGTTCTCTTTGTGACTTTGAGATTAGTTTGGAGACTATTGAAAGTTCTTGAAAGTTTTCATCTTTCTATCTTCTCATTCTTGAATTGATATCAACATGACTGTTATTGGCTAAAAGCCCTTAACAATTCTAAGGTGAAGGGTTGATAGTTGTGGCTTAGATAATGATAGATCGATCGCAAACAGATTAGACCCTGAGAGTTAGAGAGAATCGCCGACAACCCTAAATTACGGCCTGTTCTTGAGTCCACGGCCGTGGAACCTCAAGAACTAACCGTAATTTCCCTTAAGTCTACGAATTTGCTTTTACTTTAATCCAAAGTTAAAGATTTGCTTTAGCTTAGTTTAGACTTGTCTTTTCTAGGTGGTAGTGAAGCCTCAACAACCTCTACCTCGATTGTGAGTGTCACAACCTCAATCGGTTAAGTTAGTCTTGATCTTTGGGTTACAAGTTTGGGTATTTGACACTAATTCTCATCTTTAGAATCTTTCTATATTGAGCCTCAACAACCTGTATAGAGAATGCCTTGTAGGTGAGTTACATAAGGTTCTTGGAACTTCACCGTACGATTACCTTACATTAGTATACCTTTGCATATCTCAACTTTGTCTTTATATCATTAAGTATATCTTAAATCGATTGCCACAGCTGGATACTTGGATCCTTAGGATTGTTGTTTTCCCAATATCTGCAAAACTCTCATATTTACTCGCTTGATAACCTGCAATCGAATTTGTTTCCCACCCAAATCCCTGTGTTCGATACTCTGGAATTCTTGCTTAGCTACGTCGATCCGTACACTGCGGGTTCGCTACTTGATTCTAGTTTTATAAATTTAAAACTTATTTGCACACACCTATAGGGGCGAACAGTCCTCCTGTTAGTACCATAAGCATTTCGCTCTAATTTTTGAATCTTGCTACGTAGAAATCGTTGTCGATAACAATCAGTTGTATGTTACTTCTACATTTCCATAGTTCTTTGATTTTCCTCTCCATCACCGGAAAAGCAATTGGAAACCCCAATACTTTGAAGACGATAGATAGCTTCCACTCCTCCTCTAATGTTCTTGCACTAGTCGGATCAATCTCAAAACAAGGGTCTCCATCATCCCCGAACGGAAACGTCAATTTCATCTTCCCCACAAGAGCATTCATATCCAGTTTCGTTTTTCCATCATTATTCTCTTTTTCCCCAGTTATAATCTCCTTCCAAGATTTTGTTGCATTTGTTTCACCATTGTTGTTATCAATGATGGTCTTCTCGTCTGCTTTCCTTGTACTGCCAATATCAAAAACCATAGGTGCATCTTGTTGTTTCTTCTGTGCTTGGCCGGGAAGTCCTTCCTTCTCACCCTCTTCGGTATTGATCTGTTGATGTCCTTGCACATCGATTATTTCATTGTCCATCCCTGGTCCTTTCTCGATTGTAGGAGGTGAATCCGCCCCTCCAACTTCCATTAATTCAACCTCCATGTTCTTATTTTCAATAACTCCCCCTTCCATGATAGCATCTTGATTACTAGGAACTACACCCTCTTTCACAGTCGTCACCTCCGCCGGAGGAGAGCCCTCCGTCATGGTGCCGGACAATCTTTCGCCTATCCTGTTTGCAAATAGGGTTTTTTTTAAAAGAGAGCGTTTTTAGATTAAAGCTATATATATACCAAGAATTTTATATGCTTTGTCAAACAAGTAATTGAAGAATGTGCTGTACTCACCACCTTGGTGAGTTCTCTTCAATTATATATATATATATATATATATATATATATATATATATATATATATATTGTAATTTAAATCATTCTGAATTTTATATGCTTTGTCCAGTACTCACCACCTTCACCGCAATCATACAACAAGAATGGCATATACCAAGTAATTGAAGGATGTGCTGAATTTATCCGACCTATATTGAATTCGAGTTGCATTTGACCTCACATACATAGTTGTTGGGCTGGAAAGTATTTTGGAGGAATATGTGAAGTTTTAGTTTCAATTTTTGAAGATAAATGTTTGGCAAGTTGCCATTTTGGATGAATATCTACTCTTTTGGAAAAGTACTACAATGTTTGGCAAGTGTGCCATTTTAAATTTTTAGGTTTGTGTGGCATTTGCAAAGCATATGGATTCTAGCTAGCTGTCTAGTGCAATGTGTGAATTGAAAGTGTTACTTGTCATTTTGGATTGTTAGGCTTGTGGCATTTGTAAAGCATACAAATATCTAGCTTGTGCAATCTGTATACTGAAGTTTGTAATTGAAAAAGTTTGGCTGGTGAAATTTTTATAATTTATGCATTTATTTGGTGGCATTTTGGCAGACAATGGTACTTGTAATTCATTATATGGTACGCACGCGTTTTAATTTCCATTAAAAAAAGGTCGCATACTAATTTAAAATAATTGGCATGCATATACATAATAAAAAAAATGCGGCATACCACTTTAAAAAACCGATGTGCGATGCTTGTATACCAGTTAAATGAGCTGACATGCCAAGTTTGCATACAATTTAAAAAATTGGCATGTGCCGCTTGCATACCAGTTAAAAAACTGGTTTGGAATAGTGAAAACTATATCCATGCTCATACTAGTTTTTTAAAAAAACCGGTATCCGACTTTTTTTGGCATACCAATTTTTAAAAACTGGTATGAATGTGGTTTATTCCTGTCTACTACATACCACCTTCAAAACTGGTATGTGTGTTGAAAAAAACCCAGTATCTACCAGCATTTCTGTACTAGTGATGGTACATGAACCGAGTGAGGCGAAACCTTTCTTAATCCTTCTTTGAGGTGAGGTTCTAGTTTGCCAAATCCTATCCTTGTTATACCTTTCCTGGTTCAACGCAAACCTAGGATGAGACTTACCCGGTGATTCCTTTGTTTGTATACCCAAGATCATGAGTGTAGGTAATAAAGGTTTATCCTTTATTGGGGTTTGAGTGTGCATTCATCCCATCTTTAAAAGTTAGTCTAAGACTTACCCATTAAAGGTTGATTCTATCCCCTTGGGTGTTGTGTTGGTTTGAGATTATAGTTCCTTTCCTTAGTACCTTGAAACTTACCCAATGAGAGGATCTTTGGTTTGGGATAGTGAGTAGTGAGACTTACCCGGTGATCTATTCCCACCGTAGAAACACCTTCCCTTTGTAAACCTCAGCTTTGTCCACGTTATCTTTTAAGATCTTGAGTCGGAACCACAATTGGATGCCTTAATCTCTAGAATCCGTATTTCTTTTACCTGATTATTACATCATCTTTGATATTTTTTTTGCTTTGTTGCTTATTGACAACCTGAATTACCGATCATTGTTTCACCATAGTCCCTGTGTTCGACCCTGGAATTCTTGCTTTTATTACAATCGATCCGTACACTGCGGGTTCGCTATTTGCAATTATTCTTGGTATAAATGTTAAAGCTTGCAGACACCTTTTGGAGCAAACAAGAGGATACCTCTATAGAGGTTATTTCTGGTTTGATACCAAGTAACAATTGTGACGTGTTATGGTCATTGTGGACCGACCGACGGAGATGACACGTTTTTACCTTTTGGGGAAATAGGGCCGAGGAGTCGGCCAGTTGTGAAATCCACTAAATGATAGTGAGGGTACTTGGGATACCAAGTATCATTATCTCGGATCGAGATGAGCGATTCATCTCGGGATTTGTTGGGCGGTGGAATCGTGCCATGAAGGAGACCCTTTGTCTTTCATGACAATTTCACCCTTGGATAAATGGTCAACTAGAGAGGACTTTTGTGATCTTGGATGCCGTGTAGAGATCATATGTGCGAGGTAGGGGGTAAGGGTGGACATGATACCCCCCCCTTTAATCGATTTTTCGTATTACAATAGTGAGATGTATCGTTTAAGATGGGCCTTGGAGGCACTTTATGGACGGGAGACGTCATACGTGTTGGTCATTAGAAGGGAGTTGAGTCCTAATATATATGAGACCTTTTTGAAGATCTTGGCGCGAGTTCGGAAGTGGTTTATCGGTTGGTTTGGCAACTGAAGGTAGAGGATGTTCATCAGGTTTCAGGTGTGACGGTCGAAGGAATGCATGTACGACTCGAGATATGATGCTTTTCTGTGATGATCAAGTGATAGAAGAAGAGCCGATGAGGCTACCGGGAGGATGTAGTATAATATTTTGTTGGAGTTTTTACGATGATCTAGTAACATCTAGTTGACCGTTGGGTTAGATATTATGTGCATGTGCGAGTTACGTGTTTTGTGCCCCGAGCGGGAATGTGTTGTATGATTGGTTAGCTTTTGTCTGCATGTGTGATATGCAGTTCATGTGAGTATGGTTAGGCCTTGCGAGGTCTTGACGTGAGTACACAAGTGGGTGTTGGTTACTAAGTTAGTCACCCGAGAGTGTTGTGTTAAGCAAGTTTCGGGACAAAACATGTTTTTAGGGGGATTAGTAGTAACATGTGGAATTTTTATTCCGGATGGTTAGCGAGTTATCGAGCTTCCTGCGGCCGTGGCTCAGTTTTCCCATAGGCGGGAAGTGGTGAGCGTCGGATTTTATTCAAAATCTCGTACCGACCCCTCATTATCTCTCCTTTGCTTTTGACCCCACGTTGTTATTGGTGATGGACTACTTGACCCCTTGTTTTCTCTTGTGAAGGGCTACCATCCTTCTCTCTATCTCCTCTCATTTCACTTTCACGTGAAATGGTTACCTCCTCCTCCACACTCTCCCTCTCTCTTGGCTTGGAAGCTCTTCCATGGATACCCTCCTCTTTCCCTCCCTCTTAAGTGAGAGTTGTCTAGTTTTGGTGTCCTTTGTAGATCTATTTAGGTGAGTAAGTCTTCTTCTTTCCCCTTCCTCATCTTCATCTTCCTCCTTGAGCTTCCATGATGGAAGCAATGGGTCCTAAGCTTTCCCCCCTTGTTTATGCTTGCATGTCCTTAGATCTAGCTTAGATCATGTAGGGATCATGTTGTGTGTCGAGATCTTCCTTGATGGAGCAAGCCAACCGGGAGTGGCCCGAATGGAGGGAATCGAGTGCACAGTTGAGAAGAAAGCCGTCGAAGCTTGCCTCTGGAGTTCCATCGCACCCGCGGCTGGACAGCGCCGCGGGAGCGCAAGCAGTAGCCCAGCCGTAGGGGCGGCGGCCTGCAGCTCCTGGCCGTAGGTGCATCTCATCTGGCCACAAGGGCGGTTTTGCCCTAGTCCAGCCCCCTCTCCGGGGTTGTGTTTCCCTCCTTCCATACCGTGTATTTGCCCGGTGAGTTCCCTCCCTTGAGTATGTATTCATAGATGATCTTAGAGAGTGTTATGATAGAAGCATGCTAGGTTGGACCGAGGATAGTTGTGAATACCATGTAGTGGCTTTTGAGACCTTAGTTGAGTGTGTGAGATTTTCGGGACGTTCTAAGGATTGATGTTGCATGTTTTTGAGTTATTTCTTTGGGTGAGTATAGGACTGTCCTTTTGAGGCTTGTGAGGTTTGAGTGTGGGTGTGTATGGTTGTGAAGTTGTGGGCTAGGATATGCGTATCCTAGCATAGAGTGGTTATTGTGAGATTTTTGAGACTAGGCATGTTTATCCTAGTATGTGTTATGGGTTATGATCTTACGAGATCATAGGGTTTAGAAGTCTTGTTCGCTCCAAACGGTATGTGCAAGCTTTAAATTTATAATCCTAGATGTAAGCTTAAAACAAGGATGCGAACCCGTAGTGTACGGGTCAATCGTAGTAAAAAGCAAGAAATTCCAGGGGTCGATCACAGGGACTTAGTGAAACAAAGTCCAATTACGGTAAGCTTCAGCAATCACTAACCACAAGAAATTAAAACAATCAAAGATGATAAAAGTCAATAAAGGAAATATGCAATTTTAGGGATTAAAGCATCTAGTTGTGGTTCCAACTCAAGATCTAAAGATAAGCGGACAAAGCTGAGGTTTTTGCATAGGGAAGGTGTTGCTAAAGTGGAATAGATCACCGGGTAAGTCTCACTACTCACTAATCCTAGACCGTAACTCCTATAACCGGGTAAGTCTCAAGGAATTAAGATAAAGAACTATAACCTCAAAGTAACACACCATCTAAGGGAATAGAATAAACCTTTACCGGGTAAGTCTCAGGCTAACTCACAAAGATGGGATGAAAGAACACTCAAACCCCAATAAAGGATAAACCTTTATTACCTATACTTATGATCTTAGGTAAACAAACTAAGGACTTAACGGGTAAGTCTCATCCTAGGCTTGCATTGAACCAGGAAAGGTATAATAAGAATAGTGATAACACGATTTATGACTAAGGTTTAGGTAATCATTTAGATAGATTTTTCGCTCATTCATGCATGGTCTAGCATTAGTTCACGACGATTTGCACTTAAATCATTTATTTTGTCGAGATAGACGTCTACGCGGACTTTTGCTTGCTTTATAGGTATTTTGGGAGATTTAGGAGCTTAATCGATGCATTCGAGAGTCACTCCTCGAGATGACACACTTTCAGACTCATTGGAATGCAAGCTAAGGGCTAAGGAGGACTCATGGAACCTTGCCAACACAAGCCATTCACCAAATCGAAGCTTAATGATCCAAGGCAAAGCTGAAGAACCAAACCACGGTTCACTGAAGGTCCACGGCCGTGGAACCAACCGTGGTTTTTGCCAGACGGTTGTGACAGCTGTTCCACGATCTCATGGCTCACTCTAGCAAGGTTGTAGTATAAAAGTGGTCCTGCAAGGCTGAGAGAAGGCATCTTGGAGCAGCCATCCATTATCCCCTATCATCCAATCAAAAACACTCTCAACAAGAAGATTCGTTTGGGAGAAGCTACCATTGAAGGAGGGAGAAGAGCTCCATTGGAGAAGGAGGAGAAGAACACACCATTGCTAGCACTTGATAGTTTTGTAGTGAAGAATTTCGGAATCATTTTCTAGGGTTGTAAGAATCGATTAAACCTTTTTTTGGAAGGGTTGTGAGTCTTTCTAATCTTAATTTCAGCTTGGTTTCATTTGCTTCACTTGTTCATCTCTTTCTTTTCATTATCTTGCAAATGGAAGCCATGATTTTATGCTTGATGATTTCGATTGTTATGATGCATGTTGTAGGCTAAATAGATGCGATTTTAGGGTAAGGAAAGGATGGTTATGGCTAAGACTATGATAGGATGAACTTAGATTTACCCTTGGATGACTTGTTTACTTGAACGAAGCCTCTGTTGGAGTCCACGGTTAGTTCTTGCCATTCCACGGCCGTGGAAGGTGTAGAACAACCCGTGGTTTCCCTGGTTCGATGGATCTAAGTTTTAGGTTTGTTAGAATGTTGAAATCCTAGTGTTTGTTGAGTTAAATCTATCCTAGGGTGACCTAGTGTTAGCAACTAAGTGTTAAAAGAGACTTACCCGGTGATTCTTACTCTTAGATTTCAAAGATGACAAACCCTAGGTAGTGGTGAGCCTCATAAGCCGCCATTGGACTAAGTGTGCTAGGATAGTTGTTTAGGACTAACCCTTTCGAGACTTACCCGGTAAGATTAGGTTAGATCCCTAGGCGACAATCCGGTTTGTGTAGAATTCCATCTCTTAGGCCCTTTGAAACCTACCCGGTGATGAGATCTTAGGAACGGACTAGTGGACATGAGACCTACCCGGTGATTGATCCCAATCTAGAAACACTCACTCCCAACATATCATAGTTAGTCCAAGGAATGATTAGATAGCTTGAGTCTTATGCTATAATCGGAATTTCCAACCCCTAGAATCCGCTTTTCTCTCTTGATTCATATCTCGTGTTTAGCTTGTTGTTTGTGTTGATTCGTTAGCTTAGTTGATTGTTTACCTTGCATAATTTGTGATCCTTGATTTATCACCTAAAAACCAACCAAAAACATTGAGATTTTCATTTCTTTATTTCTTTTTCTTTTCTTAACCTAGATCTTCACTAACTTAATCATAAATCGAATCAATCTCACCTTAGTCTTTGTGTTCGACCTCGGAATACTATCCCTACTACGAACGTCCTATACACTACGGGTTCGCTAGGAGTTAGGAGAAATATAACGAGTATAAATTTAAAGCTTATTGCGTGCACACAAACTAGCGTAACAAGTTTTTGGCGCCGTTGCCGGGGACTAGGTCTAGATTGAGTCTATTTTGTGATTGTTTATAGTGTAGATCTTTCTTGTTGCTTTTGATCTCTCTTTGGTTTGTATCTTTGCTTTTCAGGACATCTCTTACTCTTTAGGTGTATGCGAAGATCTCGTGGCAAGGATTTAGCTCCATTCGATCCCGAACCGGAGAAAACCATTAGATCTAGATCCAAGAGCATTAAAAAGGAAAAAGAGATGGCCGGAAGAGATCTTCAAGCTGAGTTGGATGAGGCTTTAGAGCAAATAAGGCTAAGAGATGAGCTCTTGGAGGAAGAAAGGAGACTTGCCAATGAGAGGCAAGAAGCAACCAGGAGGGAGATTGATGAGATTAGGCAAGCCCTTGTACAAGGAGAGCTTAATCGTCAACAACCTCCACCTCCTCCACCACAACCGCAGCCGGTGGCGAATGTTAGGGTTGTGCCTATTGAAATTGAAGAGCCACAAACATTAGGGAGACGTATGGATCCGGCACAAAGAGCACACCCTCCGGGTGTGAACTTAGGAGATCCCGCAACCCACAATTACGAGCTCCGCCCTCAAGTTCTACAAATGATCCGGCATAATCAATTTGGAGGGATGGAAGGAGAGTCTCCTCATCAACACTTGATGAACTATGAGATCTTGATGGAGACTCTTAGACCGCCTAGATTGGAGAGCAACAACCATAAGCTTAGGGCTTTCTCCTTCTCTCTTAAGGACAAGGCCTTGGCTTGGTATCAATCTATTCCACAAGGGCGAGTGAGTACTTGGGAGGAGATGACAACCGAGTTTTTGACTAAGTTCTTCCCACCTTCCAAGACTACCGAGTTAAGAGGGAAGATCAATGCCTTCGTGATGAAGGATAGAGAAAGCTTGTTCAAGTCTTGGGAGAGGTTCAAAGACCTTCTCCTAGATTGTCGACACCATGGTATACCGAAAATTGAGTTATTGGAGATCTACTTCAACGGACTTGATGAAGATAGCCAATTCAAGCTCCAATCTCTTTCCGGTGGGACTTTCATGGAAAAGAATGTAGATGAAGCTTGGGAGTTTGTAGAGAAACAAGCTTTAGTGATTGAGAAGTACTCCCATAGGAAGAGTGATGGGAGAAAGGCGGGAGCATATGAGGTGAGTGAAGTCACCATGAGCAATTTCAAGCTTAACGCCATCAACAACGAGCTAAAGTCTTTGAGGGAGTTGTGTGCCACAACTTTGAAGAACCAAGCAACTCCTCAAGTTCAAGTGCAAGCAAACTTGTCTTCCAAAGAGGAAGATGTGAACTACATGGGAAGGGGCAACTATAACAACTATCAAGGCCCAAGGAACTTCAACAACAACCGGCAATTCAACAATTACCGGCCTAACCACAACCATCCTGGTTCTCCTATTCTAACCCGGATGGAGCCTTGAACCCTCCCGCTTCCACAAACGCAGCTCCACCACCAAAGGCTTCACAAGAACCTCCACCCGGATTTACTCAACCTCCAAAGGATAGAACCGAGATGATGTTTGAGCAATTTCTTGGAAGGTTGAGTGGTCTTGAGAGCACGGTTACTTCCATTTCTAAGGCTCAAAAGGTGTTGGAAGCACAAGTATTCCAAAAGGCGGGTGAAGCTCATAGAGATCCGGGAAAGCTTCCTGGAAGAACCGAAGACAACCCAAGAGGCCAAGTGTTGGCCATTACAATGAGGAGTGGGTTGAATATGAAGGACCCTTTGCCCAAGGAGAATGCTAAGGGAAAGCAAGTAGTGGTAGAGGAAGAGATAGTGCAAGAAGATGGAGGCAAGAGCAAGGATGATGAGCCAACTTATGTGGCACCGCCTCCATACAAGCCACCACTACCGTTCCCTCAATCACGAGCAAGGGCTCGTTTAGACAATCACTTTGGTAAATTCCTTGAACTTATGTCTAAATTGCATATTAATATTCCGTTCATTGATGCTATCTTAGGTATGCCGGCATATGGCAAGTTCTTGAAGGAGATACTCTCCAACAAAAGGAAGTTGGAGGAGTATGGGGAAGTAAGGATGACTAAGAGGTCCTCGGAGTTGATTCAAACGATGAAGGAGGAAATGCCTCCTAAACTAAGGGATCCGGGATCCTTTTGTGTGCCAATCGGAGTGGGAAAAGTAAAGTATGAAGCCCTTTGTGATCTTGGAGCAAGTGTAAGCATCATACCGCTTGCACTTTGCAACAAGGTTGGGCTAGGAGAGCCTAAACCGGTCAAGATGACCCTCTACATGGCGGACCGTTCAATCACTCACCCGATTGGGATTTTAGAAGACATTCCGGTGCAACTAGGAAAGTTCTATGTGCCAATTGATTTTGTTATCTTGGACATTCCGGCGGACTAGCCGGTTCCCATCATCTTAGGAAGACCTTTCCTAGCCACCTCCGGATGCCTAGTGGATTGCAAGAATGGAGTTCTCTCCTTCAACATTGGAGAAGAGAACATCAAGTTCAAATGTCCACAATGATGAAAGGGCCAACCCTTGATGAGGATGTTTTTAACATAGTCGAGCAAGAGGAATCTAGAGAAGTTGTGAGCTCGATCTTGATCAAGGACCCCTTGGAGAAGGTTCTTACCTTAAGTTTGATGGAGGAAGGTGTTGAGGAGGCTTGCAATGAAGAAATCAAGGCCTTGGAAGCACTAGAAAAGGAGACAAGAGCTGAATTTGAGGTTTACGAAAGCATGTTCAGCACCTGTAGGAACCACGGGCGTGGAGTATGTTCCACGGCCGTAGAACTCTCTGGAAAGCTCCAACGAGCAAGCTTGGCAACTTCCACGGACGTGGATGTGCCAAGAACCGTGGATCAAACCGTGGTTTCCCCAGAAGCAGCTCTTGGTGATGATCAAACTTCAAAGAGCCTTGGAGGGTCTTCATTTGCTTTGGATTCATCTCATCCAACGTTATTTGGATCGTCTCCACTCGACAAAGGTCCTCCTAAACTTGAACTCAAACCCCTTCCCTCTCATTTGAAGTATGCTTTTCTTGGTAATGATTCTACATATCCGGTGATTGTGAATGCATGCTTGAATGATGATGAACTTGCTAAGTTGTTGCATGAGCAAAGATTGCATAGGAAAGCCATTGGCTATACTATTGATGATTTAGTTGGCATTAAGCCCTCTTTGTGCATGCATAAGATATTGATGGAAGATAACCACAAACCCTCTATTGAACATCAAAGAAGATTGAATCCTATAATGAAAGAGGTAGTGAAGAAAGAGATCATTAAGTTGCTAGATGCGGGAATTATCTACCCTATTTCTGATAGTAAGTGGGTTAGTCCCGTTCATGTAGTTCCTAAGAAGGGTGGGATGACCGTAGTGACTAATGAGAACATTGAACTAATCCCAACTAAGACGGTTACGGGATGGAGGATGTGCATTGACTATAGGGAGTTGAACATGGCCTCTAGGAAAGATCACTTCCCCCTTCCTTTCATTGACCAAATGCTAGGGAGGTTAGCTCAACATTCTCATTTTTGCTACCTAGATGGCTATAGTGGATTCTTCCAAATCCCTATCCACCCCGATGACCAAGAAAAAACCACATTTACATGTCCATGGGGGAACTTTTGCATATAGGAGAATGCCATTTGGGTTGTGTAATGCACCCGCCACCTTCCAAAGGTGTATGATGGCTATCTTTTCGGAATACATTGAGAATATCATGGAAATGTTTATGGATGATTTTTCTGTTTATGGTTCTTCCTTTGATAATTTCTTAGCTAACTTGACATTAGTATTGAAAAGATGCGAGGAGACAAATCTTGTCTTGAATTGGGAAAAATGGCACTTCATGGTAAGTGAAGGTATTGTGTTAGGACACTTGGTGTCCAACCGTAGCATTGAGGTTGATAGGGCCAAGATTGAAACGATAGAGAAGTTGCCACCACCTACCTCGGTGAAAGGGGTAAGGAGTTTCTTAGGGCATGCCGGTTTTTACCGGAGGTTTATTAAAGACTTCTCTAAAATTTCTAAGCCTCTTACTAACCTACTAATGAAAGATGTTGAGTTTGTTTTCTCCAAGGATTGCCTTGAGGCTTTTTGTAGGTTGAAGAACGCTTTGATCTCCGCACCTATCATGCAACCTCCGGATTGGAGTTTACCGTTTGAGATCATGTGTGATGCAAGTGATGTAGCCGTTGGGGCTGTTTTGGGGCAAAGGAAAGATGGGCGCACACATGCCATTTATTATGCTAGCAAGACGCTAGATGATGCCCAACTCAATTATGCTACCACCGAGAAGGAGTTACTAGCGGTTGTGTATGCATTTGAGAAGTTCCGCTCATATCTTGTTGGAGCGAAGGTCATTGTGTATACGGATCATGCTGCGATCCGTTATCTACTTACCAAGAAGGATGTCAAGCCTAGGTTGATTCGGTGGATCCTTCTTCTTCAAGAGTTTGATTTGGAAATCCGGGACAAGAAGGGGTCCGAGAATTCTGTGGCGGATCACCTTAGTAGACTCCCACCATTGGAGCTTGAGAGAGATGACATCCCGATTGATGACTCATTCCGGGATGAGCAATTGCAAATGGTGGAGGAATGCTTGTTCCAAGTGTCTAGAGGAAGTGAGCCATGGTATGCCGACATTGTGAACTATCTTGTGTGTGAGGAAGTGCCTCCCGGATTGACATAAGCCCAAGAAAAAAGTTCTTCAAGGATGTGAGGCACTACTATTGGAGTGAACCACTTTTGTTCAAGAGAGGGCCGGATGGAATGTTTAGAAGGTGCATACCGGAGGATGAGGTGGAGAGTGTGATCCGCCATTGTCACTCCTTGCCATGTGGAGGCCATGCTAGCTCACACAAGACATGTGCGAAGGTGTTGCAATCGGGCTTCTTTTGGCCAAGTTTGTTTAAGGATGTGCAAAGCTTTGTGGTAGCTTGTGATGCTTGCCAAAGGACGGGCAACATCTCAAGGAGGAATGAGATGCCCTTGAACAACATACAAGAAGTGGAGATATTTGATGTGTGGGGTGTGGACTTCATGGGACCATTCCCTTCTTCATGTGGCAACCTCGACATCCTATTGGCAGTTGACTATGTTTCAAGATGGGTGGATGCAATCGCCTCTCCCACAAATGATGCCAAGGTTGTGGTACGGTTCTTCAACCGAGTTATCTTCCCTAGGTTTGGAACACCAAGGGTGATCATAAGTGATGGAGGGAAGCACTTCACCAATAGGAACTTTGGAGCACTTTTGGCTAAGTATGGGGTGACTCACAAGGTGGCAACACCTTACCATCCCTAAACTAGTGGCCAAGTGGAGATCTCCAACCGGGAGATAAAGGGAATTCTTGAGAAGACGGTCTCTAGGACGAGAAAGGATTGGGCTATGAAGCTCGATGATGCCTTGTGGGCATATAGAACCTCTTTCAAGACACCAATTGGCACCACTCCTTACAAGTTAGTCTATGGCAAGTCTTGCCACCTACCGGTACAAATGGAGCATAGAGCTTATTGGGCCATTAAGTGGCTAAATTTTGACCTTAAGGAGGTCGGAGGGAAGATGTTGCTTGATATGAACGCCCTTGAGGAGATCCGGTTGGATGCTTATGAGAATGCCCGGATCTACAAGGAAAGGACCAAACGGTGGCATAACAAGCGCCTCATTCCGAAGGAGTTGAGAGAAGGCAACCTTGCCCTTCTTTTCAACTCAAGGCTGCGGCTCTTTCCCGGAAAGCTAAAATCAAGATGGACCGGGCCATATGTGGTGAAAAAGATCTTCCCCCATTGAGCTATTGAGATAT
This sequence comes from Fagopyrum esculentum, assembly GCA_033239045.1. Classification (NCBI taxonomy): domain Eukaryota; kingdom Viridiplantae; phylum Streptophyta; class Magnoliopsida; order Caryophyllales; family Polygonaceae; genus Fagopyrum; species Fagopyrum esculentum. The sequence continues at coordinate 206,749 of BSUD01000133.1, forward strand.
GAGAGGAGCATTGTGGAGATTTCAAGGTGAAAAGGGCACCGATTGAAGAAGTATATCCCGGGAGCTCCGGTGGATATGATTGCCCCACTTCACCTTGAATGAGACGCCCCCGAGTTTGGTCAAGCTAATGACCTTAAAGAAGCGCTTGATGGGAGGCAACCCATTGGTAGACATCTTTCCCTTTTCGTTTTTGCTTTTGATCATTCTATTTTTGTGTGTTTTTGTGCTTTGTGTGTGTACTAGAGTCTTGGTAGCATTGGAAGCCTTGTATGGCATGTGAATGATGATGATGAGTCCCTCATCAATTATGGGTAGAGCGGACGCGGAACTTGGATGGCTAGCGGTGCCTAGCGCGGGTCCCGACGCTTTGATGAACACTTAGAGCTCTCTACCATTGTTGATAGGATCATCCACCATCAATCCACTTGAGTAATCCCAAATACCAAAGCAAACCATTTTTACATTGTGAGAACCTTCTTTCACTCTTCTTTACTTCATTTACACATTGGGGACAATGTGTTTCTAAGTATGGGGTGGGGTTTGCATGATCCTTTGCATGATGAGCATCTAGGATAGTTTAATATTATCACATGTCTTGCATTGTATATACTCATTTTGAAAAATCAGAAATTTAAAAATTTTTGTGCTTTCTAGGCTTGGATATGACCCTAATGATGAATCTTGTCTTGTGGATTGGCTATGGATAGCTTTATATGCTAAATTGATGAATGCATATGTGGACTTGAAGTACTTCTCTTGAATCCCATGAATGATTTGTGATCATGATGCTTGCCTAGAATGGATTGAGTATTGAAAGTCGAAATTACATGCTAGTTCTTGCACATCATCTAGGAATGAATGAGGCAATTCATCTTTCTCTACTTCTCATCTTGATCATGATGTTTGAGCACCTCAATTGATATAAATTTGACCTCTTTTGACCCATCCGGGAATAGGAGCATGTTAGTGTGTTGATGTGTGTGAAAAGCAAGTGTTGGGTGAAGATGTTGATAAAAGAATGCCATGAATAAAATGCTGAATTTGTTGTGAAAGTGTAGACAAAAATATAGGTTTGGGGACATTGGTTTAAATGACAAGTAACTCGGCACACTTTACATAATCGGGTATTGGTGCCTTGCCAAAGTCAAATAAACCGATAGTCCTAACGAGCTTTGGTATGTGTGCCCGGTGTGGATGCACCTCGAAAAATAGAAAAAAACCCGAGGACGGCTAATCACCAAGGTTTCGGCTTTTGTACACCAATGCCATTGTCTCAAAAATAAGTGAAAGAAAAGAAAGAAAAGATGGAGAAAATATACACTTGAGGGAAGTTGATCGAGGACAAAATTATGGATGTAGTTCCATTCCCGGATTAGCATCACATAGCCTAAAAAAATCCCCACCTAATCACAACGTTTCTTGGCCTTTAATTTCACAAGACCTTATGACCCATTTGCATGTTTGTAAGACTTAGTAATCTATATTGGATATGCTCTTGATCATCTTGACTTCTTCATTTTTACATACCATGCATGCTTTCGAGTTAAGTACAATTGTCCTTCCGTGCCTTCATTTATTTGATACATAATTGCTTGTCCATTGCCATGAAACATGACTATGAAGGTGATCCAATATTAGAAGCACAAACCCAAAAAGATTTTGCCATTTTTCTGCATACATAAATCATGTCATCTCTTAGTCTATAGTTGGGAATTTGCTCGGGGACGAGCAAACCTTAAGTATGGGGTATTTTTGATAACACGATTTATGACTTAGGTTTAGGTAATCATTTAGATAGATTTCTCGCTCATTCATGCATTGTCTAGCATTAGTTCACGACGATTTGCATTTAAATCATTTATTTTGTCGAGATAGACGTCTACGCGGACTTTTGCTTGCTTTATAGATATTTTGGGAGATTTAGGAGCTTAATCGATGCATTCGAGAGTCACTCCTCGAGATGACACACTTTCGGACTCATTGGAATGCAAGCTAAGGGCTAAGGAGGACTCATGGAACCTTGCCAACACAAGCCATGCACCAAATCAAAGCTTAATGATCCAAGGCAAAGCTGAAGCACCAAACCACGGTTCACTGAAGGTCCACGGCCGTGGAACCAACCGTGGTTTTTGCCAGACGGTTGTGACAGCTGTGCCACGATCTCATGGCTCACTCTAGCAAGGTTGTAGTATAAAAGTGGTCCTGCAAGGCTGAGAAAAGGCATCTTGGAGCAGCCATCCATTATCCCCTATCATCCAATCAAAAACACTCTCAACAAGAAGATTCTTTTGGGAGAAGCTACCATTGAAGGAGGGAGAAGAGCTCCAATGGAGAAGGAGGAGAAGAACACACCATTGCTAGCACTTGATAGTTTTATAGTGAAGAATTTCGGAATCATTTTCTAGGGTTGTAAGAATCGATTAAACCTTTTTTGGAAGGGTTGTGAGTCTTTCTAATCTTAATTTCAGCTTGATTTTGTTTGCTTCACTTGTTCATCTCTTTCTTTTCATTATCTTGCAAATGGAAACCATGATTTTATGCTTGATGATTTCGATTGTTATGATGCATGTTGTAGGCTAAATAGATGCGATTCTAGGGTAAGGAAAGCATGGTTATGGCTAAGACTATGATAGGATGAACTTAGATTTACCGTTGGATGACTTGTTTACTTGAACGAAGCCTCTGTTGGAGTCCACGGTTAGTTCTTGCCATTCCACGGCCGTGGAAGGTGTAGAACAACCCGTGGTTTCCCTTGTTCGATGGATCTAAGTTTTAGGTTTGTTAGAATGTTGAAGTCTTAGTGTTTGTTGAGTTAAATCTACCCTAGGGTGACCTAGTGTTAGCAACTAAGTGTTAGAAGAGACTTACCCGGTGATTCTTACTCTTAGATTTCAAAGATGACAAACCCTAGGTAGTGGTGAGCCTCATAAGCCGCCATTGGACTAAGTGTGCTAGGATAGTTGTTTAGGACTAACCCTTTCGAGACTTACCCGGTAAGATTAGGTTAGATCCCTAGGCGACAATCCGGTTTGTGTAGAATTCCATCTCTTAGGCCCTTTGAGACCTACCCGGTGACGAGATCTTAGGAACGGACTAGTGGACATGAGACCTACCCGGTGATTGATCCCAATCTAGAAACACTCACTCCCAACATATCATAGTTAGTCCAAGGAATGATTAGATAGCTTGAGTCTTATGCCATAATCGGAATTTCCAACCCCTAGAATCCGCTTTTCTCTCTTGATTCATATCTCGTGTTTAGCTTGTTGTTTGTGTTGATTCGTTAGCTTATTTGATTGTTTACCTTGCATGATTTGTGATCCTTGATTTATCACCTAAAAACCAACCAAAAACATTGAGATTTTCATTTCTTTATTTTCTTTTCTTTTCTTAACCTAGATCTTCACTAAACTTAATCATAAATCGAATCAATCTCACCTTAGTCTCTGTGTTCGACCTCGGAATACTATCCCTACTACGAACGTCCCGTACACTGCGGGTTCGCTAGGAGTTAGGAGAAATATAACGAGTATAAATTTAAAACTTATTGCGTGCTCACAAACTAGCGTAACAAATAGGATTTGGCAAACTCTAACACTTTACTCTCAGTTTTGGATCAGATAAGTCACCTCGGTCAGCCAAATTCCACCCCGGCCGAGATGTTCATCGACTGAGCGAGATGCTTAGGGTTAAGGTTAAAGACTCGAACTTTCAGAGTCCTACTGTGATTAAGATCATTCTATCATTGTTTTTCCCACAACCTTCAGCCAATCAACCTAGAATCACACAAAGAGATTAGCCACTCATCATCATGAAAGTATTAATCAAATATATGGGAAGAAATAGAATAATTGAACAAGAAAACCTTAAGAGAAAGGCTTCAATAACTGAATCAATTATCAAACACAAAAGCATTCCTTGGATAGAAATCCAACAAGACAAGCAACAAGGAAGGGAATCTAAGATAATCTTACAAAAACCCTTCAAAAGCTATAAAAGCTATAATCTTCCTTCTTCAACCATCAAAAAGGTTCTTCAAATCTCCCAACTGGAGTATGGCTGTAGCGGTGTAAGTGGATGTCTAAGCACGATCTTCAGCCGTAAGCGGGTTGTGGATTTGTGGGAAATCCGACCCTTTTTATAGGAAAAATACCCTCCAAAGATAAGATATCTTAGAAAGATCTCTTCCCATAAAAATAAGTAAAATATATGATCTAGCATATCTTCTTCCTTCCAGGAGCCAGACCCAAAAATATAAGATCTCTTTCCAAAGATAAAAGATCTCAGCCAAGAATAAAATATTCTCACCGCGTCCCAGGTGTTCGCCTCGGTCGAGTCGACTTCTCTGGATCACCTCGGTCGAGGTGACTCTGGAGTCAGCCGAGGTGAATCACAACTGAATGTGAAATCTCTCAAATTTGGTGCAAAGTAAATCTCTAATCCATGGCTATGCTTTGTGGATGTTTCCTTATGTTCCTGAATGTAGCTCCAATGACTCCATAGCTCCTTTTGCTCCTTTTTGATGCAAAACGAGCCATTTACCTACGATTACAACAAAACTAGGTGTAGACATCCATTCCCGCAAAGGTAGATGAAACGGTAATATAATCACATATTATACATACAAACATGCAGATTATTGAAGATAAAACGTCCAAACAAACCCCAAAATATAGACTATAATTCATGCTATCAAAATACCCCATACTTAGCCCTTGCTTGTCCCCAAGCAAGTTCCGCATATAAAAGGAAAGATAGAATGGATTATAAGTCAAGAAAATCAATGAAAAGTCTTTCAAAACATTTTTTTGGTGTGCTACAATCATAGATCACTCATGGAATTTAAAATCAAAATATGATCAAAATATTTTATAAATATAAGAAAGTTGTTCATCTTTGCATAAAATCATAGAATGTGTAATAAGTCATAATTATCGAAATTAATCATGCATAATCCAGTTTAAACCACTAAGTCAATCAACAAGCTCGAGGTCTCAAGGGCTTCCAAAAGAAAGGTCAAGAAACGTGTGGGGTAGGGATGTATGTAAGGTAATGTGGTGCTAGAATCCGGGAAAAGGATATACTTCACTTTCACTTTGACTTTCAACATCTTCCACCAATAAGCTTTGCTTATTTCACACTTTTTCTTTTACTTTACTTTTTGGGATGCATGGACAGAGGTGCACAATAACCGAAGCCTAGGAAATCAGCAATCATCAATTTCTTGAGATGCATCAAACCCTTGATGCACATACCATGACCCGTTAGGAATATCGCTCAATCCGACTTTGGCAAGACACAAACACCCAGCTATGTGAATGGTGCCGAGTTACTCATCATCATGATTTACTTCCCCAAACCTATTTATTTCTTTCTAACACTATCACTTACAGCCAACTTCTCAACTTTAACTTCACTTGCTTACACCACTTCGCTTGCTTACAAATTCCCGGATAGGTAAAGGGAGGCAAAATGTATATGAGGGGCTAAGCATGATCAAGAAGAAGAAGAGAGAAGAATGAATTGCCTTGGTCTTTCCAGGGAGAAAGTGAGAGAACTTATCTTGCGGTGTCAACCTTTAAATTCAACATAATTTAGATAAAAACAAAGTATTAAACATGCCAAAAATTTCAAACAAAGCATTTAGCAACTTAAACATATTATAAAACCTTTCAAGCACATAAAGATTTCAAAAACCAGTCAGTAAGCAAGATCTTCAATGAGATCATGTCCAGATAAGAAGGACAAAAATCGTTTCGAAAACTCTCAGTTAACCCACCTCGGTCGAGGTGTTCTTAGGTCAACCGAGGTGAAACACCTCGTTCGGCCAAAACTGCCCCGGTCGAGGTCAAAATTTTTTTTTAAAAACCAGTTTTTTTTTTCAGTTTCGACGTTTTTTTCAATCAAATAACCTGTATGTATGCATGCAGTCTCAGATAAACACATAGAAGCAAAATGAAGCATAAATATCATAGAAGGTCAAGTCATACATCCATGAGTCAAATAATACATAAATACCCCATACTTGGGACACACTATCCCAGTGGGTCGGAATAAGTCTAAGGAAATAAAATACTCACCGGACATAAAGCTGAACTGCATAAAATAAGAAAGAAAATCCTGCAGCTGCTCTCAATAGTCGCGATTCGGTGGTGGTGGTGGCACATATGGATACTAAGACGGTTCGAACGGGTAGCCCATGATGTGCTCAAACTGGATCTGAGCCATCATATGCTGGTAGTGCTGTCGCTTCTGCATCTCGCGGATATCCAGTGATAAGGCAGCATAAGAATCGATCATCTGATCCGTCAGATCATCGATCCGACGGTGAGCCTCTGAATCTCTGTGTCGGCGTGCCCTACGCCTAGCAAGTCTCACTGGTGATGCAGCTGGTGCAGGCTCAGTATCATCATCATCAAGATCAATGACCGGCACACTCGTCCCGGCAGTATCTGTCCCTGTATCCATCGGAACTTCATCATCCCTGTCATCAGCAGTCTCCTCCTCATCCTCCTCCTCCTCAGCTGGTGTAGCTACTGCCTCTCTATAATCCTCCATCAGTGGGGCCCAAGCGGTTTGCCAGTAATGAGGGTCATAAACTGTAAACTGGGCTGACCATCTAATCCCCTGCGATATAGTCAGCTCCCATGGCATAGCCACATATGGTGTAGTCAGTCCTTGGGGAACCAGAATCCGCCGAGTAATCATCTCCTACAGCCCTAGCGGCTTGGCAGCCGCCACCATAGTGCAAGCGCTGAGATCCATATCCTGATAGCTGACGATGTGGGTCACAATCCCTCCGCAGCAGATGTCCCCCTTCGCCTTGGCCTTGATCCTGTGCAGGTCCTCTGCTAACATCAAGCCAAAGTCGGGGATCCCTTCAGTCACCATGCAGTATAGGCTAAAAAGCTCCTCCTGTCGGACCTTCTGAGGCGTCTCAGTACGCGCCAGAAGCGTCTCACTGAAGATACGGTGAGCTAACCTAAAAGCTAAGTGAAAAATAACCTTCTCCCTGGAGTCTCCAGGGCGCCACCTGTCTGCGTGCTCAACCACGTGAGCAATTTGTCCCCAAAACTCCCTAGCTACAGTCCGGGAAGGGGCTGGGAAACCGAAAATGTCCCTCCAATACTCTAAAGGAACTAAGAAGTTCCGGTTCATCAACTGGTACTTCACAAAATGCTATGTGGGGAGGTAGGTGAAGGAGCTAATAAACTCTAGGGTGGGCTCCAAATAGGCAGGTGCGCGGATCTCAGTAAACTGATCCAATCCTACCGTCGATATCATACGTCTAAGGTCTCCATCCACATGGAGACAGTCAAAGGCTGACACGTCCATGAAGCGAGGTGCTATCACTGGACGGGCTGCTATACGGTCGTAATCGACTCGGTATCGCTTGTGGATCACCGGTCGATAGGGTCTGGAAAAAGAAGAGGAAGGAGAAGGGGAGGATCTATCCCTAATGGCAAGACGTCGGTCAGAACTCATTTTCAAAACTCTGTCTGTCAGGTCACCTCGGTCGGTCTGACAACACTGAAGAACAACTTGGCCGAGGCACAACACGACTGGACCGAGGCGAAAACTGCGTAACTAATTTCCTCAAAAATCCAGTTCTTTTTCCCCCAAAATCACTACAACTAGTTCCTATGGGGTACTTAATCTATTCTTCAGCAAATGTGGGGCAATCCAAGCCCAAATCGAAGCAAAAACAGCGAGGTTAGGGTTTTGTTCACTTTTATCTCGTTCGGCCGTTTTGTTTCGATTTCCTTGCAGATTGACGTTTGCACTGGGATCCTCTACGCTTTAATCGCAGTTTGGAAGCGAAAATCTTCGAAAATGAGCAAGAATCGAGGAGCGAGGTGAAATGGGACGCCGCGGTCGAGGGGGTAGGTAAAGAGAAGAAAAAGAATTTTTTCCCTTTTTATACCCTTTCTGGAACTGCTGTCACCTCGGTCGAGGTGGTCTCAACTGGACCGAGGTGGTACGGACCGAGGTGGTTCTTCAGAAACCCTAGTCGCCTCGGTTGCTCAAGAATCACCTCGGTCGAGGTGCTCTGACAGCAACCGAGATGTGTCTCAGTCAAACTTCGTCTTCTCAAATTCTTGAACTTTTGTCCTTCCAATTATGGTCCTGGTTTGTACTCCTTCCTTAGATGTCACTTGTTGTCTATCTAGAACGCCAAAAACAAAACAAAGCAAAGAAAAAGCAAAACTATCTAAGTTAGACTAGAAAAAGGAAAAAGAAAGCAATACCTTGGGTTGCCTCCCAAGAAGCGCTTGGTTTAAGGTCGCTAGTTGGACCATAATGCCTCTCAAACGAGGTATATTGGTGCAACCTCCTCAACCGGAGTTTCCGGTTTGTATTTCTTGAGTCTATGACATTGACCTTGAAGCTTCCGCTCGTTTTGCCCCATATCTCAACTACACCATGATGAAAAACATGTTTCACAACATAAGGTCCGGTCCATCTAGATTTTAACTTACCTGGAAAGAGGCGGAGGCGGGAGTTGAAGAGTAGAACTAAGTCTCCTTCGTTAAGCTCCCTTGGAATGATACGCTTGTCATGCCATTTCTTCGTCCTCTCCTTATAGATTTTGGTATTTTCATAAGCGTTCAAACGCAGCTCCTCCAGCTCGTTGATATCCAATAGCCGCTTCTCGCCGCCCTCCTTAATGTCAAAGTTCAACCATTTGATCGCCCAATATGCCTTGTGTTCTAACTCGACGGGCAAATAGCAAGACTTCCCATATACCAAATTATAAGGGGTGATACCTATGGGAGTCTTAAATGCGGTCCTGTAGGCCCAAAGAGCGTCGTCCAATTTCATGGACCAATCATTCCTCTTCCTAGAAACGGTCTTTTCCAAAATTGCTTTGATTTCTCTATTCGAGATCTCGACCTGTCCACTAGTTTGAGGGTGATAAGGGGTTGATACCTTGTGGGTTACCCCATACTTCGATAGAAGTGCCTTGAACTTCCAGTTGATGAAATGCGTTCCTCCATCGCTGATGATGATGTGTGGAGTTCCAAAACGTGGAAAGATAGTTCTGTTTAAGAACTTCACGACCACCTTGGCCTCATTAGTGGGAGAAGCGATGACTTCAATCCATCTAGAGACGTAATCGACTACAAGAAGAATATAGAGGTTTCCTCCGGAGGATGGGAAAGGTCCCATGAAGTCTATCCCCCATACATCAAAGATCTCTACCTCTTGAATGTTATTAAGTGGCATTTCGTTCCTCCTTGATAAATTTCCTGTTCTTTGGCATGCATCACAAGAGACAACAAACGATTGCACATCCTTAAATAATGTAGGCCAAAAGAAACCGGAACGTAATACCTTAGCGCATGTTTTATCGGTGTTAGCATGTCCTCCACAAGGAAGTGAATGACAATGCCGTATGACGCTATTAACTTCATCTTCCGGAATGCATCTTCGAAGCATCCCATCCGGTCCGCGCTTGAATAGCAGCGGCTCATCCCAGTAGTAATGGCGTACCTCCTTGAAGAATCTTTTCTTTTGAGAGTACGTCAATCCGGGCGGTATTTCCTGGCAAACAAGATAATTCACAATATCAGCATACCAAGGTCCTTTATTATTAGAAAGTTGGTGGATAGAATGTTCCACCAACTGAGGAAGAATGTCAGAGAAGGGAGTAAGAAGTTCATTATTCTCCGTAGTCTCAATTGAAATCGTCTCGCCATCGACCTCGGTCGAGGCGCAAAGGCGTTGACCGAGATGTTCTTCAGTCGCCTCGCTCAGTCCAGAAAGTGCCTCGGTCGAGGTACTACATCTGGAAACGAAACTGGAGATCTTCGTCTCTTGGATTAGCTTCTCAGTTTTAGCTCCTGGATCTTTATCCAGTGCTTTTAAGCTCCATATATCTGCATCATAAGAAGCATCTATACCTTCCTCCATTAAACTGAAACTAATAACTCGTTCAAGTGGATCGTTAATAAGGATAAAGCTCACCAATTCCCTTGATTCTTCTTCATCATAGATGTTGAAGATATCATCGCTCAGCTGCTCTCCCTTCATGGCTGCAAGTAATGCGAACTCCACCTCATCGCCACCAATGTTGAATTTCAACTTGGCGTTCTTACAATCCACGTTGCAACCCGAAGTTGCTAGAAATGGCCTCCCGAGAATAATAGGAACAAGATAATCTGCGGGAATGTCAAGTACAACAAAGTCTATTGGTAAATAGAAGTTACCTAACTTGACCGGAACGTCTTCCAAAATTCCCACGGGATGGGTGATGGAGCGATCCGTCATGTATAATCGAATCTTGACCGGCTTGGGCTCTCCAAGTCCGATCTTCACACATAGCTCCAGCGGAGAGATGCTCACGCTGGCTCCTAGATCACAAAGGGCTTCACAAGTGACATCCCCAACTTGAATGGGAATGCAAAATGAGCCGGGATCTCTCAATTTAGGTGGCATCTTCTCCTTCATAATTTGAATACGCTCCGAGGATTTAGATGTCATCCTTACTTCACCAAAGTCTTCCAGTTTCCTCTTCCTTGATAGGATCTCCTTCAAGAACTTCCAATAGGCGGGCATTCCTAGAATAGCATCAAGGAAAGGAATGTTAATGTGCAGTTTATTCATCAAATCAAGGAACTTACCAAAGTGCTTGTCTAGATGTGCTCTGGCCCTTGACTGGGGGAATGGAAGTGGTGGTTTGTATGCAGGAGGTGGAACATAAACTTCAGTTTTCCCCTCCGCTTTTTGTGGCTCCTCCTCGGTTGGCATCTCGGCCGAAGTGGTCTTCGTCGGTACTGGCACTGACCGAGGCACTGGATCTGCAGTTTTCAGTCCACTCCTCGTAGTTATGGCCATGATCTAGCCCTTAGGGTTGCTTTCCGTCCTTGTTGGAAGCTTCCCTGGATCTCTTGGCGCTTCATTCGCCCTACTTGCAAGTTGTTGTTCAAAGGCCTTTTGGGCCTTCGAAAATGAAGTCATAGAAGTCTCCATAGTGCTAAGCTTGATCAAGATAGCCTCCAACACTGCGTCTTTCTTTTCCGGCTGAGACGAACTTGATCCTTGCCCCTGGCTCTTTTATGGAGTAGAAGAAGAAGAAGGGGAAGAGAGGAGAGAATTAGAGGAATCGTTAGAATTGGAGTTAGAATGATTGTTACCAGAATTTTGGTTGTTCGCCCTCCAATTATTGCTATTGGATCCTCTATTGTTGTTGTTGTAGTTGTTGTTCCTGGAACCGTTGTTGTTGTTACGGTATCCATTGTTGTTATTCCATTGTCCTTGATCTTACTTCTTGGTTTGAGCAACCAAGAGTTCCTTCAATTGCTTCACGTCATTCTTTAAAGACGTGAGTTGATTGTTGTTGGGCTGAGTTTCTTGGAAGTTAACTCTTTTAACTCCACCTTCAGCTCCTTGATGGGTGTACTTCTCCATATGCAAAGCTTTCTTCTCGATGAAGTCCCAAGCTTTGTCAATCGCCATGTCCATAAAGGTACCGGCGGAGAGTAGTTGGAGGTTGAACTGGGTGCTTCCGTCCAGTCCCTTGAAGTATATCTCCAATAGCTCTATCTTTGGAATCCCATGATGTGGGCAATCCAAAAGAATGTCCTTGAACCTCTCTGTAACGCCCCGAATCCGCGGGACTCGGGATGCTACGGGTTGGGACCACACAATGGGTCCCGACCCTTAGCCTGACAACAAGTTCATCGGACCTTTCCAACAAGGCACAAATTAAAGGCATAAAACTCAAAAGTAGTTTATAATGTATGCAAGAAAAGAAAGGAAGGGATACAAGTTGGAAACTCAGCCGAGTCCTCAAAACGACACAACGTAAAGGAATCCAATCGTACAACAAGACATAATCCGACAACAAATAAAACCCCCAAAAACATCCCCGTCCTATGATGTACGGAGACCACTCGGCTGTCCACTCCTCCACCTCACTCGGCGACGTCCCTAACCTGCGGGGCATCTAAACAAACGGTCTAAACCGTTAGCTATATTCAAAGTATTAAAGACATGGTGAAGGCACAAACACAAACATATATAAACACATCACATAAACATGCTCGACAAACAATCCGGTTATTATCTTTATTTATTAAGTCGTATCCCGTTCTAGTTCAACTTCGTTTGTGACACGAGAATCCTCCAAAACTCGCCTCGGTCCCTTCTTCCGGCAATGGAACGGTCGGATGCCTCCAACCGTCTAACCAGCACGGGCCAGTCGCCGAGATCCCCCTAGCTCTCACGGGGAGCCAGGCAGTGATGTCACAGCCCGTTATCATACACTTGGGCTAATATAACATAAAAGGTCGGTAGTCCTATTATCCGGTTTATAAGTTATGACAAAAGCGATAAAACACACACCACCAAGCACGCAACGAATCTAATACAGCGAATATGGCTAAGTAAGTCCGGAGACTTACCTCTCTCAAGGTAACTCGAAACCACTCTCAACTTCCCGCAGGAAAATAATGCTCTAAGCCTGACCAAGCGAGGCACTTTATCAATAATTAACTAAAAAGCTAGAAGTTCTCGGGCTTCTAGTTCCCAACATAAATAAATATGATATCTACTCTAGCGTGCTAGGTCCATTAGTAATCCCAAAGGTCATCCTAAGATCGTAGATAAGGTAATTCCATAAGTTCAAAATCCAAACCCTAAAACCTATGATTCATGGCCACTACATGGCATTTGCTCTACGTTATGCTACGTTCTTCTAATCAGTTAAACTACCACGACTAAACTAACGGAAGAGAAGTACTCACACGAGATCCGGAGTGAAGCACGGTCCACGGAGTCAAGAACGAGTTCGATTGCTTCTAATGACCGCTTCCGGACCTAAGGACAAAACTAAGCGAAATTAGCTCAAATGCTAATTTTGAAAGGAGGGTTTCGCACAAAGGATTTTCCAATAACACTCCGTTTCCAAAACCGGGGTCAAACTTGTTAATACTAATTCCGGGCAAGACATACAAAAATGGTCCGTTGATTGAAAACTGACTTTCAAATTATCCAACAATCGGGTTTTTAAACCATTTAAGACACCAATTTATTTGTCAAGGAGTTGGGTCAAAAAGCTTAGCCAAATTAGGGTTTAAGAATATTAATAATTTACTGCAGGGTATAAAATGTCATTTCCCAAAGTTATAGGGTAAAACTGCAATTCCACATAAAAAGGGGTCACAATAGTAATTAGGTGCAAAGAGAGGGTCAATACTGTAATAATCACAAAAAACACAAATCCCCTCTTCTGTACTATAATCAACAGGAAATGAAACGGAGAAGAGGGCAAGGCTGGCGGCGGCGGCGGCTAGGCGGAGGGAGGAGAGGGCCGGCGCCCCTAGTGCGACTCCGTCGGCGAGCTGCGGCCCAGACTCCGGCGGCGGGGTCCACTCCGGCGATTGCTACACGGATAGGGCGAACTGTTATACAGAAGAAAGGAAAGGAAGAGAAGAGGGAGAAGTCGGCGGCCTTACAGCGCCGGAGACGTGGCGACTCAGCGGGGACGGTGGCGCGGCGATGGCTCCTTCCGGCGGGCCCCTGGCGGCTTCGAGCAGCCTCGCACAACCCATCTGCGCTGCTGTGCTGTGCGGCGGTTCCAAGGAGAGGAGGAGCAGCGCACGGGAGGTCAAGAGAAGGAGCGTGAGAGAGATTGAGAGGGAGAGTGGGTTGTTGGGGACTTGGCTGGACTGAGAGAGGATTAGAGGCAGCAAAGTGGGAGAAACGAGAGGTCACTGCAGGCTAGGGCTGCAGCAGGGATAACGAGGAGACGCTCTTCAATACTTCTTCTGCACGCCAGACAGGAAATAGAGGAGGGAGAAAAGAAAGAAAGAAAAAGGAAAGAAATAAATAGGAGGGATTATATATATATATATATATATATATATATATATATATATATATATCCTTTCTATCTTTTTCCTCTTTTTAAAAAAAAAGGAAACTAACTCGATTTACATTTGGAACGGGATTTCCCGGATAGGTAAATCCCGAATTCCGACATAATTAATTTTAAATAAAATAAAACAAATACGGGAATACATAATTGTATCCCTACAATAATATAATACCCAGAAACTTATCTTTTTAAAAGCTATTTATATATATATACATATATATATATATATACTTTATATAAGAACTCGAGCTATAGCGAATCGAGGGAAGGGGAAAGACAACGTCGGAATGCACCCGAATAAACGGGGCGTCACATCAGGTCCCCCTAAAGAAAAGTTTTGTCCCGAAACTTGCTAAACGCGGAACTCTCAAGCTAAAGTGCCTCAACATTCTCTCGGAATCCTAAAATGTGGCAACTATGGCCCTTCTAATCCAAAGTCTACTCGCCTAGACTCGTAAGATATACACATAGGAAACACACATATCACATCACGTCATAAATCACATAAGAGTAACCAAGGATAGTTCTCGAGACTAACCCGACGGTCCTATAGATGTGGCTAATCCTGCGTAAAACTCGGGATAGTTCCTACGGATACTATCCTCCGTCTCCCAAGTGGCCTCGTCGGCTCCTCGCCTCGACCACTGCACTCTCAACATCGGTATCTCCTTCGACCGAAGTCGTCTCGTACTACGCTCCAAAACCGCAATCGGATGCTCCGCGAAGGTATGGTCTGGCTCGACCACCAGGTCCTCGTGGCTGATGACATGCCTCGGGTCATGTATGTACTCTCTCAACTGAGATACATGGAACGCCGGGTGAATACCCTCCAACCTCGGTGGTAACGCTAACCTATATGCCACCTCTCCGACTCTCTCTAAAATCTCAAAGGGGCCGACATATCGGGGGCTTAACTTCCCCTTAATGCCAAATCGCCTGACACCCCGTGTCGGTGATACCCTCAACCAGACCTGAGCTCCTACTCTGAACTCTAGGGGCCTACGCCTCCTATCTGCATATGATCTCTGACGGCTCTGCGCAGCCAACATTCTCTCCCGAATCAAAGCAACCCTAGCCATGTCATCCTGTATCTGGGCTGGAGCTACAACACTAGAACTGCCCGGCTCATCCCAACACAAGGGAGTACGACATCTCTGTCCATACAAGGCCTCATACGGTGACATCCCAATCGATGCGTGCCAACTGTTATTATACGAGAACTCCACCAATGGAAGGTGATCTGGCCATACATGCCCCCAGTCCAACACACATGCCCGTAACATGTCCTCTAAGGTCTGAATAGTCCGCTCGGACTGACCGTCGGTCTGTGGATGATATGCGGTGGTGAAATGCAGACTCGAGCCTAGGGCGGCGTGTACCTGCTGCCAGAACCTCGAAGTAAAACGTCCATCCCTATCCGAGATGATAGTCCTCGGGACTCCATGCAATCTCACAATCTGACGAGTAAACTCCTCAGCTAGACGACTCACCGGCCACGTCTCTCGAATAGGAATGAAACGTGCGGTCTTCGTCAGCCGATCCACTACCACCCAAATCGCATCAAAGCTCCTACTCTGTCTCAAACCGGTGACAAAATCCATGGATATGTCCTCCCACTTCCACTACGGCACGGGCAGTGGGTGGAGCTCTCCCCCCGGTCTCTAGTGCTCGATCTTGACCTGCTGGCAGGTCGCGCATCTGACTACATATCTAGCTACATCGGGCTTAAGCCCGCCCCACCAATAAGATCTCCTGATATCCTGGTACATCTTACTCGTGCCTGGATGCACCGAGTAAGGAGTAGAATGTGCCTCCTGCAAGATCCGCTCTCTCAACTCTGGGTCTGACGGCACACAAATACGTCCATGGCGTCTCAACAACCCATCTGCCCCTGCGACAAACTGCGGTGCCTCACCTCTGGCCATCCTGTCCCGAATCCTCGTCAACACGGGACATCCCTCCTGCTTCTGCCGGATCTCTCTAGACAGATCAGGTAACACCTCCAACTCGGACAGACGGCCGACCATGTCTGGAAACTGAATATCTAGCTCTAACTCCGCCAAATCCCTTTGCAACTGTGGCTGAATCGTGAGTCGAGCTATAGCCTCCTCTCGAGGTGTCCTCCTACTCAGGGCATCGGCGACCACGTTCGCCTTCCCCGGGTGGTATAAAATTTCCAAATCGAAGTCCTTAATCAGCTCTAACCATCTCCTCTGGCGGTTATTCAACTCCCGCTGAGTGAATATATACTTCAGACTCTTATGGTCTGTGAAGATCTGACACGTGACTCCGTACAAATAGTGTCGCCAAATCTTCAGGGTATGAATCACCGCTGCTAGCTCAAGATCATGGGTGGGATAATTCTCCTCGTACGGCTTCAGCTGCCGCGAAGCGTACGCAATAACCCTACCCCTCTACATCAAAACACACCCCAAGCCTAGCTTGGAGGCGTCACTATATACAACAAAGTCCTCTACGCCCTCCGGCTGGGCTAACACAGGAGCGGAGGTCAACCTCCTCTTCAGCTCCTCAAAGCTGCGCTGACAAGGCTCAGACCAGACGAACCTGGTAGACTTCCTTAGCAAGGAAGTAAGGGGTCGTGCAATCACGGAGAAACCCTCAACAAAACGGCGGTAATATCCCGCTAAGCCCAAGAAACTGCGCACCTCCTTGACCGTCCGAGGAGGCGGCCATGAAGAAACGGACTCTATCTTCGCCGGGTCAACCATGACACCCTCGGCGGAAACTATGTGACCCAGAAATGCCACCTCGGGCATCCAAAACTCGCACTTAGAGAGCTTTGCATAAAGCTCTCTATCCTGAAGGACTCGAAGAACCGTCCTCAGGTGTCCCTCATGCTCCTCCCTACTCCGGGAGTAGACTAAGATGTCATCTATAAACACCACCACAAACTGGTCCAAGAAATCGATGAATATTCCGTTCATCAACTCCATGAAGACGGCAGGTGCATTCGTGAGCCCGAATGGCATCACGACAAACTCATAGTGGCCGTATCTCGTCCTGAATGTCGTCTTCGGCACGTCCTCCTCTCTCACCCTCAGCTGGTGGTATCCCGACCTCAAGTCGATGCGCGAAAATACGGAGGCTCCCTACAACTGGTCTAGCAAATCATCAATGCGCGGAAGGGGGTACTTGTTCTTGATGGTGACTTTGTTCAATTCCCGGTAATCGATACAAAGTCTCAAAGACCCGTCCTTCTTCCTGACGAAGAGGACCGGTGCACCCCATGGGGACACGCTCGGGCGTATGAAACCCCTCTCTGCTAACTCCTCGAGCTGCTTCTTCAGCTCAAGCAACTCGATCGGCGCCATGCGGTATGGGGCCTTGGAGATCGGCCTCGTGCCGGGCTCCAACTCGATGGAAAAATCAACACTCCTCTGCGGTGGTAATCCGGGTGGCTCTCCAAATTCATCCTCGAACTCACATGCTACGGGAATCTCCTCCAGCGACGGTCCCGCCTCCTCCTTCATGGCATAACACCAGAAGGCCTCGCATCCCTGTCCGATAAGTCTTGCGGCTCGAACCGCGCTAATGACTGTACCGGTCTTTCCGAGGTCCCAACCTCGGAAAATCACCTCATGTCCCGTCTCCGTGGTAACTGTCACGGTCCTCCGACTGATGTCTAAGACGGCTCGGTGGCGGTCCATCCAGTCCATGTCCAAAATGACTTCTTCATGCACTAAGTGCATGACATAGAAGTCGGCTAACCAATCTCGGTTTCCCAAATGTATGGGACAACCGCGTACCTCTCGGGTACCACTAACCCTACCCCCGTCGGGTAACCCCACTACAAAGGGTCTCCCTTCTACCGTAACTAAGGACAACCTAGCTACGCAATCATCGGAAATAAAAGAGTGTGTGGCACCCGTATCAAACAAAACTCGGACCGGTAGTCCATGGATCTGAATAGTACTTGTAGCTGCCGGTGCTGCGGGATCTAAGGCACTCCTCAACTCCAGCGCTCTAACCTGGGTGTCCCTAGTCCCCTGTGTACCACCACCTCGGCCTCTACCTCTGCCTGGTCCCTGGGCTGAACCCTGAGTACGTGTCTGTCCCTGGAACCTCTACTGAGAGCCCTGTGGCTGAAACTGTGGAGGCCTCTGACTACCCCCTGCTACCCCAGCAGGCGAAGAACCCTGCCGAGACTGTGACCTGCCCTGATGGCAAAAAGCGGCTCAGTGGCCCATCTGACCACAAGTAAAGCATGCTACAGGAGGCTTCGTGCAAGTCCTCCGAATGTGTCCATAGCCTCCACAACCATGGCACTGTGGCCCACGGTCGGATGTCTGCCGCTGTGGTACCGAACGTCCCGGAGCCTGGCTGCGTCCCTGTCCTCCGGCTCCTGTAGGTGCGGACCTCTGTCTCTTGTCCGGTCCCCCGGACTGTGCTGCCCTCCTTGTCGGGTTCCTCAGCTGCTGGCGGATCCACAACGGGTGGATCCGTAATGGGGATACGTCCCCGACCTCTCGTGCCTGGAGGTCTCCCTACTCGTCCCCGCCTCTGAGCGGTAGGAGGTAGGGGCGGTCTACCCCTGGCGGGTCCCACGTATGCGGTAGCTCTCGTACGTGCCATCTGATATCGTATCGTGTTGGTTTGATTTAATTAAGGTGGTATATATATATATTACTCGCATCACATATATAATAGGGTACTTATAAAACTTAAGAGTACATAAATCCAAAATACACTCAAGGCATAAAGTCCAAGCATCCTAAGGTCGCATGCATATCTAAGTACATACAAGTCCAACATCGACCCTAAGGTCATAATATAGATAGCTAAGTAATTATACTTACATACGTCAAATCCGGAAATCTATGTCGCCGAGGTTTGCGTGAGGAGTGGTGGTCCCGTACCTTCTAACTCAAATCCCGACTCATGCATATGAATTTTTTTTAAAAACCAAAAGGTCAGAACCCGAAGGGTTCTGTTTATCCCTCATTTGGCCTTTAGAAGGTTGCGAGTGCCATTGTTGTCAACCTAGGGCTCTGATACCACTTTTGTAACGCCCCGAATCCGCGGGACTCGGGATGCTACGGGTTGGGACCACACAATGGGTCCCGACCCTTAGCCTGACAACAAGGTCATCGGACCTTTCCAACAAGGCACAAATTAAAGGCATAAAACTCAAAAGTAGTTTATAATATATGCAAGAAAAGAAAGGAAGGGATACAAGTTGGAAACTCAGCCGAGTCCTCAAAACGACACAACGTAAAGGAATCCAATCGTACAACAAGACATAATCCGACAACAAATAAAACCCCCAAAAACATCCCCGTCCTATGATGTACGGAGACCACTCGGCTGTCCACTCCTCCACCTCACTCGGCGACGTCCCTAACCTACGGGGCATCTAAACAAACGGTCTAAACCGTTAGCTATATTCAAAGTATTAAAGACATGGTGAAGGCACAAACACAAACATATATAAACACATCACATAAACATGCTCGACAAACAATCCGGTTATTATCTTTATTTATTAAGTCGTATCCCGTTCTAGTTCAACTTCGTTTGTGACACGAGAATCCTCCAAAACTCGCCTCGGTCCCTTCTTCCGGCAATGGAACGGTCGGATGCCTCCAACCGTCTAACCAGCACGGGCCAGTCGCCGAGATCCCCCTAGCTCTCACGGGGAGCCAGGCAGTGATGTCACAGCCCGTTATCATACACTTGGGCTAATATAACATAAAAGGTCGGTAGTCCTATTATCCGGTTTATAAGTTATGACAAAAGCGATAAAACACACACCACCAAGCACGCAACGAATCTAATACAGCGAATATGGCTAAGTAAGTCCGGAGACTTACCTCTCTCAAGGTAACTCGAAACCACTCTCAACTTCCCGCAGGAAAATAATGCTCTAAGCCCGACCAAGCGAGGCACTTTATCAATAATTAACTAAAAAGCTAGAAGTTCTCGGGCTTCTAGTTCCCAACATAAATAAATATGATATCTACTCTAGCGTGCTAGGTCCATTAGTAATCCCAAAGGTCATCCTAAGATCGTAGATAAGGTAATTCCATAAGTTCACAATCCAAACCCTAAAACCTATGATTCATGGCCACTACATGGCATTTGCTCTACGTTATGCTACGTTCTTCTAATCAGTTAAACTACCACGACTAAACTAACGGAAGAGAAGTACTCACACGAGATCCGGAGTGAAGCACGGTCCACGGAGTCAAGAACGAGTTCGATTGCTTCTAATGACCGCTTCCGGACCTAAGGACAAAACTAAGCGAAATTAGCTCAAATGCTAATTTTGAAAGGAGGGTTTTGCACAAAGGATTTTCCAATAACACTCCGTTTCCAAAACCGGGGTCAAACTTGTTAATACTAATTCCGGGCAAGACATACAAAAATGGTCCGTTGATTGAAAACCGACTTTCAAATTATCCAACAATCGGGTTTTTAAACCATTTAAGACACCAATTTATTTGTCAAGGAGTTGGGTCAAAAAGCTTAGCCAAATTAGGGTTTAAGAATATTAATAATTTACTGCAGGGTATAAAATGTCATTTCCCAAAGTTATAGGGTAAAACTACAATTCCACATAAAAAGGGGTCACAACAGTAATTAGGTGCAAAGAGAGGGTCAATACTGTAATAATCACAAAAAACACAAATCCCCTCTTCTGTACTATAATCGACAGGAAATGAAACGGAGAAGAGGGCAAGGCTGGCGGCGGCGGCGGCTAGGCGGAGGGAGGAGAGGGCCGGCGCCCCTAGTGCGACTCCGGCGGCGAGCTGCGGCCCAGACTCCGGCGGCGGGGTCCACTCCGGCGATTGCTACACGGATAGGGCGAACTGTTATACAGAAGAAAGGAAAGGAAGAGAAGAGGGAGAAGTCGGCGGCCTTACAGCGCCGGAGACGTGGCGGCTCAGCGGGGACGGTGGCGCGGCGATGGCTCCTTCCGGCGGGCCCCTGGCGGCTTCGAGCAGCCTCGCACAACCCGTCTGCGCTGCTGTGCTGTGCGGCGGTTCCAAGGAGAGGAGGAGCAGCGCACGGGAGGTCGAGAGAAGGAGCGTGAGAGAGATTGAGAGGGAGAGTGGGTTGTTGGGGACTTGGCTGGACTGAGAGAGGATTAGAGGCAGCAAAGTGGGAGAAACGAGAGGTCACTGCAGGCTAGGGCTGCAGCAGGGATAACGAGGAGACGCTCTTCAATACTTCTTCTGCACGCCACACAGGAAATAGAGGAGGGAGAAAAGAAAGAAAGAAAAAGGAAAGAAATAAATAGGAGGGATTATATATATATATATCCTTTCTTTCTTTTTCCTTTTTTTTAAAAAAAAGGAAACTAACTCGATTTACATTTGGAACGGGATTTCCCGGATAGGTAAATCCCGAATTCCGACATAATTAATTTTAAATAAAATAAAACAAATACGGGAATACATAATTGTATCCCTAAAATAATATAATACCCGGAAACTTATCTTTTTAAAAGCTATATATATATATATATACATATATATATATACTTTATATAAGAACTCGAGCTATAGCGAATCGAGGGAAGGGGAAAGACAACGTCGGAATGCACCCGAATAAACGGGGCGTCACACTCTCCCATGACTTGGACAAGCTCTCCTTGTCCTTCATAATGAAAGCATTGATCTTTCCTCTCATTTCAGCGGTCTTTGAGGGGGGAAAGAATTTGGTCAAGAACTCTGTAGTCATCTCCTCCCATGTGCTGATTTTTCCTGGAGGAAGAGATTGATACCAAGTAAGAGCTCTATCTTTCAAAGAAAAGTAAAAAGGTCTTATCTTGTAGTTGTTTTTTCAATCCTTGAGGGTCTCAAGATCTCATAGTTTTGAAGATGTTGATGCGGTGATTCCTTCTCTAGCCCTCTGAACTGGCATTGGCGAATCATGGATAGAACTTGTGGTCGAAGTTCGTAGTCATGGTCCGCTGGATCTCCTAGGTTAACTCCTGGACGCCTCAGTTGTTGATTAGGGTCCATCCTTTGACCTAGGGTTTGCGGGATTCCTGCAAAAAGAGCGCCTCGGACTGGCATCCGAGGTGGAAGTACCTCGGCCGGGGTGTCAGGTACTGGAACCTGCCTCGGTCGAGGGTCAACGACTAGGACCTGCATCGGTCCAGCATCTGGAACTGGATCTTCCCTCGGTCGAAGTTGATATTGGTCTCGTAAGGCTGCCATATCTGCTTCGATCGCCTCAGTCCTGGTGCGAGTTTCTTCTTTCTCTTGCCTTAGCTCTTCCCTGCTGAGGCGTAGCTGCTCTAGCGCCTCTTTGAACTCGGCCTCAAGATCGCGATTGTCTTGGTTGGCCATCTTCGCTTCTCGTAAGCGTCGTTTGTATGTCATTTCTGGTTCGGGATCGTAAGGAACGATTTCCTTCCCAGTGCGGGTTCTTCGCATAAACCTAAGAAAGAACCTGCAAAAGTCACTCAAGTAGAGTGGTTAGTAGACACGGGGGCAAGTGCCCCAAAAGCAAACCGTAACCGGCTCGGTCTAGACCAAGTCCCCGTCAACGGCACCAAAAACTTGTTCGCTCCAAACGGTGTGTGCAAGCTTTAAATTTATAACACTAGATGTAAGCTTAAAACAAGGATGCGAACCCGCAGTGTATGGGTCAATCGTAGTAAAAAGCAAGAAATTCTAGGGGTCGATCACAGGGACTTAGTGAAACAAAGTCCAATTACGGTAAGCTTCAGCAATCACTAACCACAAGCAATTAAAACAATCAAAGATGATAAGAGTCAATAAATGAAATATGCAATTCTAGGGATTATAGCATCTAATTGTGGTTCCAACTCAAGATCTAAAGATAAGCGGACAAAGCTGAGGTTTTTGCATAGGGAAGGTGTTACTAAAGTGGAATAGATCACCGGGTAAGTCTCACTACTCACTAATCCTAGACCGTAACTCCTATTACCGGGTAAGTCTCAAGGAATTAAGATAAAGAACTATAACCTCAAACTAACACACCATCTAAGGGAATAGAATCAATCTTTACCGGGTAAGTCTCAGGCTAACTCACAAAGATGGGATGAAAGCACACTCAAACCCCAATAAAGGATAAACCTTTATTACCTATACTTATGATCTTAGTTAAACAAACTAAGGAATTACCGGGTAAGTCTCATCCTAGGCTTGCATTGAACCAGGAAAGGTATAATAAGAATAGGATTTGGCAAACTCTAACACTTAACTCTCAGTTTCGGATAAGATAAGTCACCTCGGTAAGCCAAATTCCACCCCGGCCGAGATGTTCATCGACTGAGCGAGATGCTTAGGGTTAAGGTTAAAGACTCGAACTTTTAGTGTCCTACTGTGATTAAGATCATTCTATCATTGTTTTTCCCACAACCTTCAGCCAATCACCCTAGAATCACACAAAGAGATTAGCCACTCATCATCATGAAAGTATTAATCAAATATATGGGAAGAAAGAGAATAATTGAACAAGGTTCTTCAAATCTCCCAACTGGAGTATGGCTGCAGCGGTGTAAGTGGATGTCTAAGCACGATCTTCAGCCGTAAGCGGGTTGTGGATTTGTGGGAAATCCGACCCTTTTTATAGGAAAAATACCCTCCAAAGATAAGATATCTTAGAAAGATTTCTTCCCATAAAAATAAGTAAAATATATGATCTAGCATATCTTCTTCCTTCCAGGAGCCAGACCCAAAAATATAAGATCTCTTTCCAAAGATAAAAGATCTCAGCCAAGAATAAAATATTCTCGCCGCGTCCCAGGTGTTCGCCTCGGTCGAGTCGACTTCTCTGGATCACCTCGGTCGAGGTGACTTTGGAGTCAGCCGAGGTGAATCACAAATGAATGTGAAATCTCTCAAATCTGGTCCAAAGTAAATCTCTAATCCATGGCTATGCTTCCTGGATGTTTCCTTATGTTCCTGAATATAGCTTCAATGACTCCATAGCTCCTTTTGCTCCTTTTTGATGCAAAACGTGCCATTTTACCTACGATTACAACAAAATTAGGTGTAGACCTCGATTCCCGCAAAGGTTGATGAAACGGTAATATAATCACATATTATACATACAAACATGCATATTATTGAAGATAAAACGTCCAAACAAACCCCAAAATATAGACTATAATTCATGCTATCAAAATACCCCATACTTAGCCCTTGCTTGTCCCCAAGCAAGTTCCGCATATAAAAGGAAAGATAGAATGGATTATAAGTCAAGAAAATCAATGAAAAGTCTTTCAAAACATTTTTATGGTGTGCTACAATCATAGATCACTCTAAGAGAATACTTCATGGAATTTAAAATCAAAGTATGATCAAAACATTTTATAAATATAAGAAAGTTGTTCATCTTTGCATAAAATCATAGAATGTGTAATAAGTCATAATTATCGAAATTAATCATGCATAATCCAGTTTAAACCACTAAGTCAATTAACAAGCTCGAGGTCTCAAGGGCTTCCAAAAGAAAGATCAAGAAACGTGTGGGGTAGGGATGTATGTAAGGTAATGTGGTGCTAGAATCTGGGAAAATGATATACTTCACTTTCACTTTGACTTTCAACATCTTCCACCAATAAGCTTTCCTTATTTCACACTTTTTCTTTTACTTTACTTTTTGGGATGCATGGACAGAGGTGCACAATAACCGAAGCCTAGGAAATCAGCAATCATCAATTTCTTGAGATGCATCAAACCCTTGATGCACATACCATGACCCGTTAGGAATATCGCTCAATCCGACTTTGGCAAGACACAAACACCCGACTATGTGAATGGTGCCGAGTTACTCATCATCAAGATTGACTTCCCCAAACCTATTTATTTCTTTCTAACACTTTCACTTCCAGCCAACTTCTCAACTTTAATTTCACTTGCTTTCACCACTTCGCTTGCTTCCAAATTCCCGGATAGGTAAAGGGAGGCAAAATGTATATGAGGGGCTAAGCATGATCAAGAAGAAGAAGAGAGAAGAATGAATTGCCTCGGTCTTTCCAGGGAGAAAGTGAGAGAACTTATCTTGCGGTGTCAACCTTCAAATTCAACATAATTTGGATAAAAACAAAGTATTAAACATGCCAAAAATTTCAAACAAAGTATTTAGCAACTTAAACATATTATAAAACCTTTCAAGCACATAAAGATTTCAAAAACCAGTCAGTAAGCAAGATCTTCACTAATATCATGTCCAAATAAGAAGCACAAAAATCGTTTCGAAAACTCTCAGTTAACCCACCTCGGTCGAGGTGTTTTTAGGTCAACCGAGGTGAAACACCTCGTTCGGCTAGAACTGCCCCGGTCGAGGTCAAATTTTTTTTAAAAACCAGTTTTTTTTTCAGTTTTGACGTTTTTCTCAATCAAATAACCTGTATGTATGCATGCAGTCTCAGATAAACACATAGAAGCAAAATGAAGCATAAATATCATAGAAGGTCAAGTCATACATCCATGAGTCAAATAATACATAAATACCCCATACTTGGGACACACTGTCCCAGTGGGTCGAAATAAGTCTAAGGAAATAAAATACTAACCGGACATAAAGCTGAACTGCATAAAAATAAGAAAGAAAATCCCGTGCTGCTCTCAATAGTCGCGATCCGGTGGTGGTGGTGGTGGCACATATGGATAATGAGACGGGTCGAACGGGTAGCCCATGATGTGCTCAAACTGGATCTGAGCCATCATATGCTGGTAGTGTTGTCGCTCCTGCATCTCGCGGATATCCAGTGATAAGGCAGCATAAGAATCGATCATCTGATCCGTCAGATCATCGATCTGACGGTGAGCCTCTGAATCACTGTGTCGGCGTGCCCTACGCCTAGCAGGTCTCACTGGTGATGCAGCTGGTGTAGGCTCAGTATCATCATCATCAAGATCAATAACCGGCGCACTCGTCCCGGCAGTATCCGTCCCTGTATCCATCGGAACTCCATCATCCCTGTCATCAGCAGTCTCCTCCTCATCCTCCTCCTCCTCAGCTGGTGCAGCTGCTGCCTCTCTATAATCCTCCATTAGTGGGGCCCAAGCGGTCTGCCAGTAATGAGGGTCATAAACTATAAATTGGGCTGACCATCTGATCCCTTGCGGTGCAGTCAGCTCCCATGGCATAGCCATATATGGTGTAGTCAGTCCTCGGGGAACCAGAATCCGCCGAGTAATCATCTCCTGCAACCCTAGCGGCTTGGCAGCCGCCACCATAGTGCAAGCGCTGAGATCCATATCCTGATAGCTGGCGATGTGGGTCACAATCCCTCCGCAGCAAATGTCCTCCTTCGCCTTGGCCTTGATCTTGTGCAGGTCCTCTACCAACATCAAGCCAAAGTCGGGGATCCCTCCAGTCACCATGCATTATAGGCTAAAAAGCTCCCCTTGTCGGACCTTCTGGGGCATCTCAATACGCGCCAGAAGCGTCTCACTGAAGATACGGTGAGCTAACCGAAAAGCTAAGTGAAAAATAACCTTCTCCCTGGAGTCTCCAGGGCGCCACCTGTCTGCGTGCTCAACCACGTGAGCAATCTATCCCCAAAACTCCCTAGCTACAGTCCGGGAAGGGAAGTCAACAGCGGTTGGGGTTGGGAAACCGAAAATGTCCCTCTAATACTCTAAAGGAACTAAGAAGTTCCGGTTCATCAACCGGTACTTCACAGAACAGTCTGTGGGGAGGTAGGTGAAGGAGCTAATAAACTCTAGGGTGGGCTCCAAATAGGCAGTTGCGCGGATCTCAGTAAACTGATCCAATCCTACCGTCGATATCATACGTATTAGGTCTCCATCCACGTGGAGACAGTCAAAGGCTGACACGTCCAGGAAGCGAGGTGCTATCACTGGACGGGCTGCTATACGGTCGTAATCGACTCGGTGTCGCTCGTGGATCACCGGTCGATAAGGTCTGGAAGAAGAAGAGGAAGGGGAAGGGGAGGATCTATCCCTAATGGCAAAACGTCGGTCAGAATTCATTTTCAAAACTTTGTCTGTCAGGTCACCTTGGTCGGTCTGACAACACTGAAGAACACCTCGGCCGAGGCACAGCACGACTGGACCAAGGCGAAAACTGCCTAACTAATTTCCTCAAAATTTTGAACATTAGGGACAATGTTTGAACATTAGGGACAATGTTTGTTCCAAGTATGGGGTGGAGTGTGACTAATCGTTTGTAATAACTCTTACTCACTTTATTTGCTTCTATTGAGACTATCTTCCATGTTTCATTCTATTGTTACAAGTTTCATTATTGCATTGCATGAAAAAGAGTTTGAAAAACCCATAAAAATTGAAAAATTTTGAAAATTTTATGCTTCTAAGAATAGAGATGATTTCTATGATAATCACCACTTGTGAATTGAGTTTTGATGACAATCGCATGCTTAAACAATTAGTGAATTGAAAAGAAATTGAATGAGTTGATTATAACTCTTTTGCAAGTTTCATAATGTGATGAATGTTACTTAAATCATGTTGAGGAATTAAGGTTGAAATCACATAATAAGTTCTTATGCTTCTTTTTGAGATGATTAAGGCAATTCGATTTTCTTCCTTCTTTCTTTGATCATTTAGCCCCTCATTGAAATATTGACCTCCTTTACCTATCCGGGAATTTGGAGGAGTTGAATGAAAAAGGCATGTTTAATGTGGGAGGGCCATGAAAGCAATACTTTGCATTCAAAGGAATAGAAAGAAATGATAGGTTTGGGGAAGTCAATCATGATGATGAGTAACTCGGCACCATTCACATAGCCGGGTGTTTGTGTCTTGCCAAAGTCGGATTGAGCGATATTCCTAGCGGATTATGGTATATGCGCTAAGGGTTTGAGGCATCTCATAAAAATTGAGAAACGCCAATCTCCTAGGCTTCGGTTTTTGTGCACCTCTATCCATAACTCCAAAAGTAAAGTCGAAAAATGAAAAGAAGAGAGCGAAGCTCTAAGTTGAAAGTGCTACGGAAACCGTAAGAGAAGAAGAAAAGAGTAGTTATCCACACTCTAAAATACGGCCGTACTAGATTCCACGTTCAAGTCCACGGCCGTGGAACCTTGGCAAGAGAGGCGTGGTGCATTCCAGCAACTTACACGGCCGTGGAGGGTTGTGACAAACCGTGACCAACTTCCACGCTCTAAATTACGGGCGTGGAACCCTTCCACGACCGTGATCTTGGTGATATTTTACGCAATATTATAAGCCACGATCTTCTACGTAATAGGCCGGACCAATATTTTATCTTACACTATAAAAGGACGGAAGAAGAGAGATTCCGTCACCTTCGCTTACACTTTGCCTACGCTTATTGCATGTGCCTAGGGTTTTCAAGATCACCGTGGGAGATTGTGCTTTGCCCTATTGTGATTTCCGGATTGAAGGAAGAGTTGAAGATTTGGAAGATTATTCGCAAATAGGTTACGCTTCATCTTTAGGTTTGATTAGAAGACGGATTGACATCCCGTTCTTCGTTCTTATCTAAGATTGTGATTGCTTGTGTTATTCCGAAACTATTGATATTATTGTTCTTGATTTGTGGATTTGAGATTAGTTTGAAGGTTATTAAAGGTTTTCGGAAGTTTTCATCTTTCATTCTTTTAAACCTTGAATTTGATATCAATATGACTGTTGTTGGCTAAACCCTTTAGCAATTCTAAGGTGAAGGGTTGATAGTTGTGGCTTAGATAATGATAGATCAATCGTAAACAGATTGGATCCTGAGAGTTAGAGAGAATCGCCGACGAACCTAATCCACGGTCTGTTCTTGAGCTTCCACGGCCGTGGAACTCAAGAACTACCCGTAATTTTGTGTCAGTTTACGAAATTGCTTTTACTTTAATCCAAAGTTAAAGATTTGCTTTAACTTAGTCTTGGCTTGCCTTTTCTAGGTGGTAGTGAAGCCTCAACAACCTCTACCTCGATTGTGAGTGTCATAACCTTAATCGGTTTAGTTAGTCTTGATCCTTGGATTACAAGTTTGGGTATTTGACATTAATTCTTACCTTTAGGTCTTTTCTATATTGAAGCCTCAACAACCTTTATAAAGAGTGTCTTTTAGGTGAGTCATATAAGGTTTTTGGAACTTCACCGTACGATTACCTTACATTCGTATACCTTTGCATACCTCAACTCTGTCCTTATATCTTTAGTATATCTTGAATCGATTGCCACAGCTGGATACCTGGATCTTTAGGATTGTGTTTTCCCAATAATTTGAAAAGCTTCATACATTTACTTGCTTGATAATCTATAACTGGATTTAACCCCTCAAATCCCTGTGTTCGATACTCTGAAATTCTTGCTTAACTATATCGATCTGTACACTGCGGGTTCGCTTGCTTGATTTCTAGTTTTATAATTAAAGTTTATTTGCACGCACACTAAGTGGCGAACAGCTATAGTGCCACCTCAACCGAGGTGATCTTCAAGATAGGCTCGACCGAGGCGAAGTGATGACGGGACACGAGATCTTTATTTTTGGCTGAGATTTGATAATTTTGGAAAGTGAATTTTCTATATTTTAGGGTGATTTTCTAGAAGGAAGCATATCTTTTTGGCTGACTTATTTGGAAGATTGGAAGATATTTTAAGGAAGGAAATTACCTTTTAAGATATCTTATCTTTGGAAGATGATTCTCCTATATAAAGAGGTTGATTTTCTGGAATTCATCTATCTTCGGATCACCAAATCTCTGATTCAAAAAGTTGAAGGAAGTTTTGAAGGTTGAAGATCAAGGAAGGAAAGAAGACAGTTTGAAGGAAGTTGTAAGATTTTTTTAGTTAGTTTCAATTTGTTGTCTTTTGGCTCCTGATTGAGGAACATTGTTTGTTTGTTTGTTTGTTTGAGTTATTGAGACCTTTGTGTTAAGGTTTTCTTGTTTGAAGATTGATTCCTTTCTTATATATTTGATTATTGTTATCATGATGATTTTTTGCTAAGTTCTTTATGTGATTCTAGGATGATTGGCTAAAGGTTGTGGGAAAGACGATGAAAGAATGAGCCTTTATCCTAATGGACCCTGAAAGCTTGAACCTTTACCTTAACCGACGAACACCTCGGTCAATCGTGGAACATCTGGACCGAGATGGTTCATGAACTGAGAGAGGCGAGACCTTTTCTGATCCTTATCTGAGTGAAGGTTCCAGTTTGCCAAATCATATCCTTGTTATACCTTTCCTAGTTCAACGCAAACCTCAACTTTGTCTACGGTATCTTTTGAGATCTTGAGTCGGAACCACAACTGGATGCTTTAATTCCTAAAATCCGCATTTCCTTTATCTGATTACATCCCCCTCTTTGATATCTTTTCTTTGTCGCATGCTTTTGATTGACAACCGGATTTACCGATCTTTGTTTCACCATAGTCCCTGTATTCGACCCTGAAATTCTTGCTTTTATTAAAATCGATCCGTACATTGCGGGTTTTCTTATTTGCAATTATTCTTGGTATAAGTTTAAAGTTTGCATACACCTCTTGGAGTGCACAAGTTTTTGGCGCCGTTTCCGGGGACTTGGTCAAGACCAAGTTCGGTTTTGGTTATCTTTCGGGGTTGATGCCCTTGTTGCTATTGACTACTTTACTTGAGTGATTTCGCAGGATCTTTGATTGAAAGAAGCTAAGATGGCCGATCAAGATAATCGTGATCTTGAAGCAGAATTGAAGGAGGCATTGGAACAACTTCGCCTCAGTAAAGAAAAATTACATCGAGAAAGAGACGAGACTCGTGCAAGAACTGAAGGAATTGAAGATGATATGGCCGCTCTACAAGCTCAGTTCATACCTTGACCGGTCCCAGTTCATCAACCGAGGCAGGAGCCAGCTCTAGTTGCACCGGCCGAGATACACCCACCACCTTGGATGCCAGACATGGTAGACCGAGATGTTCTTTTTGCTGGAGTTCCATAAACCCTAGGTCAAAGGATGGACCCGAATTAACAAGTTCGCCGTCCAGAAGTCAACTTAGAAGATCCAGTTGTGCATGATAATGAACTTCGACCTCAAGTTCTAACCATGATCCGACAATGTCAATTTGGAGGTTTAGAGAGAGAATCTCCACACCAACATTTACAAAACTATGAGATTCTGATGGAGACTTTGAGACCATCAAGAGTGGAGAACAAAAACTACAAGTTGAGGCCTTTTTACTTCTCATTGAAAGACAAGGCGCTTGCTTGGTATCAATCTCTTCCGGCTGGAAAAATCTACACTTGGGAAGAGATGACGACGGAGTTCTTACTAAGTTCTTTCCCCCATCAAAGACCTCTGAATTGAGGGGTAAGATCAATGCTTTTATCATGAAGGACAAAGAAATCTTGTCCAAGTCATGGAAAAGGTTCAAAGACCTTTTGTTGGATTGTCCTCATCATGGGATTCCAAAGATCAAGTTGGTGGAGATATACTTCAAGGGTTTGGATGGAGATACTCAATTCAAACTCCAATTACTTTCTGCCGGCACTTTCATGGATATGCCGATTGATGAAGCTTGGGATTTAGTAGAAATGCAAGCTTTGCACATAGAGAAATATTCTCATCAAAGGGTTGAAGATGGAGCAAGGAGAGTTAGCTTTCAAGATACAACATCAAATAGAGCTCAACTCAACTTGATTAAAATGAAGTGAAGGAATTCAAGGAGCTTTTAGTAGCTCAAACGAAGAAGGAGCAAGATGGCGGATACCAAGGAAGAAACAGTTCTCAAGGGCCGCGGAACAACAACAACAACAACAGAAATTCCAACAACAATTGGAGATCAAATCAATAAAATCCCGATAATCATAAACCTTCAATTGAACCTCAAAGAAGACTTAACCCTATCATGAAAGAAGTAGTGAAGAAAGAGATCCTTAAATTGCTAGATGCGGGAATCATTTTCCCGATTTCGGATAGTAAGTGGGTTAGTCCCGTGCATGTGGTTCCTAATAAGGGTGGGATGACCGTAGTAACTAATGAGAATAATGAATTAATCCCAACTAGAACGGTTAAGGGGTGAAGGATGTGTATTGACTATAGGAAACTAAATGTGGCCTCTAGGAAAGATCACTTCCCTCTTCCTTTCATTAACCAAATGCTAGAGAGATTAGCTCAACATTCCCATTTTTGTTACTTAGATGGCTATAGTGGATTCTTCTAAATCCCTATTCACCCCGATGATCAAGAGAAAACCACATACACATGTCCATGGGGTACATTTGCATATAGGAGAATGCCGTTTGGGTTGTGTAATGCACCCGCCACCTTTCAAAGGTGTATGATGGCCATTTTTTCAGAGTATATTGAAAACATCATGGAAGTGTTTCTGGATGATTTTTCTGTTTATGGATCGTCATTTGATGATTGTTTAGCTAACTTGTCTCTAGTGCTAAAAAGATGTGAGGAGACTAATCTAGTCTTGAATTGGGAGAAATGCCACTTGATGGTAAGTGAAGGCATTGTGTTGGGACATTTGGTGTCCAACCGTGACATTGAGGTTGATAGGGCTAAGATAGAAACAATAGAGAAGTTGCCACCACCTACCTCGGTGAAGGGGGTAAGGAGTTTTCTAGGGCATGCCGGTTTTTACCGGAGATTTATTAAAGATTTCTCTAAGATTTCTAAGCCTCTTACTAACCTACTAATGAAAGATGTTAAGTTTGTTTTCTCCAAGGATTGCCTTGAAGCTTTTTGTAGGTTGAAGAATGCCTTGATCTCCGCACCCATCATGCAACCTCCGGATTGGAGTTACCGTTTGAGATCATGTGTAACGCGAGTGATGTAGCCATTGGGGCTGTTTTGGGGCAAAGGAAAGATGGGCTTACACATGCCATTTATTATGCTAGCAAGACGCTAGATGATGCCCAACTCAATTATGCTACCACCGAGAAGGAGTTGCTAGCGGTTGTGTACGCATTTGAGAAGTTCAGCTCGTATCTTGTTGGAGCGAAGGTCATTGTGTATACGGATCATGCTGTGATCCGTTATCTCCTTACAAAGAAGGATGCCAAGCCTCGTTTGATTTGGTGGATCCTTCTTCTTCAAGAGTTTGACTTGGAAATCCGGGATAAGAAAGGGTCCGAAAATTCAGTGGCTGGTCATCTTAGTAGACTCCCACCATTGGAGCTTGAGAGAGATGACATCCCGATTGATGACTCATTCCGGGATGAGCAATTGCAAATGGTGGAGGAGTGCTTGTTTCAAGTGTCAAGGGGTATTGAGCTATGGTATGCCGACATTGTGAACTACCTTGTGTGTGAGGAGGTGCCACCCGGTTTATCCTATGCCCAAAGGAAGAAGTTCTTCAAAGATGTGAGGCATTACTATTGGAGTGAACCGCTTTTGTTCAAGAGAGGGCCGGATGGAGTCTTTAGGAGATGCATACCGGAGGATGAGGTGGAGAGTGTGATCCGGCATTGTCACTCCTTGCCATGTGGAGGCCATGCTAGCTCACACAAGACATGTGCAAAGGTGTTGCAATCGGGTTTCTTTTGGCCAAGTTTGTTCAAGGATGTGCAGAATTTTGTGGTAGCTTGTGATGCTTGCCAAAAGACGGGAAACATCTCAAGGAGGAATGAGATGCCCTTGAACAACATATAAGAGGTGGAGATATTTGATGTGTGGGGTGTGGACTTCATGGGGACATTCCCCTCTTCTTGTGGCAACCTCTACATCCAATTGGCGGTGGACTATGTTTCGAGATGGGTGGAGGCAATCGCCTCTCCCACAAATGATGCAAGGTTGTGGTGCGGTTCTTCAACCGAGTGATCTTCCCTAGGTTTGGAACACCAAGGGTGATCATAAGTGATGGAGGGAAGCACTTCACCAATAGGAACTTCGGGACACTTTTGGCTAAGTATGGGGTGACTCATAAGGTTGCAACACCTTACCATCCCCAAACTAGTGGTCAAGTGGAGATCTCCAACCGGGAGATAAAGGGAATTCTTGAGAAGACGGTTTCAAGGACGAGAAAGGATTGGGCTATGAAGCTCGATGATGCTTTGTGGGCTTATAGAACCGCCTTCAAGACACCGATTGGCACCACTCCCTACAAGCTAATCTATGGCAAATCTTGCCACCTTCCGGTAGAGATGGAGCATAGAGCGTATTGGGCCATAAGGTGGCTGAATTTTGACCTCAAGAAGGCCGGAGAGAAGAGGTTGCTTAATATGAACGCCCTTGAGGAGATCCGGTTGGATGCCTATGAAAACGCCCGGATCTACAAAGAAAGGACCAAACGTTGGCATGACAAGCGTCTCATCCCGAAGGAGTTGAGTGAAAGCGACCTTGTCTTTCTCTTCAACTCAAGACTGCGGCTCTTCCCCGGAAAGCTTAAGTCAAGATGGACAGGTCCTTATGTGGTGAAGAAGATCTTTCCCCATGGAGCGGTTGAGATAGGAGGGAAGCATTGTGGAGACTTTAAGGTGAATGGGCACCGGTTGAAGAAGTATATCCCAGGAGCTCCGGTGGACATGATTGCCCCACTTCACCTTGAGTGAGACGCCCCCGAGTTTGGTCAATCTAATGACCTTAAAGAAGCGCTTGATGGGAGGCAACCCATTGGTAGACATCTTTCCCTTTCTCGTTTTTGTTTTTGTTTTGATTTTTCTGTTTTTGTGTGTTTGGTGTGCTTTGTGTGTGTGCTAGAGTCTTGGTAGCATGGAAGCCTTGCATGGCATATGGATGATGATGATGAGTGAGTTCCTCATCAATTGTGGGTGGAGCGGAGGCGGGACTTGGACGGCTAGCTGTGCCTAGCGCGGATCCCGACGCCATGACGAACACTTTGAGCTCTCTACCATCGTTGATAGGATCATCCGTCATCACTCCACTTAAGTGATCCCAAATACCGAAGCAAGCCATTTTTACATTGTGAGAACCCTCTTTCACTCTTCTTTACTTCATTTACACATTGGGGACAATGTGTTTCTAAGTATGGGGTGGGGTTTGCATGATCTTTTGCATGATTAGCATCTAGGGTAGTTTCTTTTAGTCACATGCTTCATTATGTCTTGCATTGTACATACATATTTCGAAAATTCCAAAAAAAATCAAAAAATTTAAAAAATTTTTAGTGCTTCTAGGCTTGGGAATGACCCTTATGATGAGATTGTTGTGTGGATTGGCTATGGATGGCCTTATGTGTTGAATAGATGAATGCATATGTGGACTTGAACTACTTATCTTGAATCCCATCAATGGATTGTGAACATGATGTTTGTCTTGATTGGATTGAGTATCGAAAGTCGAAATTACATGTTAGTTCTTGCACATCATCTAGGAGTGATTAAGGCAATTCATCTTTCTCTACCTCTCATCTTGATCATGTTTTTTCAGCACCTCAATTGATATAAATTTGACCTCTTTTGACCCATCCGGGAATAGGAGCATGTTAGTGTGTTGATGTGTGTGAAAAGCAAGTGTGGGGTGAAGTTGTTGATGAAAGAATGTTACAAATGAAGTGCTGAATTTGTTGTGAAAGTTTAGACAAAAATATAGGTTTGGGAACGTTGGTTTAAATGACGAGTAACTCGGCACCATTCACATAATCGGGTGTTTGTGCCTTGACAAAGTCAAATAAACCGATAGTCATAACGAGCTTTGGTATGTGTGCCCGGTGTGGATGCACCTCGAAAAATAAAAAAACCCGAGGACGGCTAATCACCAAGGTTTCGGCTTTTGTACACCAATGCCATTGTCTCAAAAATAAGTGAAAGAAAAAGAAAGGAAAAGAAGGAAAAGATGGAGAAAATATACACTTGTGGGAAGTTGATCAAAAATGTGAAATTGTGGAGTTAGTTCCATTCCCGGATTAGCATCACATAACCTAGAAAAACTTTCACCTAATCACAACGTTTCATGGCCTTTTATTTCCTAAGTCCTTGTGACCTATTTGCATGTGTGTAAGACTTAGTGATCTAGATTGGATATGCTCTTGATCATCTTGAATTCTTCATTTTTACATTTCATGCATGCTTTCGAGTTAAGTATAATTGTCTTTCCGCTCTTTCATTTATTTGACACGTGATTGCTTATCCATTCCCATGAAACATGACTATGAAGGTGATCCAATATTAGAAGCACAACTCCAAAAATATTTTCGGTTTTTCATGCATGCATAAATCATGTCATCTCTTAGTCTATAGTTGGGGACTTGCTCGGGGACGAGCAAACCTTAAGTATGGGGTATTTTTTATAACACGATTTATAACTTAGGTTTAGGCACTCATTTAGATAGTTTTTCCGCTCATTCATGCATGGTTTGCACTAGTTCGTGACGATTTGCACTCAATTCATGTATTTTGTCGAGATAGACGTCTACACGGACTTTTGCATGCTTTGTAGGTATTTTAGGAGTTTTAGGAGCTTAATCGATACATTTGAGGATCGTTCCTTGAGATGACACACCTTCGGACTCATTGGGATGCAAGCTAGGGGCTAAGGAGGACACATGGGACCTTGTTGGTGCATGCCATGCACCAAATTGAGGCTTGATAATCCAAAACAAGCTGAGGCACCAAAACCACGGCCACTGGGACTTCCAGGGGCGTGGTTTTGGCCGTGGTTTTTGCCAGACAGTTGTGACAACTGTCCCACGATCTTCATGGCCGACTCTTGCAAATTTGGAGGATAAAAGGTGGTCCTACAAGGCTGTTAGAGGCATCTTCCATCACTCCATTCTCTCTCACACTCTCAACAAGAAAGATTCTCTCAATTGGAAGCTTGGATTGGAGCTACTCTTGGAGGAGAAGAAAAGTTCCATTGGAGAAGAAGAGAAGAACACACCATTATTAGTCTTTGATAAATTTTAGAGTAAAGATTATCGGAATCGTTTTCTAGGGTTGTAAGAATCGATTGAACCTTCTTTTGAAGGGTTGTGAGTCTTTCTAAATCTCATATTCAGCTTGGTTTCCCTTGTTCTACTTGTTCATCTCTTTCTCTTCATTTTCTTGCAAATGGATGCCATGATTTTGTGCTTGATGATTTTGATTTCGATTTTGATGATGTATGTTGTTGGCTAAATAGATGTGATTCTAGGGTAAGGAAAGGATGGTTATGTCTTGGACTATGATAGAATAGACTTAAACGTATGCTTGGATGATTCGTTTGATTGAACCTAGTCACTGTTAGAAACCACGGTTTGTTCTAGACAAACCATGGCCGTGAATCTTGATGAAAACCCCGTGATTTTGATTAACTTGCTTGTAATGATAAATCCAAGTGTTAGGTTGTTATATTGTTGAAATCCTAATGTTTGTTGAGTTAAATCTATCCTAGGGTGACCTAGTGTTAGCAACTAAGTGTTAGAAGAGACCTACCCGGTGATTCTTGCTCTTGGATACCGAAGATGAAAAACTCTAGGTAGTAGTGAGCCTCACAAGCCGCTATTGGACTGAGTGTGCTAGGATAGGTGTTTAGGACATGCCTTTCCGAGACTTACCCGGTAAAGAGAGGTTAGATCCCTAGAATGTCATCCGGTTTGTGTAGAATTCGTATCCTTAGGCTCTTTGAGACTTACCCGGTGATGAGACCTTAGGAACGGACTAGTGGACCATGAGACCTACCCAGTGATTGATCCCAATCTAGAAACACTCACTCCCAACATACTATAGTTGATCCAAGGAATGATTAGATAGCTTGAGTCCTATGCCATAACCGGAATTTCCAACCCCTAGAATCCGCTGTTCTCTTCTTGATTACATATTTCGTATTTGCTTGTTTACTTGTGGTGTTAGCTTAGTTGATTGTTGAGTTCGCATGATTTGTGATTTTTGATTGATCACCTAAAAACCAAACCAAAAACATTGAGATTTTCATTTCTTTATTCCTTTCTCTTTTCTTAGCCTAGATCTTCACTATCCTTAGTCATTAATCGATTCAATCTCACCTCAGTCCTTGTGTTCGACCTCGGAATACTATCCCTACTACAAAACGCCCCGTACACTGCGGGTTCGCTAGGAGTTAGGAGAAATATAACGAGTATAAATTTAAGGCTTTTTGCGTGTCACGTTCTTAGCGTAACAACTACACTTATGTCTTGGAGCTCCTAGCTGAGTATGGAGTAAGCAAGACCTTCAATGTAGGAGACTTGAGTCCTTTTGAGTCTAAAGATGAGCATGTTGGTGATTCGAAAACAAATCCTTTTCAAGAAGGGGAGTATGTTGAGGGACCATCCCCAACACCACCTAAAGGACCTCTCACAAGATTGAAGACCAAGGCATTGAAGGATAACACAGCCACCACATCATCCTTGGAAGGACCATACAAGGACCAAGATGATCAAACAAGCATAAAAGGTGGTTAGGATGAGGAAAGAGTTCCAAAGGAGAAATCTTGACCCTGAAGATCAAAATCTCGCCCGAGATTTCTACAAATAGACCGATATTTGGATCTGTCAAGATTTATAAGATCCAGCCACAATGTTATTAGTTATAGATAGATTTTATTATTGTAATTCCCTTAAGACTCTAAAACATTTTAAAGGTATTAGGTTATTTTTTATCATATCTTTTAGCATTATCTTTTAGTTAGATTTCTTATCTTTTGTAGGAGAATATTTCTTATAAATATCCTTAGAGGGGGAGATTATTATCTTTTTCACAATATTGTGTGAAGTCGCTACTTTGCTTTCGAAGTTTGTGTTTTATTCATTCTTATTCAATCAAAAGAAAGAGTCTTTAATTGAATTGTTGTGGGTCCTTGTTCTGTTGTGCGTGTGTGTGTTATTCTTCTTAAATAATGGTGCTTCTGGTCAGTTTTAATCCCTCATTGTGCTTGTCTTATTTAGAAGGCTTGTGTAAGGTTAGAGAAGAGAGGGTTAAAGTAAGCTCTTCGTTAAGTGGTTTTGATACATAATTGGTCAAGGTTCTTTGTGGGAATACCTTGGTTCGTATATTCCTACTTTTCTATTAATTTCATTCTGTATTATCATCTTCTTTGCGGGAATACCTTAGTTAGACAAGAGAGAGTTAAGATAAGCTCTTGGTTAAAGGGTTTTGACACATAATTGGTCAAAGTTTTTTGCGGGAATACCTTGGTTCATAACTTCCTACTTTTCTATCAATTTCATTCCATATTATCATCTTGTTATCTATCCATTATCATTTCATCAAACAAATGTTATTTTGGTTCGAAGTTACAAAAATCTCGGTCAAACTAGAATCTCGCCCGAGAATCGTCACCGAGATATATTCCTTCTTTGATACTTTTCTTGGACTTTCAATCTCGATCAGAAAATCACGGCTTCAACACCGCATCAATTGGGAAAGCCACATCGGGAACATAAGCCTTCTATCATCGTTGGAGGAGACTGCCACTGCCCTAATTGGAGCCATAAACCGTAGCCAATGGAGGAGACCGTCACAACTATTATCGTCGGAGGCTCCACGCCGGGAATAAGCCTACTACCACTGTCGGGAAAGCCACACCAAGAGCGTGCCTGCCACCTTTGTCACCGATCTCCCTGCAACAGGAGAAGACAATCTTTGCCGCCATCGGGTTCATCCGAGATCCTAATCGGATCTTTTGTTATAATTAATAAAAGACATTGGTACTTTATTTTTATGTTTATAACGCATATTTATAGAATTTGCAAATTTGCCCTGTAAGACACGAGGTCTTAGGGACGCTGTCCCCATGCCAACCATGCTCGTGCAGAAAACTTCCCAGGAGGTCACCCATCCTGAAATTGCTCCCACACGAGCACGCTTAACTCTAGAGTTATTTGTCCTCACTCTACCGCTGGAAAAGAAGAATTCTTGTTGACATGGGTAGCAACCAATCCTTATAAGTTAATCATAAATCTCCATTCAAATGATGCGAGATGACAATTTTACGGGATGTTACATGCCCTTATTGGATAATTACAAGAAACGGAACAAGTTTGTATTCACACGAATTACTCAAACTTTGGAAGTGCATCAAATTCCTGAAGTTGAATATATACAAGATATGACCTAATTTTATAATTACATAAAATGCTTAATTATTTAATTGTGTAAACGACGGAATTTTGAGCTTGTGTAACTCAATTGGGCTTGGGCTTGTGTAACTCGACCTCGTGTGAATGACGGACCTTTGGGCTTGTGTAATTGAGAAATGACCAATGTTGTTAATTACAAGGTTTAACATTGTATATAAAGTGTGTACCAACATTGTGCAAGTGAGATTGTGTATTAAAATTGTGTATAAACATTCGGTTTTAAGTGTTACTTACAAAAGCAATAATAGAATATACAAGTTCAATTAGTCTAGGCAGTAAAAAGGGTGAAAGACCGGACCTATTTCCATAGTTCAAAACACACTAACTATATATCTTTGTATTTTGACTCGATTGAATCTGATTTGTGTAAATTGAATTTATAAATTAGCCCTTTAAACTAATTTTTTTATAAATTTATAAGAGGCACCTATCACCGACTAACTATCTACAATCAAACATAAACCCTAGGTCATTAAACAAGAAAATTCCTAAATCTAGTTATTTAAAATAGAATTGATTTATAACAAACTTGGTGTTTAGTTGCCAAGATTGATCGAATGATATACTTCTCCACCTTTAACAAATCATAAATATCGGACATCGACATCTTCCAAACATTGGTGTAAACAGGAACATCGATCTTATTCAAAAGTTCGTACAACTGACTTCTGTGTATTTGACAATTAGTGGTAGATAATAAATTTCCTCATCCAAACGTTTCTATTGTATCCCACCTCCAATATATTCTATGAAGAAAGACAATATTCCAATGATAATTACTTTGAATTGTAGTTTTAAGGAGGTTGAAGTTTCAAGCTGTATTCATTAGAAAACTCTTTTATTGAGTTTGACAACTATAGACTTTAGTTATTTTGGATGTGTGGGCAGTTTCTTGGAAGAAATAAGATCGAATTTGTTTCTTTTGACGTAAGTAAAACTATCAAATTTTTAATAAAATTTCCGATAAAATGGAATTTACTAGATTCAAGTAATTGAAACTAGTAATAATATAAAGAATCAGTTAGTATAATAATTATCATACAAAAATTTGAGATAATACACCTACATTTGGTGTATAAGTTCAGTAAACTACTCATTTTATTGGCAATTGGTGTTAGGATAAAACCTCATTATACTTATATATTGAATTTAATTTCTGTTTAGATGTCCGCCCAGACGTGCAAGCAAAACCTTATATTAGTTTCGTTGAGATATAATTTGTCCCACATCCCCAATAAACAAACCCACAACCTACTTTATAAGTTCATTTAACTACTCCTCTTATATTATCAATTAATTTTAGAATGAATTCTCATTAGACTTACATTTTAGACCCATCCCAAAGTGCATGTCCGCTCAAAGATGCATCGAAAACCTTCCCATTACACTCGACCTAAAGTAAAAAAATCACGAGTGAAATAATAATAGCAATTGTAACTATCAAATTTGGACTTTTCCTCTTTATATTAACAAGTGTTTAAGTTTCATCTTGGTACCGTCAGGCTTCAATTCGGTTCCCCTTAAACTTATTCTTAATATATTACAATAAAATTTTAATTATAAAATATAAATAAACATAAATATAAATTTAAAACTAATTATGACTTCGTTAAATTTTTAACTAATTTTTTTTATAATTGAACTATTTTTAATATATTTTTAATTTAAAAAACCTATAACAGTAAATGTTTTGCTATTTTTTATTTTTTGAATTAAAATAAAAGATTTTTTTATTTATTTTCGAAATAAAAAAATATATAAAATTAAATTAAAACTAATTTAAAAATAAATTAAAATTTACTATATTTTTATTTTAAGGGTACATTATTAGTTTTAAAACTTATTATGACCATTTTTAATTTTAAACTTATTAATATATAAAATACTAAGTAATGGTTTACAAGTATGTTCTTATGTTTTAAATTTAAGAGTCTGGTAAAGTATATTTAAAGTTAATTATGTACCTTTATTTAAAATAAAAATATAGTAATTTATATATGGAGAGATGAATTTG
>BSUD01000133.1:248928-289421 GCA_033239045.1 Fagopyrum esculentum
ACTACGTTACGACAATAAACTCCCATTTATATATTATAGTATAAAATCTTTAAGCATTTTTTTTCAATGTAATATAGATGAATGAAATTCTTTATTAATTTAATCGAGTCAATTTAGTTTGTATTTGATAAATTTTTAGCATAAATTATTTTAGATTTCATTTTATGAAATACATCTTTTGAAAATATTTGTGAAATTAATTCTAGTTTTACCAAAATAAAAGTATAAAAAAATCTCTAAGATAGAATTTGTTCAACCTACAAACAATTACGACAATAACTTTAATTTATATTATGAAACTTTTTTTTATCATGTTTCCAATGTAATGTAGACGAAACTCTTTTATTATTTTTTAGTTTAATATAGATAAATTTTAATAGATAATTTTAATATAATATATGAGATAAAATGCACAATTTTGATTTTAAAAGTTTGCCTCTTACAAAACGGAGTCCAGATAAGCAATAATGATTGAAGAAACATCAAATGGGTAGCTGGAGTGGAATCTGTGGATAAGCAATAATGATTGAAGAAATTGTAAAATCTGCACTTAAAAAATGTGTATATTATTATGACAGCTCATGATTGCAAACATGCAAAAAGAAGGAAGGAGAATTGTCCTTAGATGGTGCTTTTTTAAAGTAAAAATGTTAGTTTTAATTGAGTTTCTTTCGTTTTTTGGGGTTCCATCTCGGTTGGCACCTCGATCAAGGTGTTTCTTGTCTGATCATGGCTCGACCGAGGTATTGGATCTGCAGTCTTCAATCCATTGTGTGTTGTGATAGTCATGATTTGTCCTTTTGGGTTGTTCTCTGTCCTTGCTGGAAGTTTTCAAGCGTCCCTTGGTGCTTCATTCTCCATGTTGAAAATTGTTGTTCTAAGGCCTTTTGTGCCTTCGAAAACAAGTTCATCAATGTTTTCATAGCGTTGAGCTTGATCAATATTGCCTCTAGCACAACGTCCGGTTTCTTGGTTGGCTGGGACGAACTTGATGTAGGCTATTGGCTTCTCATTGGAGTAGAAGAAGAAGAAGAGGGAGCGTTAAGAGCATTTTCAGCATGAGAATAAAGGTTATCGGGATTTTATTGATTTGATCTCCAATTGTTGTTGGAATTTCTGTTGTTGTTGTTGTTGTTGTTGTTGTTGTTGTTGTTGTTGTTCCGCGGCCCTTGAGAACTGTTTCTTCCTTGGTATCGGCCATCTTGCTCCTTCTTCGTTTGAGCTACTAAAAGCTCCTTCAATTCCTTCACTTCATTTTAATCAAGTTGAGTTGAGCTCTATTTGATGTTGTATCTTGAAAGCTAACTCTCCTTGCTCCATCTTCAACCCTTTGATGAGAATATTTCTCTATGTGCAAAGCTTGCATTTCTACTAAATCCCAAGCTTCATCAATCGGCATATCCATGAAAGTGCCGGCAGAAAGTAATTGGAGTTTGAATTGAGTATCTCCATCCAAACCCTTGAAGTATATCTCCACCAACTTGATCTTTGAAATCCCATGATGAGGACAATCCAACAAAAGGTCTTTGAACCTTTTCCATGACTTGGACAAGATTTCTTTGTCCTTCATGATAAAAGCATTGATCTTACCCCCAATTCAGAGATCTTTGATGGGGGAAAGAACTTAGTAAGAAACTCCGTCGTCATCTCTTTCCAAGTGTAGATTTTTCCAGCCGGAAGAGATTGATACCAAGCAAGCGCCTTGTCTTTCAATGAGAAGTAGAAAGGCCTCAACTTGTAGTTTTTGTTCTCCACTCTTGATGGTCTCAAAGTCTCCATCAGAATCTCATAGTTTTGTAAATGTTGGTGTGGAGATTCTCTCTCCAAACCTCCAAATTGACATTGTCGGATCATGGTTAGAACTTGAGGTCGAAGTTCATAATCATGCACAGCTGGATCTTCTAAGTTGACTCCTGGATGGCGAACTTGTTAATTCGGGTCCATCCTCTAACCTAGGGTTTGTGGAACTCCAGCAAAAAGAACATCTCGGTCTACCATGTCTGGCATCCAAGGTGGTGGGTGTATCTCGGCCGGTGCAACTAGAGCTGGCTCCTGCCTCGGTCGATGAACTGGGACCGGTCAAGGTATGAACTGAGCTTGTAGAGCGGCCATATCATCTTCAATTCCTTCAGTTCTTGCACGAGTCTCGTCTCTTTCTCGATGTAATTTTTCTTTACTGAGGCGAAGTTGTTCCAATGCCTCCTTCAATTCTGCTTCAAGATCGCGATTATCTTGATCGGCCATCTTAGCTTCTTTCAATCAAAGATCCTGCGAAATCACTCAAGTAAAGTAGTCAATAGCAACAAGGGAATCAACCCCGAAAGATAACCAAAACCGAACTTGGTCTTGACCAAGTCCCCGGCAACGGCGCCAAAAACTTGTGCACTCCAAGAGGTGTATACAAACTTTAAATTTATACCAAGAATAATTGCAAATAAGAAAACCCGCAATGTACGGATCGATTTTAATAAAAGCAAGAATTTCAGGGTCGAATACAGGGACTATGGTGAAACAAAGATCGGTAAATCCGGTTGTCAATCAAAAGCATGCAACAAAGAAAAGATATCAAAGAGGGGGATGTAATCAGATAAAGGAATTGCGGATTTTAGGAATTAAAGCATCTAGTTGTGGTTCCGACTCAAGATCTCAAAAGATACCGTAGACAAAGTTGAGGTTTGCGTTGAACTAGGAAAGGTATAACAAGGATAGTATTTGGCAAACTGGAACCTTCACTTAGATAAGGATAAGAAAAGGTCTCGCCTCTCTCAGTTCATGAACCATCTCAATCCAGATGTTCCACGATTGACCGAGGTGTTCAT
This sequence comes from Fagopyrum esculentum, assembly GCA_033239045.1. Taxonomy (NCBI): domain Eukaryota; kingdom Viridiplantae; phylum Streptophyta; class Magnoliopsida; order Caryophyllales; family Polygonaceae; genus Fagopyrum; species Fagopyrum esculentum. The sequence goes on from BSUD01000133.1 coordinate 251,748, forward strand.
CGGTTAAGGTAAAGGCTCAAGCTTTCAGGGTCCATTAGGATAAAGGCTCATTCTTTCATCGTCTTTCCCACAACCTTTAGTCAATCATCCTAGAATCACATAAAGAACTTAGCCAACAATCATCATGATAACAATAATCAAATATATAAGAAAGGAATCAATCTTCAAACAAGAAAACCTTAACACAAAGGTCTCAATAACTCAATCAAACAAACAAACAAACAATGTTTCTCAATCACGAGCCAAAAGACAACAAATTGAAACTAACTAAAAAAATCTTACAACTTCCTTCAAACTAGCTTCCTTCCTTCCTTGATCTTCAACCTTCAAAACTTCCTTTAACTTTTTGAATAAGAGATTTGGTGATCCGAAGATAGATGAATTCCAGAAAATCAACTTCTTTATATAGGAGAATCATCTTCCAAAGATAAGATATCTTAAAAGGTAATTTCCTTCCTTAAAATATCTTCCAATCTTCCAAATAAGTCAGCCAAAAAGATATGCTTCCTTCTAGAAAATCACCCTAAAATATAGAAAATTCACTTTCCAAAATTATCAAATCTCAGCCAAAAATAAAGATCTCGTGTCCCGTCATCACTTCGCCTCGGTCGAGCCTATCTTGAAGATCACCTCGGTTGAGGTGGCACTATAGTTGTTCGCCACTTAGCGTGCGTGCAAATAAGCTTTAATTATAAAACTAGAAATCAAGCAAGTGAACCCGTAGTGTACGGATCGATATAGTTAAGCAAAAATTCCAGAGTATCGAACACATGGATTTGGGGGGTTAAATCCAGTTATAGATTATCAAGCAAGTAAATGTATGAAGCTTTTCAAATTATTGGGAAAACACAATCCTAAAGATCCAGGTATCCAGCTGTGGCAATCGATTCAAGATATACTAAAGATATAAGGACAGATTTGAGGTATTCAAAGGTATACGAATGTAAGGTAATCGTACGGTGAAGTTCCAAAAACCTTATATGACTCACCTAAAAGACACTCTCTATAAAGGTTGTTGAGGCTTCAATATAGAAAAGACCTAAAGGTAAGAATTAATGTCAAATACCCAAACTTGTAATCCAAGGATCAAGACTAACTAAACCGATTAAGGTTATGACACTCACAATCGAGGTAGAGGTTGTTGAGGCTTCACTACCACCTATAAAAGGCAAGCCAAGACTAAGTTAAAGCAAATCTTTAACTTTGGATTAAAGTAAAAGCAATTTCGTAAACTGACACAAAATTACGGGTAGTTCTTGAGTTCCACGGCCGTGGAAGCTCAAGAATAGACCGTGGATTAGGTTCGTCGGCGATTCTCTCTAACTCTCAGGGTCCAATCTGTTTACGATCAATCTATCATTATCTAAGCCACAACTATCACCCCTTCACCTTAGAATTGCTAAAGGATTTAGCCAATAACAGTCATATTGATATCAAATTCAAGGTTTAAAAGAATGAAAGATGAAAACTTTCGAAAACCTTTAATAACCTTCAAACTAATCTCAAATCCACAAATCAAGAACAATAATATCAATAGTTTCGGAATAACACAAGCAATCACAATATTAGATAAGAACGAAGAACGAGATGTCAATCCGTCTTCTAATCAAACCTAAAGATGAAGCGTAACCTCTTTGCGAACAATCTTCCAAATCTTCAACTCTTCCGTCAATCCGGAAATCACAATAGGGCAAAGCACAATCTCCCACGGTGATCTTGAAAACCCTAGGCACATGCAATAAGCGTAGGCAAAGTGTAAGCGAAGGTGACAGAATCTCTCTTCTTCCGTCCTTTTATAGTGTAAGATAAAATATTGGCCCGGCCCATTACGTAGAAGATCGTGGCTTATAATATTGCGTAAAATATTGCCAAGATCACGGTCGTGGAAGGGTTCCACGCCCGTAATTTAGAGCGTGGAAGTTGGTCACGGTTTGTCACAACCCTCCACGGCCGTGTAAGTTGTTGGAATGCACCACGCCTCTCTTGCAAAGGTTCCACGGCCGTGGACTTGAACGTGGAATTTAGTACAGCCGTATTTTAAAGCGTGGTTTAGAGGTAGTTCGTGATTTCCTTAGTCTTGTGCTATTCTCCAAGTTACCACCTTCCTTAGCTCCTAGAGATGTCCTCAATCCTTGGACATGCTCAATCAAACTCCATTCTCTCTCAATCCGTTCGGAATCATCTCTAAATCGCCTACAATCAACACAAAGCTTATGTAGATCTCTATATCGATAAAATAGATAAACTAACTCACAAATGCTTCATTGCTTTATCAATGACTATCAATAAGGATGAAATACACTTAGAAAACGTGCCTAAAATATCACAATATTTCATGCTAACAAATAACCCCATACTTGCCACTTGCTTGTCCCTAAGCAAGGTCTTTACAAAGCTTCAAAACACAAGTTAGGATGAAATATATGTACCTTCTCAAAGCAAAACTTCTTTTGGATAAATGTGCCTTCTAATCAATAGATCATTCTCAAATCTTGCTTCATTCGTTTATAAGACTTTCATACACTTAATCAAAGAGTAAGGAGTAAATAAAGCTCATGAATCAATCAAACTTCCATGTAGACATCATAACCTTCAAACATTATCAAAATCAATCATAAGAAACTTCAATTTAGATCACCAAGCCATATAACATTCTTTTGATCTTAAGGACTTTCAAACAAGGTCTAGAATGTGGAAAGGGAAGGAAAACTTTAAGGAATGTGGTGCATGAATCCGGGAAAGTGGATAACTACTCTTTTATTCTTCTCTTGCGGTTTCCGCAGCACTTTCAACTTAGAGCTTCGCTCTCTTCTTTTCATTTTTCGACTTTACTTTTGGAGTTATGGATAGAGGTGCACAAAAACCGAAGCCTAGGAGATTGGCGTTTCTCAATTTTTATGAGATGCCTCAAACCCTTAGCGCACATATCATAATCCGCTAGGAATATCGCTCAATCCGACTTTGGCAAGACACAAACACCCGGCTATGCGAATGGTGCCGAGTTACTCATCATCATGATTGACTTCCCCAAACCTATAATTTCTTTCTATTCCTTTGAATGCAAAGTATTGCTTTCATGGCCCCCCACATCAAACATGCCTTTTTCATTCAACTCCTCCAAATCCCGGATAGGTAAAGGATGTCAATATTTCAATGAGGGGCTAAATGATCAAAGAAAGAAGGAAGAAAATCGAATTGCCTTAATCATCTAAAAAAGAAGCATAAGAACTTATTATGTGATTTCAACCTTAATTCCTCAACATGATTTAAGTAACATTCATCACATTATGAAACTTGCAAAAGAGGTATAATCAACTCATTCAATTTCTTTTCAATTCACTAATTGTTTAAGCATGCGATTGTCATCAAAACTCAATTCACAAGTGGTGATTATCATAGAAATCATCTCTATCCTTAGAAGCACAAAATTTTCAATAGAAGCAAATAAAGTGAGTAAGAGTTATTACAAACGATTAGTCACACCCCACCCCATACTTGGAACAAATATTGTCCCTAATGTTCAAACATTGTCCCTAATGTTCAAAATTTTGAGGAAATTAGTTACGCAGTTTTCGCCTCGGTCCAGTCGTACTGTGCCTCGGCCGAGGTGTTCTTTAGTGTTGTCAGATCGACCGAGGTGACCTGACAGACAGAGTTTTGAAAATGAATTCTGACCGACGTTTTGTCATTAGGGATAGATCCTCCCCTTCCCCTTCCTCTTCTTCTTCCAGACCTTATCGACCGGTGATCCACGAGCGACACCGAGTCGATTACGACCGTATAGCAGCCCGTCCAGTGATAGCACCTCACTTCCTGGACGTGTCAGCCTTTGACTGTCTCCATGTGGATGGAGACCTTAGACGTATGATATCGACGGTAGGATTGAATCAGTTTACTGAGATCCGCGCACCTACCTATTTGGAGCCCACCCTAGAGTTTATTAGCTCCTTCACCTACCTCCCCACAGAGCGTTTCTATGAAGTACCGGTTGATGAACCGGAACTTCTTAGTTCCTTTAGAGTATTGGAGGGACATTTTCGGTTTCCCAGCCCCGACCGCTGTTGACTTCCCTTCCCGGACTGTAGCTAGGGAGTTTTGGGGACAGATTGCTCACGTGGTTGAGCACACAGACAGGTGGCGCCCTGGAGACTCCAGGGAGAAGGTTAATTTTCACTTAGCTTTTAGGTTAGCTCACCGTATCTTCAGTGAGACGCTTCTGGCCCGTACTGAGACGCCCCAGAAGGTCCGACAGGGGGAGCTTTTTAGCCTATAATGCATGGTGACTAGAGGGATCCCCGACTTTGGCTTGATGTTGGCAGAGGACCTGCACAAGATCAAGGCCAAGGCGAAGGGGGACATCAACTACGGAGGGATTGTGACCCACATCGCCAGCTATCAGGATATGGATCTCAGCGCTTGCACTATAGTGGCGGCTGCCAAGCCGCTAGGGCTGCAGGAGATGATTACTCGGCGGATTCTGGTTCCCCGAGAACTGACTACACCATATGTGGCTATGCCATGGGAGCTGACTGCACCGCAGGGGATCAGATGGTCAACCTAGTTTACAGTTTATGACCCTCATTACTAGCAGACCGCTTGGGCCCCACTGATGGAGGATTATAGAAAGGCAGCAGCTGCACCAGTTGAGGAGGAGGAGGATGAGGAGGAGACTGTTGATGACAGGGATGATGGAGTTCCGATGGATACAGGGACGGATACTGCCGGGACGAGTACGCCGGTCATTGATCTTGATGATGATGATACTGAGCCTGCACTAGCTGCATCACCAGTGAGACCTGCTAGGCGTAGGGCACGCCGACACAGAGATTCAGAGGCTCACCGTCGGATCGATGATCTGACGGATCAGATGATCGATTCTTATGCTGCCTTATCATTGGATATCCGCGAGATGCAGGAGCGATAGCACTACCAGCATATGATGGCTCAGATCCAGTTTGAGCACATCATGGGCTACCCGTTCGACCCGTCTCAGTATCCATATGTGCCACCACCATCACCATTGGATCGCGACTATTGAGAGCAGCACAGGATTTTCTTTCTTATTTTTATGCAGTTCAACTTTATGTCTGGTGAGTATTTTATTTCCTTAGACTTATTTTGACCCACTGGGACAGTGTGTTCCAAGTATGGGGTATTTATGTATTATTTGACTCATGGATCTATGACTTGACCTTCTGTGATATTTATGCTTCATTTTGCTTCTATGTGTTTATCTAAGACTGCATGCATACATACATGTTATTTGATTGAGAAAACGTCGAAATTGGAAAAAAAAAACTGGTTTTTTAAAAAAAAAAATTTGACCTCGACCGGGGCAGTTCTGGCCGAACGAGGTGTTTCACCTCGGTTGACCTAAGAACACCTCGACCGAGGTGGGTTAACTGAGAGTTTTCGAAACGATTTTTGTGCTTCTTATCTGGACATGATATCAGTGAAGATCTTGCTTACTGACTAGTTTTTGAAATCTTTATGTGCTTGAAAGGTTTTATAATATGTTTAAGTTGCTAAACATATTATAAAACCTTCAAGCAATTCATTCTTCTCTCTTCTTCTTCTTGATCATGCTTAGCCCCTCATATACATTTTGCCTCCCTTTACCTATCCGGGAATTTGGAAGCAAGCGAAGTGGTGAAAGCAAGTGAAGTTAAAGGTGAGAAGTTGGCTGGAAGTGAAAGTGTTAGAAAGAAATAAATAGGTTTGGGGAAGTCAATCATGATGATGAGTAACTCGGCACCATTCAAATAGCCGGGTGTTTGTGTCTTGCCAAAGTCGGATTGAGCGATATTCCTAACGGGTCATGGTATGTTCATCAAGGGTTTGATGCATCTCAAGAAATTGATGATTGTTGATTTCCTAGGCTTCGGTTATTGTGCACCTCTGTCCATGCATCCCAAAAAGTAAAGTAAAAGAAAAAGTGTGAAATAAGCAAAGCTTATTGGTGGAAGATGTTGAAAGTCAAATTGAAAGTGAAGTATATCCTTTTCCCAAATTCTAGCACCACATTACCTTACATACATCCCTACCCCACACGTTTCTTGATCTTTCTTTTGGAAGCCCTTGAGACCTCGAGCTTGTTGATTGACTTAGTGGTTTAAATTGGATTATGCATGATTAATTTCGATAATTATGACTTATTACACATTCTATGATTTTATGCAAAGATGAACAACTTTCTTATATTTATAAAATGTTTTGATCATATTTTGATTTTAAATTCCATGAAGTATTCTCTTAGAGTGATCTATGATTGTAGCACACCATAAAAATGTTTTGAAAGACTTTTCATTGATTTTCTTGACTTATAATCCATTCTATCTTTCCTTTTATATGCGGAACTTGCTTGGGGACAAGCAAGGGCTAAGTATGGGGTATTTTGATAGCATGAATTATTGTCTATATTTTGGTGTTTGTTTGGACGTTTTATCTTCAATAATCTGCATGTTTGTATGTATAATATGTGATTATATTACCGTTTCATCTACCTTTGCGGGAATCGAGGTCTACACCTAGTTTTGTTGTAATCATAGGTAAAATGGCACGTTTTGCATCAAAAAGGAGCAAAAGGAGCTATGGAGTCATTGAAGCTATATTCAAGAACATAAGGAAACATCCTGGAAGCATAGCCATGGATTAGAGATTTACTTTGGACTATATTTGAGAGATTTCACATTCAGTTGTGATTCACCTCGGCTGACTCCAAAGTCAACTTGACCGAGGTGATCTAGAGAAGTCGACTCGATCGAGGCGAACACCTGGGACGCGGCGAGAATATTTTATTCTTGGCTGAGATCTTTTATCTTTGGAAAGAGATCTTATATTTTTGGGTCTGGCTCCTGGAAGGAAGAAGATATGCTAGATCATATATTTTACTTATTTTTATGGGAAGAAATCTTTCTAAGATATCTTATCTTTGGAGGGTATTTTTCCTATAAAAAGGGTCGGATTTCCCACAAATCCACAACCCGCTTACGGCTGAAGATCGTGCTTAGACATCCACTTACACCGCTGCAGCCATACTCCAGTTGGGAGATTTGAAGAACCTTTTTGAAGGTTGAAGAAGGAAGATTATAGCTTTTATAGGGTTTTTGTAAGATTATCTTAGATTCCCTTCCTTGTTGCCTGTCTTGTTGGATTTCTATCTAAGGAACGCTTTTGTGTTTGATAATTGATTCAGTTATTGAAGCCTTTCTCTTAAGGTTTTCTTGTTCAATTATTCTCTTTCTTCCCATATATTTGATTAATACTTTCATGATGATGAGTGGCTAATCTCTTTGTGTGATTCTAGGGTGATTGGCTGAAGGTTGTGGGAAAAACAATGATAGAATGATCTTAATCACAGTAGGACCCTGAAAGTTCGAGTCTTTAACCTTAACCCTAAGCATCTCGCTCAGTCGATGAACATCTCGGCCGGGGCGGAATTTGGCTGACCGAGGTGACTTATCTTATCCGAAAATGAGAGTTAAGTGTTAGAGTTTGCCAAATCCTATTCTTATTATACCTGTCCTGGTTCAATGCAAGCTTAGGATGAGACTTACCCGGTAATTCCTTAGTTTGTTTACCTAAGATCATAAGTATAGGTAATAAAGGTTTATCCTTTATTGGGGTTTGAGTGTGCTTTCATCCCATCTTTGTGAGTTAGCTTGAGACTCACCCGGTAAAGGTTGATTCTATTCCCTTAGATGGTGTGTTAGTTTGAGGTTATAGTTCTTCATCTTAATTCCTTGAAACTTACCCGGTAATAGGAGTTACGTCTAGGATTAGTGAGTAGTGAGACTTACCCGGTGATCTATTCCACTTTAGCAACACCTTCCCTATGCAAAAACCTCAGCTTTGTCCGCTTATCTTTAGATCTTGAGTTGGAACCACAACTAGATGCTTTAATCCCTAGAATTGCATATTTCCTTTATTGACTTTTATCATCTTTGATTGTTTTAATTGCTTGTGGTTAGTGATTGCTGAAGCTTACCGTAATTGGACTTTGTTTCACTAAGTCCCTGTGATCGACCCCTGAAATTTCTTGCTTTTTACTACGATTGACCCGTACACTGCGGGTTCGCATCCTTGTTTTAAACTTATATCTAGGGTTATAAATTTAAAGCTTGCACACACCGTTTGGAGCGAACAAGTTTTTGGCGCCGTTGCCGGGGACTTGGTCTAGACCGAGCCGGTTACGGTTTGCTTTTGGGGCACTTGCCCCCGTGTCTACTAATCACTCTACTTGAGTGACTTTTGCAGGTTCTTTCTTAGGTTTATGCGAAGAACCCGCACTGGGAAGGAAATCGTTCCTTACGATCCCGAACCAGAAAAGACATACAAACGAAGCTTACGAGAAGCGAAGATGGCCAACCAAGACAATCGCGATCTTGAGGCCGAGTTGAAAGAGGCGATAGAGCAGCTACGCCTCAGCAGGGAAGAGCTAAGGCAAGAGAAAGAAGAAACTCGCCCTAGGAAACAGGCGATCGAAGCAGATATGGCAGCCTTACGAGACCAATATCAACTTCGACCAAGGGAAGATCCAGTTCCCGATGCTGGACCGATGCAGGTCCTAGTCGCTGACCCTCGACCGAGGCAGGTTCCAGTACCTGACTCCCCGGCCGAGGTACTTCTACCTCGGATGCCAGTCCGAGGCGCTATTTTTGCAGGAATCCCGCAAACCCTAGGTCAAAGGATGAAACCTAATGAACAACTGAGACGTCCAGGAGTTAACCTAGGAGATCCAGCGGACCATGACTACGAACTTCGACCACAAGTTCTATCCATGATTCGCCAATGCCAGTTCGGAGGGCTAGAGAAGGAATCACCGCATCAACATATTCAAAACTATGAGATCTTGATGGAGACCTTGAGACCCTCAAGGATTGAAAATAGCAACTACAAGCTAAGACCTTTTTACTTTTCTTTGAAAGATAGAGCTCTTACTTGGTATCAATCTCTTCCTCAAGGAAAAATCAGCACATGGGAGGAGATGACTACGGAGTTCTTGACCAAATTCTTTCCCCCCTCAAAGACCGCTAAAATGAGAAGGAAGATCAATGCTTTCATTATGAAGGACAAGGAGAGCTTGTCCAAGTCATGGGAGAGGTTCAAGGACATTCTTTTGGATTGCCCACATCATGGGATTCCAAAGATAGAGCTATTGGAGATATACTTCAAGGGACTAGACGGAAGCACCAAGTTCAACCTCAAACTACTCTCCGCCGGTACCTTTATGGACATGGCAATTGACGAAGCTTGGGAGTTCATCGAGAAGCAAGCTTTGCATATGGAGAAGTACACCCATCAAGGAGCTGAAGGTGGAGTTAAAAGAGTTAACTTCCAAGAAACTCACCCCAACAACAATCAACTCACGTCTTTGAAGAATGACGTGAAGCAATTGAAGGAACTCTTGGTTGCTCAAACCAAGAAGGAAGATCAAGGACAAAGGAATAACAACAATGGATACCGTAACAACAACAACGGTTCCCGGAACAACAACTACAACAACAACAATAGAGGATCCAATAGCAACAATTGGAGGGCGAACAACCAAAATTCTGGTAACAATCATTCTAACTCCAATTGTCACGATTCCTCTATTTCTTTCCTCTCTTCCCCTTCTTCTTCTTCTACTCCATTAAAGAGTCAGGGGCAAGGATCAAGTTCGTCTCAGCCGGAAAAGAAAGACGCAGTGTTGGAGGCTATCTTGATCAAGCTTAGCACTATGGAGACTTCTATGACTTCATTTTCGAAGGCCCAAAAGGCCTTTGAACAACAACTTGCAAGTAGGGCGAATGAAGCGCCAAGAGATCCAGGGAAGCTTCCAACAAGGACGGTAAGCAACCCTAAGGGCCAGATCATGGCCATAACTACGAGGAGTGGATTGAAAACTGCAGATCAAGTGCCTCGGTTGGTGCCAGTACCAACGAAGACCACCTCGGTCCAGGTGCAGTCAAAGAACACTTCGGCCGAGATGCCAACCGAGGAGGAGCCACAGAAAGCGGAGGGGAAAACAGAAGTTTATGTTCCACCTCCTGCATACAAACCACCACTTCCATTCCCCTAGTCAAGGGCCAGAGCACATCTAGACAAGCACTTTGGTAAGTTCCTTAACTTGATGAATAAACTGCACATTAACATTCCTTTCCTTGATGTTATTCTAGGAATGCCTGCCTATGGGAAGTTCTTGAAGGAGATCCTATCAAGGAAGAGGAAACTAGAAGACTTTGGTGAAGTAAGGATGACATCTAAATCCTCGGAGCTTATTCAAATCATGAAGGAGAAGATGCCACCTAAATTGAGAGATCCCGGCTCATTTTGCATTCCCATTCAAGTTGGGGATGTCACTTGTGAAGCCCTTATGCGATCTAGGAGCCAGCGTGAGCATCATTCCGCTGGAGCTATGTGTGAAGATCGGACTTGGAGAGCCGAAGCCGGTGAAGATTCGATTATACATGGCGGATCGCTCCAATACCCATCCCGTGGGAATTTTGGAAGACGTTCCGGTCAAGTTAGGTAACTTCTATTTACCAATAGACTTTGTTGTACTTGAAATTCCCGCAGATCATCTTGTTCCTATTATTCTCAGGAGGCCATTTCTAGCAACTTCGGGTTGCAACGTGGATTGTAAGAACGCCAAGTTGAAATTCAACATTGGTGGCGATGAGGTGGAGTTCGCATTACTTGCAACCATGAAGGGAGAGCAGCTGAGCGATGATATCTTCAACATCTATGATGAAGAAGAATCAAGGGAATTGGTAAGCTCTATCCTTATTAACGATCCACTTGAACAAGTTATTAGTTTCAGTTTAATGGAGGAAGGTATAAATGCTTCTTATGATGCAGATATACGGAGCTTAAAAGCACTGGAAGAAGATTCAGGAGCTAAAACTGAGAAGCTAATCCAAGAGACGAAGATCTCCAGTTTCGTTTCCAGATGTAGTACCTCGACCGAGGCACTTTCTGGAATGAGCGAGGCGACTGAAGAACATCTCGGTCAACGCCTTTGTGCCTCAACCGAGGTCGATGGCGAGACGATTTCAACTGAGACTACGGAGAATAATGAACTTCTTACTCCCTTCTTTGACATTCATCCTCAATTGGTGGAACATTCTATCAACCAACTTTCTGATAATAAAGGACCTTGGTATGCTGATATTGTGAATTATCTTGTTTGCCAGGAAATACCGCCCGGATTAATGTACTCTCAAAAGAAAAGATTCTTCAAGGAGGTACGCCATTACTACTGGGATGAGCCGCTGCTATTCAAGCGCGGACCGGATGGGATGCTTTGAAGATGCATTCCGGAAGATGAAGTTAATAGCGTCATACGGCATTGTCATTCACTTCCTTGTGGAGGACATGCTAACACCGATAAAACATGCGCTACGGTATTACGTTCCGGTTTCTTTTGGCCTACATTATTTAAGGATGTGCAATCGTTTGTTGTCTCTTGTGATGCATGCCAAAGAACAGGAAATTTATCAAGGAGGAACGAAATGCCACTTAATAACATTCAAGAGGTAGAAATCTTTGATGTATGGGGGATAGACTTCATGGGACCTTTCCCATCCTCCGGAGGAAACCTCTATATTCTTCTTGTAGTCGATTACGTCTCTAGATGGGTTGAAGCCATCGCTTCTCCCACTAATGAGGCCAAGGTGGTCGTGAAGTTCTTAAACAGAACTATCTTTCCACGTTTTGGAACTCCACGCATCATCATCAGCGATGGAGGAACGCATTTCATCAACCGGAAGTTCAAGGCACTTCTATCGAAGTATAGGGTAGCCCACAAGGTATCAACCCCTTATCACCCTCAAACTAATGGACAGGTCGAGATCTCGAATAGAGAAATCAAAGCAATTTTGGAAAAGACCGTTTCTAGGACGAGGAAGGATTGGTCCATGAAATTGGATGACACTCTTTGGGCCTACAGGACCGCATTTAAGACTCTCATAGCTACCACCCCTTATAATTTGGTATATGGGAAGTCTTGCCATTTGCCGGTCGAGTTAGAACACAAGGCATATTGGGCGATCAAATGGTTGAACTTCGACATTAAGGAGGCCGGCGAGAAGAGGCTATTGGATATCAACGAGCTGCAGGAGCTGCGTTTGAACGCTTATGAGAATACCAAAATCTATAAGGAGAGGACGAAGAAATGGCATGACAAGCGTATCATTCCAAAGGAGCTTAACGAAGGAGACTTAGTTCTACTCTTCAACTCCCGCCTCCGCCTCTTTCCAGGTAAGTTAAAATCTAGATGGACCGGACCTTATGTTGTGAAACATGTTTTTCCTCATGGTGTAGTTGAGATATGGGGCAAAACGAGCGGAAGCTTCAAGGTCAATGGTCATAGACTCAAGAAATACAAACCGGAAACTCCGGTTGAGGAGGTTGCACCAATATACCTCGTTTGAGACGCATTATGGTCCAGCTAGCGACCTTAAACCAAGCGCTTCTTGGGAGGCAACTCAAGGTACTGCTTTCTTTTTCCTTTTTCTAGTCTAGCTTAGATAGTTTTGCTTTTGCTTTTCTTTGTTTTGTTTTTGGCGTTCTAGACAGACAACAAGTGACATCTAAGGAAGGAGTACAAACCAGGAGCATAACTGGAAGGAGAAAAGTTCAAGAATTTGAGAAGACGAAGTTTGACTGAGGCACCTCTCGGTTGCTGTCAGAACACCTCGACCGAGGTGATTCTTGAGCAACCGAGGCGACTAGGGTTTCTGAAGAACCACCTCGGTCCGTACCACCTCGGTCCAGTCCAGACCACCTCGACCGAGGTGACAGCAGTTCCAGAAAGGGTATAAAAAGGGGAAAAACTCTTTTTCTTCTCTTTACCTACCCCTCGACCGCGGCGTCCCATTTCACCTCGCTCCTCGATTCTTGCTCATTTTCGAAGATTTTCGCTTCCAAACTGCGATTAAAGCGTAGAGGATCCCAGTGCAAACGTCAATCTGCAAGGAAATCGAACCAAAACGGCCGAACAAGATAAAAGTGAACAAAACCCTAACCTCGCTGTTTTTGCTTCGATTTGGGCTTGGATTGCCCCACATTTGCTGAAGAATAGATTAAGTACCCCATAGGAACTAGTTGTAGTGATTTTGGGGGAAAAAGAACTGGATTTTTGAGGAAATTAGTTACGCAGTTTTCGCCTCGGTCCAGTCGTGTTGTGCCTCGGCCGAGGTTTTCTTCAGTGTTGTCAGACCGACCAAGGTGACCTGACAGACAAAGTTTTTAAAATGAGTTCTGACCGACGTCTTGCCATTAGGGATAGATCTTCCCCTTCCCCTTCCTCTTCTTCTTCTAGACCCTATCGACCGGTGATCCACGAGCGACACCGAGTCGATTACGACCGTATAGTAGCCCGTCCAGTGATAGCACCTCGCTTCCTGGACGTGTCAGCCTTTGACTGTCTCCATGTGGATGGAGACCTTAGACGTATGATATCGACGGTAGGATTGGATCAGTTTACTGAGATCCGCGCACCTGCCTATCGGAGCCCACCCTAGAGTTTATTAGCTCCTTCACCTACCTCCCCACAGAGCGTTTTGTGAATACCGGTTGATGAACCAGAACTTCTTAGTTCCTTTAGAGTATTGGAGGGACATTTTCGGTTTCCCAGCCCCGACCGCTGTTGACTTCCCTTCCCGGACTGTAGCTAGGGAGTTTTGGGGACAAATTGCTCACGTGGTTGAGCACGCAGACAGGTGGCGCCCTGGAGATTCCAGGGAGAAGGTTATTTTTCACTTAGCTTTTAGGTTAGCTCACCGTATCTTCAGTGAGACGCTTCTGGCGCGTACTGAGACGCCCCAAAAGGTCCGACAAGGGGAGCTTTTTAGCCTATACTGCATGGTGACTGGAGGGATCCCCGACTTTGACTTGATGTTGGCAGAGGACCTGCACAAGATCAAGGCCAAGGTGAAGGGGGACATCTGCTGCGGAGGGATTGTGACCCACATCGCCAGCTATCGGGATATGGATCTCAGCGCTTGCACTATGGTGGCGGCTGCCAAGCCGCTAGGGCTGCAAGAGATGATTACTCGGCGGATTCTGGTTCCCCGAGGACTGACTACACCATATGTGGCTATGCCATGGGAGCTGACTGTACCGCAGGGGATCAGATGGTCAGCCCAATTTACAATTTATGACCCTCATTACTGGCAAACCGCTTGGGCCCCACTGATGGAGGATTATAGAGAGGCAGCAGCTGCACCAGCTGAAGAGGAGGAGGATGAGGAGGAGACTGCTGATGACAGGGATGATGGAGTTCCGATGGATACAGGGACGGATACTGCCGGGACGAGTGCGCCGGTCATTGATCTTGATGATGATGATACTGAGTTTGCACCAGCTGCATCACCAGTGAGACCTGCTAGGCGTAGGGCACGCCGACACAGAGATTCAGAGGCTCACCGTCGGATCGATGATCTGACGGATCAGATGATCGATTCTTATGCTGCCTTATCACTGGATATCCGCGAGATGCAGGAGCGACAGCACTACCAGCATATGATGGCTCATATCCAGTTTGAGCACATCATGGGCTACCCGTTGGACCCGTCTCAATATCCATAAGTGCCACCACCACCACCATCAGATCGCAACTATTGAGAGCAGCTGCAGGATTTTCTTTTTTATTTTTATGCAGTTCAGCTTTATGTCCGGTGAGTATTTTATTTCCTTAGACTTATTCCGACCCACTGGGACAGTGTGTCCCAAGTATGGGGTATTTATGTATTATTTGACTCATGGATGTATGACTTGACCTTCTATGATATTTATGCTTCATTTTGCTTCTATGTGTTTATCTGAGACTGCATGCATACATACAGGTTATTTGATTGAGAAAAACGTCGAAACTGAAAAAAAAACTGGTTTTTTAAAAAAAAAAATATGACCTCGACCGGGGCAGTTTTGGCCGAACGAGGTGTTTCACCTCGGTTGACCTAAGAACACCTCGACCGAGGTGGGTTAACTGAGAGTTTTCGAAACGATTTTTGTGATTCTTATCTGGACATGATCTCATTGAAGATCTTGCTTACTTACTGGTTTTTGAAATCTTTATGTGCTTGAAAGGTTTTATAATATGTTTAAGTTGCTAAATGCTTTATTTGCAATTTTTGGCATGTTTAATACTTTGTTTTTATCTAAATTATGTTGAATTTGAAGGTTGACACCGCAAGATAAGTTCTCTCACTTTCTCCCTGGAAAGACCAAGGCAATTCATTCTTCTCTCTTCTTCTTCTTGATCATGCTTAGATCCTCATATACATTTTGCCTCCCTTTACCTATCCGGGAATTTGGAAGCAAGCGAAGTGGTGAAAGTAAGTGAAGTTAAAGTTGAGAAGTTGGCTGGAAGTGAAAATGTTAGAAAGAAATAAATAGGTTTGGGGAAGTCAATCATGATGATGAGTAACTCGGCACCATTCACATAGCTGGGTGTTTGTGTCTTGCCAAAGTCGGATTGAGCGATATTCTTAACGGGTCATGGTATGTGCATCAAGGGTTTGATGCATCTCAAGAAATTGATGATTGCTGATTTTCTAGACTTCGGTTATTGTGCACCTCTGTCCATGCATCCCAAAAAGTAAAGTAAAAGAAAAAGTGTGAAATAAGCAAAGCTTATTGGTGGAAGATGTTGAAAGTCAAAGTGAAAGTGAAGTATATCCTTTTCCCGGATTCTAGCACCACATTACCTTACATACATCCCTACCCCACACATTTCTTGACCTTTCTTTTGGAAGCCCTTGAGACCTCGAGCTTGTTGATTGACTTAGTGGTTTAAACTGGATTATGCATGATTAATTTCGATAATTATGACTTATTACACATTCTATGATTTTATGCAAAGATGAACAACTTTCTTATATTTATAAAATGTTTTGATCATATTTTGATTTTAAATTCGATGAAGTATTCTCTTAGAGTGATCTATGATTGTCGCACACCATAAAAATGTTTTGATAGACTTTTCATTAATTGATTTTCTTGACTTATAATCCATTCTATCTTTCCTTTTATATGCGGAACTTGCTTGGGGACAAGCAAGGACTAAGTATGGGGTATTTTGATAGCATGAATTACAGTCTATATTTTGGGGTTTGTTTGGACGTTTTATCTTCAATAATCTGCATGTTTGTATGTATAATATGTGATTATATTACCGTTTCATCTACCTTTGCGGGAATCGAGGTCTACACCAAGTTTTGTTGTAATCATAGGTAAAATGGCACGTTTTGCATCAAAAAGGAGCAAAAGGAGCTATGGAGTAATTGGAGCTACATTCAGGAACATAAGGAAACATCGAGGAAGCATAGCCATGGATTAGAGATTTACTTTGCACCAAATTTGAGAGATTTCACATTCAGTTGTGATTCACCTCGGCTGAATCCAGAGTCACCTCGACCGAGGTGATCTAGAGAAGTCGACTCGACCGAGGCGAACACCTGGGACGCGGCGAGAATATTTTATTCTTGGCTGAGATCTTTTATCTTTGGAAAGAGATCTTATATTTTTGGGTCTGGCTCCTGGAAGGAAAAAGATATGCTAGATCATATATTTTACCTATTTTTATGAGAAGAGATCTTTCTAAGATATCTTATCTTTGGAGGGTATTTTTCCTATAAAAAGGGTCGGATTTCCCACAAATCCACAACCCGCTTACGGCTGAAGATCGTGCTTAGACATCCACTTACACCGCTGCAGCCATACTCCAGTTGGGAGATTTGAAGAACCTTTTTGAAGGTTGAAGAAGGAAGATTATAGCTTTTATAGCTTTTGAAGGGTTTTTGTAAGATTATCTTAGATTCCCTTCCTTGTTGCTTGTCTTGTTGGATTTCTATCCAAGGAACGCTTTTGTGTTTGATAATTGATTCAGTTATTGAAGCCTTTCTCTTAAGGTTTTCTTGTTCAATTATTCTCTTTCTTCCCATATATTTGATTAATACTTTCATGATGATGAGTGACTAATCTCTTTGTGTGATTCTAGGGTGATTGGCTGAAGGTTGTGGGAAAAACAATGATAGAATGATCTTAATCACAGTAGGACTCTGAAAGTTTGAGTCTTTAACCTTAACCCTAAGCATCTCGCTCAGTCGATGAACATCTCGGCCGGGGTGGAATTTGGCTGACCGAGGTGACTTATCTGATCCGAAACTGAGAGTTAAGTGTTAGAGTTTGCCAAATCCTATTTGTTACGCTAGTTTGTGTGCGCGCAATAAGCTTAAAATTTATACTCGTTATATTTCTCCCTACTCCTAGCGAACCCGCAGTGTACGAGACATTCGTAGTAGGGATAGTATTCCGAGGTCGAACATAAAGACTAAGGTGAGATTGATTCGATTTATGATTAAGTTTAGTGAAGATCTAGGTTAAGAAAAGAAAAGGAAATAAAGAAATGAAAATCTCAATGTTTTTGGTTGGTTTTTAGGTGATAAATCAAGGATCACAAATCATGCAAGGTAAACAATCAACTAAGCTAACGAATCAACACAAACAACAAGCTAAACACGAGATATGAATCAAGAGAGAAAAGCGGATTCTAGGGGTTGGAAATTCCGATTATGGCATAAGACTCAAGCTATCTAATCATTCCTTGGACTAACTATGATATGTTGGGAGTGAGTGTTTCTAGATTGGGATCAATCACCGGGTAGGTCTCATGTCCACTAGTTCGTTCCTAAGATCTCGTCACCGGGTAGGTCTCAAAGGTCTAAGAGATAGAATTCTACACAAACCGGATTGTCGCCTAGGGATCTAACCTAATCTTACCGGGTAAGTCTCGAAAGGGTTAGTCCTAAACAACTATCCTAGCACACTTAGTCCAATGGCGGCTTATGAAGCTCACCACTACCTAAGGTTTGTCATCTTTGCAATCTAAGAGTAAGAATCACCGGGTAAGTCTCTTCTAACACTTAGTTGCTAACACTAGGTCACCCTAGGGTAGATTTAACTCAACAAACACTAGGATTTCAACATTCTAACAAACCTTAAACTTAGATCCATCGAACCAGGGAAACCACGGGTTGTTCTACACCTTCCACGGCCGTGGAATGGCAAGAACTAACCGTGGACTCCAACAGAGGCTTCGTTCAAGTAAACAAGTCATCCAACGGTAAATCTAAGTTCATCCTATCATAGTCTTAGCCATAACCATCCTTTCCTTACCCTAGAATCGCATATATTTAGCCTACAACATGCATCATAACAATCGAAATCATCAAGCATAAAATCATGGCTTCCATTTGCAAGATAATGAAAAGAAAGAGATGAACAAGTGAAGCAAACGAAACCAAGCTGAAATTAAGATTATAAAGACTCACAACCCTTCCAAAAAAAGGTTTAATCGATTCTTACAACCCTAGAAAATGATTCCGAAATTCTTCACTACAAAACTATCAAGTGCTAGCAATGGTGTGTTCTTCTCCTCCTTCTCCAATGGAGCTCTTCTCCCTCCTTCAATGGTAGCTTCTCCCAAAAGAATCTTCTTGTTGAGAGTGTTTTTGATTGGATGATAGGGGATAATGGATGGCTGCTCCAAGATGCCTTCTCTCAGCCTTGCAGGACCATTTTTATACTACAACCTTGCTAGAGTGAGCCATGAGATCGTGGCACAGCTGTCACAACCGTCTGGAAAAAACCACGGTTGGTTCCACGGCCGTGGACCTTCAATGAACCGTGGTTTGGTGCTTCAGCTTTGCCTTGGATCATTAAGCTTCGATTTGGTGCATGGCTTGTGTTGGCAAGGTTCCATGAGTCCTCCTTAGCCCTTAGCTTGTATTCCAATGAGTCTGAAAGTGTGTCATCTCGAGGAGTGACTCTCGAATGCATCGATTAAGCTCCTAAATCTCCCAAAATACCTATAAAGCAAGCAAAAGTCCGCGTAGACGTCTATCTCGACAAAATAAATGATTTAAGTGCAAATCGTTGTGAACTAATGCTAGACCATGCATGAATGAGCGAGAAATCTATCTAAATGATTACCTAAACCTAAGTCATAAACCGTGTTATCAAAAATACCCCATACTTAAGGTTTGCTCGTCCCCGAGCAAATTTCCAACTATAGACTAAGAGATGACATGATTTATGTATGCAGAAAAATGGCAAAATCTTTTTGGGTTTGTGCTTCTAATATTGGATCACCTTCATAGTCATGTTTCATGGCAATGGACAAGCAATTATGTATCAAATAAATGAAGGCACGGAAGGACAATTGTACTTAACTCGAAAGCATGCATGGTATGTAAAAATGAAGAAGTCAAGATGATCAAGAGCATATCCATCTAGATTACTAAGTCTTACAAACATGCAAATGGGTCATAAGGTCTTGTGAAATAAAAGGCCAAGAAATGTTGTGATTAGGTGGGGATTTTTCTAGGCTATGTGATGCTAATCCGGGAATGGAACTACATCCATAATTTTGTCCTCGATCAACTTCCCTCAAGTGTATATTTTCTCCATCTTTTCTTTATTTTCTTTCACTTATTTTTGAGACAATGGCATTGGTGTACAAAAGCCGAAACCTTGGTGATTAGCCGTCCTCGGGTTTTTTTTTCTATTTTTCGAGGTGCATCCACACCGGGCACACATACCAAAGCTCGTTAGGACTATCGGTTTATTTGATTTTGGCAAGGCACCAACACCCGATTATGTGAAGTGTGCCGAGTTACTTGTCATTTAAACCAATGTCCCCAAACCTATATTTTTGTCTACACTTTCACAACAAATTCAGCATTTTATTCATGGCATTCTTTTATCAACATCTTCACCCCACACTTGCTTTTCACACACATCAACACACTAACATGCTCCTATTCCCGGATGGGTCAAAAGAGGTCAAATTTATATCAATTGAGGTGCTCAAACATCATGATCAAGATGAGAAGTAGAGAAAGATGAATTGCCTCATTCATTCCTAGATGATGTGCAAGAACTAGCATGTAATTTCGACTTTCAATACTCAATCCATTCTAGGCAAGCATCATGATCACAAATCATTCATGGGATTCAAGAGAAGTACGTCAAGTCCACATATGCATTCATCAATTTAGCACATAAAGCTATCCATAGCCAATCCACGAGACAAGATTCATCATTAGGGTCATATCCAAGCCTAGAAAGCACAAAAATTTTTAAATTTCTGATTTTTCGAAATGAGTATATACAATGCAAGACATGTGATAATATTAAACTATCCTAGATGCTCATCATGCAAAGGATCATGCAAACCCCACCCCATACTTAGAAACACATTGTCCCCAATGTGTAAATTAAGTAAAGAAGAGTGAAAGAAGGTTCTAACAATGTAAAAATGGTTTTCTTTGGTATTTGGGATTACTCAAGTGGATTGATGGTGGATGATCCTATCAACAATGGTAGAGAGCTCTAAGTGTTCATCAAAGCGTCAGGACCCGCGCTAGGCACCGCTAGCCATCCAAGTTCCGCGTCCGCTCTACCCATAATTGATGAGGGACTCATCATCATCATTCACATGCCATACAAGGCTTCCAATGCTACCAAGACTCTAGCACACACACAAAGCACAAAAACACACAAAAATAGAAAGATCAAAAGCAAAAGCAAAAACGAAAAGGGAAAGATGTCTACCAATGGGTTGCCTCCCATCAAGCGCTTCTTTAAGGTCATTAGCTTGACCAAACTCGGGGGCGTCTCATTCAAGGTGAAGTGGGGCAATCATATCCACAGGAGCTCCCGGGATATACTTCTTCAATCGGTGCCCATTCACCTTGAAATCTCCACAATGCTCCTCTCCTATCTCAATAGCTCCATGGGGGAAGATCTTTTTCACCACATATGGCCCGGTCCATCTTGATTTTAGCTTTCCGGGGAAGAGCCGCAGCCTTGAGTTGAAAAGAAGGACAAGGTCGCCTTCTCTCAACTCCTTCGGAATGAGGCGCTTGTTATGCCACCGTTTGGTCCTTTCCTTGTAGATCCGGGCATTCTCATAAGCATCCAACCGGATCTCCTCAAGGGTGTTCATATCAAGCAACATCTTCTCTCCGGCCTCCTTAAGGTCAAAATTTAGCCACTTAATGGCCCAATAAGCTCTATGCTCCATTTCTACCGGTAGGTGGCAAGACTTGCCATAGACTAACTTGTAAGGAGTGGTGCCAATTGGTGTCTTGAAAGCGGTTCTATATGCCCACAAGGCATCATCAAGCTTCATAGCCCAATCCTTTCTCGTCCTAGAGACCGTCTTCTCAAGAATTCCCTTTATCTCCCGGTTGGAGATCTCCACTTGGCCACTAGTTTGGGGATGGTAAGGTGTTGCCACCTTGTGAGTCACCCCATACTTAGCCAAAAGTGCTCCAATGTTCCTATTGGTGAAGTGCTTCCCTCCATCACTTATGATCAACCTTGGTGTTCCAAACCTAGGGAAGATAACTCGGTTGAAGAACCGCACCACAACCTTGGCATCATTTGTGGGAGAGGCGATTGCCTCCACCCATCTTGAAACATAGTCAACCGCCAATAGGATGTAGAGATTGCCACATGAAGAAGGGAATGGTCCCATGAAGTCCACACCCCACACATCAAATATCTCCACTTCTTGTATGTTGTTCAAGGGCATCTCATTCCTCCTTGAGATGTTGCCCGTCCTTTGGCAAGCATCACAAGCTACCACAAAGCTTTGCACATCCTTGAACAAACTTGGCCAAAAGAAGCCCGATTGCAACACCTTCGCACATGTCTTGTGTGAACTAGCATGGTCTCCACATGGCAAGGAGTGACAATGGCGGATCACACTCTCCACCTCATCCTCCGGTATGCACCTTCTAAACATTCCATCCGGCCCTCTCTTGAACAAAAGTGGTTCACTCCAATAGTAGTGCCTCACATCCTTGAAGAACTTTTTTCTTTGGGCATATGTCAATTCGGGAGGCACTTCCTCACACACAAGATAGTTCACAATGTCGGCATACCATGGCTCACTTCCTCTAGACACTTGGAACAAGCATTCCTCCACCATTTGCAATTGCTCATCCCGGAATGAGTCATCAATCGGGATGTCATATCTCTCAAGCTCTAATGGTGGGAGTCTACTAAGGTGATCCGCCACGGAATTCTCGGACCCCTTCTTGTCCCGGATTTCCAAATCAAACTCTTGAAGAAGAAGGATCCACCGAATCAACCTAGTCTTGGCATCCTTCTTGGTAAGTAGATAACGGATCGCAGCATGATCCGTATACACAATGACCTTCGCTCCAACAAGATATGAGCGGAACTTCTCAAATGCATACACAACCGCTAGTAACTCCTTCTCGGTGGTAGCATAATTGAGTTGGGCATAATCTAGCGTCTTGCTAGCATAATAAATGGCATGTGTGCGCCCATCTTTCCTTTGCCCCAAAACAGCCCTAACGGCTACATCACTTGCTTCACACATGATCTCAAACGGTAAACTCCAATCCAGAGGTTGCATGATAGGTGCGGAGATCAAACCGTTCTTCAACCTACAAAAAGCCTCAAGGTAATCCTTGGAGAAAACAAACTCAACATCTTTCATTAGTAGGTTAGTAAGAGGCTTAGAAATTTTAGAGAAGTCTTTAATAAACCTCCGGTAAAAACCGGCATGCCCTAAGAAACTCCTTACCCCTTTCACTGAGGTAGGTGGTGGCAACTTCTCTATCGTTTCATGATGACATGAATTATGACCTATTTTTAGGCATGTATTTATATAGATTTTCCCTTTATTTTGCATGCATAGACATACATTCATGGTATTTATGGTTATATTCACCTACTTTGTAAGAATAGAGGTCTACACAGAGTTTTATTGCATTTGTAGGTAATTTGGCGAATTATGGAGCAAAGATGGCACATTTAAGGATTAAGCCTTGAAGAGGGACAAAAAGGACATAAAAGGAATTTAGGACGCGCCAAAGTATTTTCTGATACCTTCGGACGCAGCCCAAAGTATTTTCTGATACCTTATGACGCGGCCCAGAGTATCTTCTGATACCAGCGCACTCGACTTCTTTTCAACCCAGATTTCTAGGGTTTTACCTTTAAACCCTAGATTTATCCCTACATATATTTGATAACCTTCAACATTGATGGGAGAACGGTGATAGCCCCAGGATTTGGATCCCAAAGAGAGGGAGGGTTGAAGATTTTATCGCGTACAGGGAAGATTCGGAGAAGGACGCATTTTGGAGATTGTGTACTTCGAGATTATCTTAGGGTTTATCTTTGGAGACGGATTGACACCCCGTTCTTCATTGTTCCTTAAGATTGTTGTGAGAATTTCTATTCCTTTTTTTTTTGCATTCATTCAATACAAACATTTGTTATTGGATTTGAGATTGGTTATTTGATAGTCATTGAGTTTTTGAGGTTTTCGTCCATTTTCTCTTTAAACTTGATTATTGAATTGATTATGATGGTTATTGGCTAAAACCCTTTAGCAATTCTAAGGTGAAGGGTTAATAATTGTGGCTTAGATAATGATAGATCGATCGTAATTTGATTGGACCCTGAAAGTGCGAGAAATATCGTCGACACCCTAAATCACGGCCTGTTCTTAGGTTTCCACAGCCGTGATTCTTAAGATCTAGCCGTGATTTACCCCAATTTACGAATTTTGCTTTTACTTTTATCCAAGATTAAAGATTAGCTTTAATCTAGTCTAGGTTTGCCCTTTTCTAGGTAGTAGTGAAGCCTCAACAACCTCTACTTCGATTTCGAGTGTCGCAACCTTCATCGGTTTAGTTAGTTTTGATCCTTGGGTTACAAGTTTGGGTATTTGAGATCAATTCTTGTCCTTAGATCGTTTCTATATTGCAGCCTCAACAACCTTTATAGAGAGAGTCTTTGGGTTAGACATATAGGGTTTTGGAACTTCGCCGTACATTACCTTACCTTAGTTTACCTTTGCAAACCTCAACTCTGTCCTTATATCTATAGTATATCTTGAATCGATTGCCACAATTTGACATCCGGATCTTTAGGGTTGCTGTTTTCCCCAATATTTGCAAAAGCTTCTATTTTCATTGCTCGATAATTTGTGAACTGAATTTGATCCCCCAAATCCCTGAGTTCGATACTCTGGAATACTTGCTTAACTATGCCGATCCGTACACTACGGGTTCGCTTGCTTTTATTCTAGTTTTATAAATTTAAAACTTATTTGCACACACCTTTTCGGGCGAACAAGTTTTTTGCGCCGTTGCCGGGGATTTGGTCTAGGCCATATTCAGTTTTCAGTTGTCTGGCTTGGGAGCTTTTGTTTTTTCTTTTAATCATTTCGGTATGAGTTTTTGAGTTTTCAGGTTCACCAATGGCTGCATGGAGCAATGAACCTGCATTTGATCCAGCCTGGTTTGCATGGCAAGGTGCTAGGGCGGACCATTATGTATACTTGGAAGAGAAATACGCCTTTCATTGGTTCGACAGTGAAAGAGAAAGAGATGAAGTTATTGAGGATGAGCTTGCCTATTGGGATGAGCTCAATCCCCCGCATAACTTTTATGAGCAACCTCCTCAAGTGCAGCCTCCACAACAACCATCCGAGGATGGGATAGAGACGATGCTGGAAAAGATGTTAAAAGTGTTGGACAAGATGGAAGACAAAATGAAGGCTATTTCTGAAGCTCAAAAATCCTTGGAAAATCATTTATCCTGCGAGGAAGAATTCCAAGCCTTAAGCCTTCCTCCTATTGAGCTTGAAACCCCTCTTGAAGTCCTCATTGAAGAAGAGGAAGAAGTGGAGAACCTTAACCAAATTACTGAAATTGTGGCCAAGGTTGAAGAGGATCCAGCTGAGTTGGGAGATATTTCATGTGTGGATCATCATTCCAACATGAAAGTTGTCCCAAACCTTGAGGAACTTTACAAGGTACATTCTCTTACTTCCATTGAAATTCCTATTTAAAATTCTTATCTTTGCAGGAATGCGCCGGAGAGTTGGAGGTCTCTTTCAAAAGAACCTCCTAAGATGAAGATGAAACCTCCATTAAAACTGTTGGAAGTAGATGCTCCTTGGACTACAAGGAGTGGAGTTAGCAAGCACTTCACCGTTAAGGCGATGAAGTGTCTTTTGTTCAAGTATGGGGTCATTCACATGACGAACACCATACATCATCCCCAATCTGGAGATGGGGAAGCTAGGAGGATTCTCGTGAAACTGATTTCTCGATCCAGGAAAGGATGGGACGCAAGGCTGAATAATGTCCCATTGAAGCATATGAAAGCTAGGAGAATCCCGGTGAGAATCAAACCGTACAAGCTTGTACGTGGGAGATCTTACCATTTGCCGGTGAAATTAGGAACCTTTTTTGTGGAATTAATTGATGAGTTTGATGAGAAATCCAAGATGTTCAAGGTACATTGAGTCATCTATGGAGATAGGTCCAGCTAGCGACGTTAAACCAAGCGCTTCTTGGGAGGCAACCCAAGGTAATGCATTTTTTTTCCCTTTTCTTTTTCTTAGGATCGTTAGCTTGTTTGTTTTGTTTTTGCTTTGTTTTTTTTTCCTTCTCGATGCGCTCTCGGTTTGTTTGTGTCATGGATCGCAGGAACTAGGTATAATCTTGAGGAATTGATGGAAAAAGGCAATACAAATGTGCCTAAGGACGTTTTCAAGGAACAAAAGGCAAGAAATCGACTACCCAAAAGAAGATCGGTCGATTTAGGCTTCAGAACAGGTCGATTTTTGACAACAGAAAGAAAATTCGACCCAGAGATCGACCCCCTCAGGAAAAATCGAGCCGACGAAAAAATCGGGCAGAAAACTCGGCCGATTTTTTGAAAAATCGGTCGATTTTTTCAAAAAAAAAAAAAAAAAAAAAAAATTTCGGAAAATTTTTGTTCGGCCAAAAGACATTCCCCTTCTTCATTCTTCGACACCGATTGAAATATCCGGAGTTCCCTATTGCGCTTATATAGACTCCCACCATCACCACTCAATGAATGATTCACCATGCTTGATTCGCCATCTTACATTGTGAGTATCCTTTTCTTCCTTTTCTTCCTTTTCTTTTCTTCACATTGGGGACAATGTGAGTTTTAAGTATGGGGTGGAGGTATTTGCAATACCATTTGCATGTTTTATGTCTTGCATCATATGATTTGAAATTTTTGAAAAATTTTAAAATTTTTTTGTGCTCCTTATGATGGAAATGACCTCTATGATGAGAAATGTGTATGTGGATAGGCAAAAAGATGCTTAGTGGTGTTGAGATGTTAATCATAGCATGAATGAGTTTACTTTTGTTATTTGAACACATGAATAAGTTATATGATTTAGTTGTTTTGATAAGAGAATGAAATAATAGTCAAAGCTATATTGCAAGTTCTTTTACATCATATAAGGATGACTAAGGCAATTCACTTATTTTCTTTTCTCATATCTTGATCATGCTAGCCCCTCAATGAAATATGTACCCCTCCTTTTACCATCCGGGAATCAGGATAAGTGATAGAAAAAGGCATGTTTGATGTGGGAGGGCCAAGAAAAATGTATTAAAAGAAAGTGCATAAATTCATAAGTTTGGGGACGTTGAACATGAGGATGAGTAACTCGGCACCATTCACATAGCCGGGTGTTTGTGTCTTGCCAAAGTCCGGTTGAACGACAAGTCCTAACGGGATATGGTATGTGCATCAAGGGTTTGAGGCATCTCAAAATTGAGAAACGCCGATCTCCTAGGCTTCGGTTTTTGTGTACCGCTGTCCATACTCTCAAAAAGTAAAGTATAATGAAAGCAAAGCTTTCTACATGCGAAGCATGTGCGGTGAAGAAAAATTTTGAAGGTATTATGTGTTCCTCTTTCCCGGATTAGCACCACAACTGCCAATAAGAATTCCTTCCCTTAATACGTTTCTTGAACCTTTTCTTTGATTAGAAGACCTTGAGACTTTTATGCATGTGTTTAAGGCTTCATGGCTTAGATTTGTTTGACTTTGATTACCTCTACATCTTTATCATGTCCTTTATTTGTGTTTTCAAGAAAGAAAAGGAAGTTAGTTCATCTTATAGTTATCATTGATACATACTTTGCCTTTTTATGCCTTGAAATATCACTTTGAGGGTGATCCAATAAGAAGAAGCACTACCAAAAGAAAAGTTTTTGAGTTTTCATACATACATAATCCATGACATCTTGTATTCTAAATTTGAGTCTTGCTTAGGGACAAGCAAGGGGCAAGTATGGGGTATTTTGATGACATGAATTATGACCTATTTTTAGGCATGTATTTATATAGATTTTTCCTTTATTTTGCATGCATAGACATACATTCATGGTATTTATGGTTATATTCACCTACTTTGTAAGAATAGAGGTCTACACAGAATTTTATTGCATTTGTAGGTAATTTGGCGAATTATGGAGCAAAGATGGCACATTTAAGGATTAAGCCTTGAAGCGGGACAAAAAGGACATAAAAGGAATTTAGGACGCGCCAAAGTATTTTCTGATACCTTCGGACGCGGCCCAAAGTATTTTCTGATACCTTCGGACGCGGCCCAAAGTATTTTCTGATACCTTATGACGCGGCCCAGAGTATCTTCTGATACCAGCGCACTCGACTTCTTTTCAACCCAGATTTCTAGGGTTTTACCTTTAAACCCTAGATTTATCCCTACATATATTTACCTTTAAACCCTAGATTTATCCCTACATATATTTGATAACCTTCAACATTGATGGGAGAACGGTGATAGCCCCAGGATTTGGATCCCAAAGAGAGGGAGGGTTGAAGATTTTATCGCGTACAGGGAAGATTCGGAGAAGGACGCATTTTGGAGATTGTGTACTTCGAGATTATCTTAGGGTTTATCTTTGGAGACGGATTGACACCCCGTTCTTCATTGTTCCTTAAGATTGTTGTGAGGATTTCTATTCCTTTTTTTTTTTGCATTCATTCAATACAAACATTTGTTATTGGATTTGAGATTGGTTATTTGATAGTCATTGAGTTTTTGAGGTTTTCGTCCATTTTCTCTTTAAACTTGATGATGATGGTTATTGGCTAAAACCCTTTAGCAATTCTAAGGTGAAGGGTTAATAATTGTGGCTTAGATAATGATAGATCGATCGTAATTTGATTGGACCCTGAAAGTGCGAGAAATATCGTCGACACCCTAAATCACGGCCTGTTCTTAGGTTTCCACGGCCGTGATTCTTAAGATCTAGCCGTGATTTACCCCAATTTACGAATTTTGCTTTTACTTTTATCCAAGATTAAAGATTAGCTTTAATCTAGTCTAGGTTTGCCCTTTTCTAGGTAGTAGTGAAGCCTCAACAACCTCTACTTCGATTTCGAGTGTCGCAACCTTAATCGGTTTAGTTAGTTTTGATCCTTGGGTTACAAGTTTGGGTATTTGAGATCAATTCTTGTCCTTAGATCGTTTCTATATTGCAGCCTCAACAACCTTTATAGAGAGAGTCTTTGGGTTAGACATATAGGGTTTTGGAACTTCGCCGTACATTACCTTACCTTAGTATACCTTTGCAAACCTCAACTCTGTCCTTATATCTATAGTATATCTTGAATCGATTGCCACAATTTGACATCCGGATCTTTAGGGTTGCTGTTTTCCCCAATATTTGCAAAAGCTTCTATTTTCATTGCTCGATAATTTGTGAACTGAATTTGATCCCCCAAATCCCTGAGTTCGATACTCTGGAATACTTGCTTAACTACGCCGATCCGTACACTGCGGGTTCGCTTGCTTTTATTCTAGTTTTATAAATTTAAAACTTATTTGCACACACTTTTCGAGCGAACATTTCAATCTTGGCCTTATCAACCTCAATGCCACGGTTGGACACCAAGTGTCCTAACACAATACCTTCACTTACCATGAAGTGGCATTTTTCCCAATTCAAGACAAGATTTGTCTCCTCACATCTTTTCAATACTAATGACAAGTTAGCTAAGCAATTATCAAAGGAAGAACCATAAATAAAAAAATTATCCATAAACACTTCCATAATATTCTCAATGTATTCCGAAAAGATAGTCATCATACACCTTTTGAAGCTGGCGGGTGCACTACACAACCCAAATGGCATTCTCCTATATGCAAAAGTTCCCCATGGACATGTAAATGTGGTTTTTTCTTGGTCATCGGGGTGGATAGGGATTTGGAAGAATCCACTATAGCCATCTAGGTAGCAAAAATGAGAATGTTGAGCTAACCTCTCTAGCATTTGGTCAATCAAAGGAAGGGGGAAGTGATGTTTCCTAGAGGCCATGTTCAACTTCCTATAGTCAATGCACATCCTCCATCCCGTAACCGTCCTAGTTGGGATTAGTTCATTGTTCTCATTAGTCACTACGGTCATCCCACCCTTCTTAGGAACTACATGAATGGGACTAACCCACTTACTATCCGAAATAGGGTAGATAATTCCCGCATCTAGCAACTTAATGATCTCTTTCTTGACTACCTCTTTCATTATAGGATTCAATCTTCTTTGATGTTCAATAGAGGGTTTGTGGTTATCTTCCATCAATATCTTATGCATGCACAAAGAGGGCTTAATGCCAACTAAATCATCAATAGTATAGCCAATGGCTTTCCTATGCAATCTTAGATCATGCAACAACTTAGCAAGTTCATCATCTTTCAAGCATGCATTCACAATCACCGGATATGTAGAATCATTACCAAGAAAAGCATACTTCAAATGAGAGGGAAGGAGTTTGAGTTCAAGTTTAGGAGGACCTTTGTCGAGTGGAGACGATCCAAATACGTTGGATGAGATGAATCCAAAGCAAATGAAGACCCTCCAAGGCTCCTTGAAGTTTTATCATCACCAAGAGCTGCTTCTGGGGAAACCACGGTTTGATCCACGGTTCTTGGCACATCCATGGCCGTGGAAGTTGCCAAGCTTGCTCGTTGGAGTTTCCAGAGAGTTCTACGGCCGTGGAACATACTCCACGCCCGTGGTTCCTACAGGTGCTGAACATGCTTTCGTGAACCTCAAATTCAGCTCTTGTCTCCTTTTCTAATGCTTCCAAGGCCTTGATTTCTTCATTGCAAGCCTCCTCAACACCTTCCTCCATCAAACTTAAGGTAAGAACCTTCTCCAAGGGGTCCTTGATCAAGATCGAGCTCACAACTTCTCTAGATTCCTCTTGCTCGACTATGTTAAAAACATCCTCATCAAGGGTTGGCCCTTTCATCATTGTGGACAGTTTCAACTTGATGTTCTCTTCTCCAATGTTGAAGGAGAGAACTCCATTCTTGCAATCCACTAGGCATCCGGAGGTGGCTAGGAAAGGTCTTCCTAAGATGATGGGAACCGGATAGTCTGCCGGAATGTCCAAGATAACAAAATCAATTGGCACATAGAACTTTCCTAGTTGCACCGGAATGTCTTCTAAAATCCCATCCGGGTGAGTGATTGAACGGTCCGCCATGTATAGGGTCATCTTGACCGGTTTAGGCTCTCCTAGCCCAACCTTGTTGCAAAGTGCAAGCGGTATGATGCTTACACTTGCTCCAAGATCACAAAGGGCTTCATACTTTACTTCTCCCACTCCGATTGGCACGCAAAAGGATCCCGGATCCCTTAGTTTAGGAGGCATTTCCTCCTTCATCGTTTGAATCAACTCCGAGCACCTCTTAGTCATCCTTACTTCCCCATACTCCTCCAACTTCCTTTTGTTGGAGAGTATCTCCTTCAAGAACTTGCCATATGCCGGCATACCTAAGATAGCATCCATGAACGGAATATTAATATGCAATTTAGACATAAGTTCAAGGAATTTACCAAAGTGATTGTCTAAACGAGCCCTTGCTCGTGATTGAGGGAACGGTAGTGGTGGCTTGTATGGAGGCGGTGCCACATAAGTTGGCTCATCATCCTTGCTCTTGCCTCCGTCTTCTTGCACTATCTCTTCCTCTACCATTACTTGCTTTCCCTTAGCATTCTCCTTGGGCAAAGGGTTCTTCATATTCAACCCACTCCTCGTTGTAATGGCCAACACTTGGCCTCTTGGGTTGTCTTCGGTTCTTCCGGGAAGCTTTCCCGGATCTCTATGAGCTTCACCTGCCTTTTGGAACACTTGTGCTTCCAACACCTTTTGAGCCTTAGAAATGGAAGTCACCGTGCTCTCAAGACCACTCAACCTTCCAAGCAATTGCTCAAACATCATCTCGGTTCTATCCTTTGGAGGTTGAGTAAATCCGGGTGGAGGTTCTTGTGAAGCCTTTGGTGGTGGAGCTACGCTTGTGGAAGCGGGAGGGTTCAAGGCTCCATCCGGGTTAGAATAGGAGAACCCGGGATGGTTGTGGTTAGGCCGGTAATTGTTGAATTGCCGGTTATTGTTGAAGTTCCTTGGGCCTTGATAGTTGTTATAGTTGCCCCTTCCCATGTAGTTCACATCTTCCTCTTTGGAAGACAAGTTTGCTTGCACTTGAACTTGAGGAGTTGCTTGGTTCTTCAAAGTTGTGGCACACAACTCCCTCAAAGACTTTAGCTCGTTGTTGATGGTGTCAAGCTTGAAATTGCTCATGGTGACTTCACTCACCTCATATGTTCCCGCCTTTCTCCCATCACTCTTCCTATGGGAGTACTTCTCAATCACTAAAGCTTGTTTCTCTACAAACTCCCAAGCTTCATCTACATTCTTTTCCATGAAAGTCCCACCGGAAAGAGATTGGAGCTTGAATTGGCTATCTTCATCAAGTCCGTTGAAGTAGATCTCCAATAGCTCAATTTTCGGTATACCATGGTGTGGACAATCTAGGAGAAGGTCTTTGAACCTCTCCCAAGACTTGAACAAGCTTTCTCTATCCTTCATCACGAAGGCATTGATCTTCCCTCTTAACTCGGTAGTCTTGGAAGGTGGGAAGAACTTAGTCAAAAACTCGGTTGTCATCTCCTCCCAAGTACTCACTCGCCCTTGTGGAATAGATTGATACCAAGCCAAGACCTTGTTCTTAAGAGAGAAGGAGAAAGCCCTAAGCTTATGGTTGTTGCTCTCCAATCTAGGCGGTCTAAGAGTCTCCATCAAGATCTCATAGTTCATCAAGTGTTGATGAGGAGACTCTCCTTCCATCCCTCCAAATTGATTATGCCGGATCATTTGTAGAACTTGAGGGCGGAGCTCGTAATTGTGGGTTGCGGGATCTCCTAAGTTCACACCCGGAGGGTGTGCTCTTTGTGCCGGATCCATACGTCTCCCTAATGTTTGTGGCTCTTCAATTGCAATGGGCACAACCCTAACATTCGCCACCGGCTGCGGTTGTGGTGGAGGAGGTGGAGGTTGTTGACGATTAAGCTCTCCTTGTACAAGGGCTTGCCTAATCTCATCAATCTCCCTCCTAGTTGCTTCTTGCCTCTCATTGGCAAGTCTCCTTTCTTCCTCCAAGAGCTCATCTCTTAGTCTTATTTGCTCTAAAGCCTCATCCAACTCACCTTGAAGATCTCTTCCGGCCATCTCTTTTCCCTTTTTAATGCTCTTGGATCTAGATCTAAGGGTTTTCTCCGGTTCGGGATCGAATGGAGCTAAATCCTTGCCACGAGATCTTCGCATACACCTAAAGAGTAAGAGATGTCCTGAAAAGCAAAGACACAAACCAAAGAGAGATCAAACGCAACAAGAAAGATCTACACTATAAACAATCACAAAATAGACTCAATCTAGACCTAGTCCCCGGCAACGGCGCCAAAAACTTGTTACGCTAGTGTGTGTGCACGCAATAAGCTTTAAATTTATACTCGTTATATTTCTCCTAACTCCTAGCGAACCCGCAGTGTACGGGACGTTCGTAGTAGGGATAGTATTCCGAGGTCGAACACAAAGACTAAGGTGAGATTGATTCGATTTATGATTAAGTTTAGTGAAGATCTAGGTTAAGAAAAGAAAAAGAAATAAAGAAATGAAAATCTCAATGTTTTTGGTTGGTTTTTAGGTGATAAATCAAGGATCACAAATCATGCAAGGTAAACAATCAACTAAGCTAACGAATCAACACAAACAACAAGCTAAACACGAGATATGAATCAAGAGAGAAAAGAGGATTCTAGGGGTTGGAAATTCCGATTATGGCATAAGACTCAAGCTATCTAATCATTCCTTGGACTTACTATGATATGTTGGGAGTGAGTGTTTTTAAATTGGGATCAATCACCGGGTAGGTCTCATGTCCACTAGTCCGTTCCTAAGATCTCGTCACCGGATAGGTCTCAAAGGGCCTAAGAGATGGAATTCTACACAAACCTGATTGTCGCCTAGGGATCTAACCTAATCTTACCGGGTAAGTCTCGAAAGGGTTAGTCCTAAACAATTATCCTAGCACACTTAGTCCGATGGCGGCTTATGAGGCTCACCACTACCTAGGGTTTGTCATCTTTGAAATCTAAGAGTAAGAATCACCGGGTAAGTCTCTTCTAACATTTAGTTGCTAACACTAGGTCACCCTAGGGTAGATTTAACTCAACAAACACTAGGATTTCAACATTCTAACAAACCTAAAACTTAGATCCATCAAACCAGGGAAACCACGGGTTGTTCTACACCTTCCACGGCCGTGGAATGGCAAGAACTAACCCTGGACTCCAACAGAGGCTTCGTTCAAGTAAACAAGTCATCCCAGGGTAAATCTAAGTTCATCCTATCATAGTCTTAGCCATAACCATCCTTTCCTTACCCTAGAATCGCATCTATTTAGCCTACAACATGCATCATAACAATCGAAATCATCAAGCATAAAATCATGGCTTCCATTTGCAAGATAATGAAAAGAAAGAGATGAACAAGTGAAGCAAATGAAACCAAGCTGAAATTAAGATTAGAAAGACTTACAACCCTTCCAAAAAAAGGTTTAATCGATTCTTATAACCCTAGAAAATGATTCCGAAATTCTTCACTACAAAACTATCAAGTGCTAGCAATGGTGTGTTCTTCTCCTCCTTCTCCAATGGAGCTCTTCTCCCTCCTTCAATGGTAGCTTCTCCCAAAAGAATCTTCTTGTTGAGAGTGTTTTTGATTGGATGATAGGGGATAATGGATGGCTGCTCCAAGATGCCTTCTCTCAGCCTTGCAGGACCACTTTTATACTACAACCTTGCTAGAGTGAGCCATGAGATCGTAGAATAGCTGTCACAACCGTCTGGAAAAAACCACGGTTGGTTCCACGGCCGTGGACCTTCAGTGAACCGTGGTTTGGTGCTTCAGCTTTGCCTTGGATCATTAAGCTTCGATTTGGTGCATGGCTTGTGTTGGCAAGGTTCCATGAGTCCTAACTTAGCCCTTAGCTTGCATTCCAATGAGTCTAAAAGTGTGTCATCTCGAGGAGTGACTCTCGAATGCATCGATTAAGCTCCTAAATCTCCCAAAATACCTATAAAGCAAGCAAAAGTCCGCGTAGACGTCTATCTCGACAAAATAAATGATTTAAGTGCAAATCGTCGTGAACTAATGCTAGACCATGCATGAATGAGCAAGAAATCTATTTAAATGATTACCTAAACCTAAGTCATAAATCGTGTTATCACTATTCTTATTATACCTTTCCTGGTTCAATGCAAGCCTAGGATGAGACTTACCCGGTAATTCCTTAGTTTGTTTACCTAAGATCATAAGTATAGGTAATAAAGGTTTATCCTTTATTGGGGTTTGAGTGTGCTTTCATCCCATCTTTGTGAGTTAGCCTGAGACTTACCCGGTAAAGGTTGATTCTATTCCCTTAGATGGTGTGTTAGTTTGAGGTTATAGTTCTTTATCTTAATTCCTTGAGACTTACCCGGTAATAGAAGTTACGGTCTAGGATTAGTGAGTAGTGAGACTTACCCGGTGATCTATTCCACTTTAGCAACACCTTCCCTATGCAAAAACCTCAGCTTTGTCCGCTTATCTTTAGATCTTGAGTTGGAACCACAACTAGATGCTTTAATCCCTAGAATTGCATATTTCCTTTATTGACTTTTATCATCTTTGATTGTTTTAATTGCTTGTGGTTAGTGATTGTTGAAGCTTACCGTAATTGGACTTTGTTTCACTAAGTCCCTGTGATCGACCCCTGGAATTTCTTGCTTTTTACTACGATTGACCCGTACACTGTGTTCGCCCCTAAAGGTGTGTGCAAATAAGCTTTAAATTTATAAAACTAGAATCAAGCAGCGAACCCGCAGTGTACGGATCGACGTAGCTAAGCAAGAATTCCAGAGTATCGAACATAGGGATTTGGGTGGCAACGAACTCGATTTCAGGTTATCAAGCAAGTAAATATGAGAGTTTTGCAAATATTGGGAAAACAACAATCCTAAAGATCCAGGTATCTAGTTGTGGCAATCGATTCAAGATGTACTTAATGATGTAAAGACAGAGTCGAGATATGCAAAGGTATACTAATGTAAGGTAATCGTACGGTGAAGTTCCAAAAACCTTATATAACTCACCTACAAGGCACTCTCTATACAGGTTGTTGAGGCTCAATATAGAAAGATTCTAAAGATGAGAGTTAGTGTCAAATACCCAAACTTGTAACCCAAGGATCAAGACTAAGTTAACCGATTGAGGTTGTGACACTCACAATCGAGGTAGAGGTTGTTGAGGCTTCACTACCACCTAGAAAAGACAAGTCTAAACTAAGTTAAAGCAAATTTTTAACTTTGGATTAAAGTAAAAGCAAGTTTGTGGATTCAAAGAAAATCACGGTTGGTTCTTGAGGTTCCACGGCCGTGGACTCAAGAACAGGCCGTAATTTAAGGTTGTCGGCGATTCTCTCTAACTCTCAGGGTCTAATCTGTTTGCGATCGATCTATCATCATCTAAGCCACAACTATCAACCCTTCACCTTAGAATTGTTAAGGGTTTTTAGCCAATAATAGTCATGTTGATATTAATTCAAGAATTAGAAGATAGAAAGATGAAAACTTTCAAGAACTTTCAATAATCTCCAAAATAATCTCAAAGTCACAAAGAGAACAAGTATTGTCAATGGATTCAAAGTAAGGCAAACAATCACAACCTTAGGAAGGAAGGGAAGACGGGATGTCAATCCGTTTTCCAAATCAAACCTAAACAAGAAGAGATATCTTCTTGTAAAATCTTCCGAAAACTTCGATCTTCCGCCAATTCGGAGATCTCAACAGCAATCTCCACCAAAAGTGCGAGATTAGGGCAATTCCCAACTACAAACTTCAATCTCCAACGAGATGTCAATGCTTCTAACAAACTAAGCGAAGAGTCTTCGTCTAAGCGGTGATGAATGAGGGTAAACGGGGGTAAGCGAAGATGTGCGACGATTGTAAGCGGGGATAAGCGGGGATGACGGATTCTTGCTTCGTCCGTCTTTTTACAATGTAGGGCAAAGTGTCGGCCCGGCCCAATCTTCAAAAGATCGTGGCTTCGAAGTGTGGCGAAAAGATTGATAGCATGAATTATAGTCTATATTTTGGGGTTTGTTTGGACGTTTTATCTTTCATAATCTGCATGTTTGTATGTACATTATGTGATTTTACTACCATTTCATCTACCTTTGCGAGAATCGAGGTCTACACCTAGTTTCGTTGTAATTGCAGGTAATATGGTACGTTTTGCATCAAAAAGGAGCAAAAGGAGTCAAGAGTCATTTGGAGCTACATTGAGGAGCAAAAAGGAATCCTTCAGGAAGCATAGCCATGGATTAAAGATTTACTTTGGACCAGTTTTGAGAGATTCTACATTCAGTTATGAGTCACCTCGGTTGACCAGAGATTCATCTCGACCGAGGCGATCCAGAGACGCCGACTCGACCGAGGCGAACACCTAGGACGCGGCGAGAATATTTTATTCTTGGCTGAGATCTTTTAAAATTGGAAAGTGATCTTATATTTTTGGGCTTGGCTTCTGGAAGGAAGGAGATATGCAGAATCATATATTTTACCTATATTTATGGGATAATATCTTTCTAAGATTTCTTATCTTTGGAGGGTTATTTTTCCTATAAAAAGGGTTGGATTTTCCACAAATCCGAGACCCCGCATAGAGTGCTTAGAGCCCGCAAACATCCGCTATCAGCGCAGCAGCCGCATACTCCAATTTGGGAGAGAATTGAAGAACCTTTTTGAAGGTTGAAGGAAGATTGAAGTCCATAGCTTTTATAGCTTTTATTGAAGGGTTTTGTAAGATTGTCTTCAATTCCCTCAATTGTTGTCTTGTCTTGTTGGATTATTATCCAAGGAACGCTTTTGTGTGATATTTGATTCAGTTATTGAAGTCTTTTCATTAAATTCTTCTTTGTTCAAATATTCACCTTCTTCCCTTACATTTAATACTTTCATGATGATGATGAGTGGCTAATTTCCTTGTGTGATTCTAGGGTGATTGGCTGAAGGTTGTGGGAAAAACAATGATAGAATAATCTTAGATTCTAGTAGGATCCTGAAAGTTCGAGTCTTTAACCTTAACCCTAAGCATCTCGTTCAGTCGATGAACATCTCGGCCGGGGTGGAATTTGGCTGACCGAGGTGACTTATCTGATCCGAAACTGAGAGTTAAGTGTTAGAGTTTGCCAAATCCTATTCTTATTACACCTTTCCTGGTTCAACGCAAGCTTAGGATGAGACTTACCCGGTAATTCCTTAGTTTGTTTACCTAAGATCATAAGTATAGGTAATAAAGGTTTATCCTTTATTGGGGTTTGAGTGTGCTTTCATCCCATCTTTGTGAGTTAGCCTGAGACTTACCCGGTAAAGGTTGATTCTATTC
>BSUD01000133.1:289431-308153 GCA_033239045.1 Fagopyrum esculentum
AGAATCTTCTTGTTGAGAGTGTTTTTGATTGGATGATAGGGGATAATGGATGGCTGCTCCAAGATGCCTTCTCTCAGCCTTGCAGGACCACTTTTATACTACAACCTTGCTAGAGTGAGCCATGAGATCGTAGAATAGCTGTCACAACCGTCTGGAAAAAACCACGGTTGGTTCCACGGCCGTGGACCTTCAGTGAACCGTGGTTTGGTGCTTCAGCTTTGCCTTGGATCATTAAGCTTCGATTTGGTGCATGGCTTGTGTTGGCAAGGTTCCATGAGTCCTAACTTAGCCCTTAGCTTGCATTCCAATGAGTCTAAAAGTGTGTCATCTCGAGGAGTGACTCTCGAATGCATCGATTAAGCTCCTAAATCTCCCAAAATACCTATAAAGCAAGCAAAAGTCCGCGTAGACGTCTATCTCGACAAAATAAATGATTTAAGTGCAAATCGTCGTGAACTAATGCTAGACCATGCATGAATGAGCAAGAAATCTATTTAAATGATTACCTAAACCTAAGTCATAAATCGTGTTATCACTATTCTTATTATACCTTTCCTGGTTCAATGCAAGCCTAGGATGAGACTTACCCGGTAATTCCTTAGTTTGTTTACCTAAGATCATAAGTATAGGTAATAAAGGTTTATCCTTTATTGGGGTTTGAGTGTGCTTTCATCCCATCTTTGTGAGTTAGCCTGAGACTTACCCGGTAAAGGTTGATTCTATTCCCTTAGATGGTGTGTTAGTTTGAGGTTATAGTTCTTTATCTTAATTCCTTGAGACTTACCCGGTAATAGAAGTTACGGTCTAGGATTAGTGAGTAGTGAGACTTACCCGGTGATCTATTCCACTTTAGCAACACCTTCCCTATGCAAAAACCTCAGCTTTGTCCGCTTATCTTTAGATCTTGAGTTGGAACCACAACTAGATGCTTTAATCCCTAGAATTGCATATTTCCTTTATTGACTTTTATCATCTTTGATTGTTTTAATTGCTTGTGGTTAGTGATTGTTGAAGCTTACCGTAATTGGACTTTGTTTCACTAAGTCCCTGTGATCGACCCCTGGAATTTCTTGCTTTTTACTACGATTGACCCGTACACTGTGTTCGCCCCTAAAGGTGTGTGCAAATAAGCTTTAAATTTATAAAACTAGAATCAAGCAGCGAACCCGCAGTGTACGGATCGACGTAGCTAAGCAAGAATTCCAGAGTATCGAACATAGGGATTTGGGTGGCAACGAACTCGATTTCAGGTTATCAAGCAAGTAAATATGAGAGTTTTGCAAATATTGGGAAAACAACAATCCTAAAGATCCAGGTATCTAGTTGTGGCAATCGATTCAAGATGTACTTAATGATGTAAAGACAGAGTCGAGATATGCAAAGGTATACTAATGTAAGGTAATCGTACGGTGAAGTTCCAAAAACCTTATATAACTCACCTACAAGGCACTCTCTATACAGGTTGTTGAGGCTCAATATAGAAAGATTCTAAAGATGAGAGTTAGTGTCAAATACCCAAACTTGTAACCCAAGGATCAAGACTAAGTTAACCGATTGAGGTTGTGACACTCACAATCGAGGTAGAGGTTGTTGAGGCTTCACTACCACCTAGAAAAGACAAGTCTAAACTAAGTTAAAGCAAATTTTTAACTTTGGATTAAAGTAAAAGCAAGTTTGTGGATTCAAAGAAAATCACGGTTGGTTCTTGAGGTTCCACGGCCGTGGACTCAAGAACAGGCCGTAATTTAAGGTTGTCGGCGATTCTCTCTAACTCTCAGGGTCTAATCTGTTTGCGATCGATCTATCATCATCTAAGCCACAACTATCAACCCTTCACCTTAGAATTGTTAAGGGTTTTTAGCCAATAATAGTCATGTTGATATTAATTCAAGAATTAGAAGATAGAAAGATGAAAACTTTCAAGAACTTTCAATAATCTCCAAAATAATCTCAAAGTCACAAAGAGAACAAGTATTGTCAATGGATTCAAAGTAAGGCAAACAATCACAACCTTAGGAAGGAAGGGAAGACGGGATGTCAATCCGTTTTCCAAATCAAACCTAAACAAGAAGAGATATCTTCTTGTAAAATCTTCCGAAAACTTCGATCTTCCGCCAATTCGGAGATCTCAACAGCAATCTCCACCAAAAGTGCGAGATTAGGGCAATTCCCAACTACAAACTTCAATCTCCAACGAGATGTCAATGCTTAAGCGATCCTAAGCGGTCCTAAGCAAGGATAAGCGACGATGAACGGGGGTAAGCGGGGATAAGCGGGGATGACGGATTCTTGCTTCGTCCGTCTTTTTACAATGTAGGGCAAAGTGTCGGCCCGGCCCAATCTTCAAAAGATCGTGGCTTCGAAGTGTGGCGAAAAGATTCGCCAAGATCACGGTCGTGGAAGTGTTCCACGACCGTAATTTAGGGCGTGGAAACAAATACGGTTTGCACCATATGTTCCACGGCCGTAATATCCTCTGGAATGAACATCAATTTCTGAATCTGAATCCACGGCCGTAATTCTGAGCGTGGTTTGGATTCCGGCCGTATTTTAGGGCGTAATTTAGGGCAAGAACGTGATTCTTCCCTAGCCTCGTGCATTCCTCAAGCTAAAGCTCCAAGTTGCTTCCAAAGAATGTCCTCAATCTATGGACATATCAACTCAACTCTCCTTTGCTCGATTCCGTTCGGAAATAGCTCCAAATCACCTAAAAATCAACATAGAACTAGTGTAGACATCCATATCGACAATATAGGTAATACTAGCTCTCATATGCATAAAGTTCAATCAAAGACTATCGATATGAATCAAATATGTTTAGAAAACGTGCCTAAAATATCACAATATTTCATGCTAACACACTGCGGGTTCGCATCCTTGTTTTAAGCTTACATCTAGGGTTATAAATTTAAAGCTTACATATCGTTTGGAGCGAACAAGACTTCTAAACCCTATGATCTCGCAAGATCATAAGCCATAACACATACTAGGATAAACATGCCTAGTCTCAAAAATCTCACAATAACCACTCTATGCTAGGATACGCATATCCTAGCCCACAACTTCACAACCATACACACCCACACTCAAACCTCACAAGCCTCAAAAGGACAGTCCTATACTCACCCAAAGAAATAACTCAAAAACATGCAACATCAATCCTTAGAACGTCCCGAAAATCTCACACACTCAACTAAGGTCTCAAAAGCCACTACATGGTATTCACAACTATCATCGGCTCTTCTTCTATCACTAGATCATCACAGAAAAGCATCATATCTCGAGTCGTACATGCATTCCTTCGACCGTCACACCTGAAACCTGATGAACATCCTCTACCTTCAGTTGCCAAACCAACCGATAAACCACTTCCGAACTCGCGCCAAGATCTTCAAAAAGGTCTCATATATATTAGGACTCAACTCCCTTCTAATGACCAGCACGTATGACGTCTCCCGTCCATAAAGTGCCTCCAAGGCCCATCTTAAACGACACATCTCACTATTGTAATACGAAAAATCGATTGAAGGGGGGTATCATGTCCGCCCTTACCCCCTACCTCGCACATATGATCTCTACACGGCATCCAAGATCACAAAAGTCCTCTCTAGTTGACCATTTATCCAAGGGTGAAATTGTCATGAAAGACAAAGGGTCTCCTTCATGGCACGATTCCACCGCCCAACAAATCCCGAGATGAATCACTCATCTCGATCCGAGATAATGATACTTGGTATCCCAGGTACCCTCACTATCATTTAGTGGATTTCACAACTGGCCGACTCCTCGGCCCTATTTCCTCCAAAGGTAAAAACGTGTCATCTCCGTCGGTCGGTCCACAATGACCATAACACGTCACAATTGTTACTTGGTATCAAACCAGAAATAACCTCTATGGAGGTATCCTCTTGTTCGCTCCAAAAGGTGTCTGCAAGCTTTAACATTTATACCAAGAATAATTGCAAATAGCGAACCCGCAGTGTACGGATCGATTATAATAAAAGCAAGAATTCCAGGGTCGAACACAGGGACTATGGTGAAACAATGATCGGTAATTCAGGTTGTCAATAAGCAACAAAGCAAAAAAATATCAAAGATGATGTAATAATCAAGTAAAAGAAATGCGGATTCTAGAGATTAAGGCATCCAATTGTGGTTCCGACTCAAGATCTTAAAAGATAACGTGGACAAAGCTGAGGTTTATAAAGGGAAGGTGTTTCTACGGTGGGAATAGATCACCGGGTAAGTCTCACTACTCACTATCCCAAACCAAAGATCCTCTCATTGGGTAAGTTCCAAGGTACTAAGGAAAGGAACTATAATCTCAAACCAACACACCACCCAAGGGGATAGAATCAACCTTTAACGGGTAAGTCTTAGACTAACTTTTAAAGATGGGATGAATGCACACTCAAACCCCAATAAAGGATAAACCTTTATTACCTACACTCATGATCTTGGGTATACAAACAAAGGAATCACCGGGTAAGTCTCATCCTAGGTTTGCGTTGAACCAGAAAGGTATAACAAGGATAGGATTTGACAAACTAGAACCTCAACTTAAAGAAGGATTAAGAAAGGTTTCGCCTCGCTCGGTTCATGTACCATCACTAGTACAGAAATGCTGGTAGATACTGGGTTTTTTTCAACACACATACCAGTTTTGAAGGTGGTATGTAGTAGACAGGAATAAACCACATTCATACCAGTTTTTAAAAATTGGTATGCCAAAAAAAGTCGGATACCGGTTTTTTAAAAAAACTAGTATGAGCATGGATATAGTTTTCACTATTCCAAACCAGTTTTTTAGCTGGTATGCAAGCGGCACATGCCAATTTTTTAAATTGTATGCAAACTTGGCATGTCAGCTCATTTAACTAGTATACAAGCATCGCACATCGGTTTTTTAAAGTGGTATGCCGCATTTTTTTTTATTATGTATATGCATGCCAATTATTTTAAATTAGTATGCGACCTTTTTTTTAATAGAAATTAAAACGCGTGCGTACCATATAATGACTTACAAGTACCATTGTCTGCCAAAATGCCACCAAATAAATGCACAAATTATAAAAATTTCACCAGCCAAACTTTTTCAATTACAAACTTCAGTATACAGATTGCACAAGCTAGATATTTGTATGCTTTACAAATGCCACAAGCCTAACAATCCAAAATGACAAGTAACACTTTCAATTCACACATTGCACTAGATAGCTAGCTAGAATCCATATGCTTTGCAAATGCCACACACACCTAAAAATTCAAAATGGCACACTTGCCAAACATTGTAGTACTTTTCCAAAAGAGTAGATATTCATCCAAAATGGCAACTTGCCAAACATTTATCTTCAAAAATTGAAATTAAAACTTCACATATTCCTCCAAAATACCTTCCAGCCCAACAACTATGTATGTGAGGTCAAATGCAACTCGAAT
This sequence comes from Fagopyrum esculentum, assembly GCA_033239045.1. NCBI lineage: Eukaryota > Viridiplantae > Streptophyta > Magnoliopsida > Caryophyllales > Polygonaceae > Fagopyrum > Fagopyrum esculentum. Next base: position 294,871 of record BSUD01000133.1, read on the forward strand.
TCAATTATAGGTCGGAGAAATTCAGCACATTCTTCAATTACTTGGTATATGTCATTCTCGTTGTATGATTGCGGTGAAGGTGCTGAGTACTGGACAAAGCATATAAAATTCAGAATGATTTAAATTACAATATATATATATATAGAGAGAGAGAGAGAGAGAGTATAGATCCTATGAGAACACCCCCTAACGTGAGAACATGAGAACAAATTCGTAATTATTATTAGTTTTGTTAGGAATGTGCCATATCGTTTAATGTATTATTCGTAGTTATTGTTGGTTGAGTGGATTATTCGTAGTTATTGTTGGATTCCTAATTATTATTATTCGTAGTTATTATTATTTTTGATATCTACTCTAAATCTCAACCCTTAAAACTCACATCCAACGGTGTACGATTGTTCTCATGTTCTCACGTTAGGGGTGTTCTCATGGGAACCACACCCTATATATATATAATTGAAGAGAACTCACCAAGGTGGTGAGTACAGCACATTCTTCAATTACTTGTTTGACAAAGCATATAAAATTCTTGGTATATATATATCTTTAATCTAAAAACGCTCTCTTTTAAAAAAAACCCTATTTGCGAGCAGGATAGGCAAAAGATTGTCCGGCACCATGACGGAGGGCTCTCCTCCGGCGGAGGTGACGACTGTGAAAGAGGGTGTAGTTCCTAGTAATCAAGATGCTATCATGGAAGGGGGAGTTATTGAAAATAAGAACATGGAGGTTGAATTAATGGAAGTTGGAGGGGCGGATTCGCCTCCTACAATCGAGAAAGGACCAGGGATGGACAATGAAATAAACGATGTGCAAGGACATCAACAGATCAATACCGAAGAGGGTGAGAAGGAAGGACTTCCCGGCCAAGCACAGAAGAAACAACAAGATGCACCTATGGTTTTTGATATTGGCAGTACAAGGAAAGCAGACGAGAAGACCATCGTTGATAACAAAAATGGTGAAACAAATGCAACAAAAATCTTGGAAGGGGATTATAACTGGGGAAAAAGAGAATAATGATGGAAAAACGAAACTGGATATGAATGCTCTTGTGGGGAAGATGAAATTGACGTTTCCGTTCGGGGATGATAGAGACCCTTGTTTTGAGATTGATCCGACTATTGCAAGAACCTTAGAGGAGGAGTGGAAGCTATCTATCGTCTTCAAAGTATTGGGGTTTCCAATTGCTTTTCCGGTGATGGAGAGGAAAATCAAAGAACTATGGAAATGTGGAAGTAACATACAACTAATTGATCTCGACAACGATTTCTTCGTAGCAAGATTCAAAAACGAGAGCGAAATGCTTATGGTACTAACAAGAGGACCTTGGTCGGTTTTTGGTCGTTGTCTGATTATGAGAAGATGGACTCCGGAATTTGTCACCTCGGAGCCCATTTCGTCTGCACCTACGTGGATTAGAGTTAGTGGAATCCCTATGCAATGGTTCAATGAAGCCATTTGTTCGCCCCTAGAGGTGTGTGCAAATAAGCTTTATATTTATAAAACTAGAATCAAGCAAGCGAACCCGCAGTGTACGGATCGGCGTAGATTAGCAAGAATTCCAGAGTATCAAACACAGGGATTTGGGTGGAACGAACTCAGTTGCAGGTTATCAAGCAAGTAAATATGTGGAGCTTTGCAAATTATTGGGAAAACAACAATCCTAAAGATCCAAGTATCCAGCTGTGGCAATAGATTCAAGATATACTAATAATATAAAGACAGAGTTAAAATATGCAAAGGTATACTAATGTAAGGTAATCGTACGGTTGAGGTTCCAAAAACCCTATGTAACTCGCCTAAAAGACACTCCCTATACAGGTTGTTGAGGCTCAATATAGAAAGGCTCTGAAGACAAGAATTAGCATCAAATACCCAAACCTATAATCTAAAGGTCAAGACTAACTTATCCGATTGAGATTGTTGAGGCTCACAATCGAGGTAGAGGTTGTTGAGGCTTCACTACCTCCTAGAAAAGACAAGTCTAAACTAAGCTAAAGCAAATCTTTAACTTTGGATTAAGGTAAAAGCAGGCTCGTAAACCTAAAGAAATTATGGTTGGATCTTGAGATTCCACGGTCGTGGAACTCAAGAACAGCCCGTAATTTAGGGTTTTCGGCGACAATTCTCTAACTCTCAGGGTCTAATCTGTTTGCGATCGATCTATCATCATCTAAGCCACAACTATCAACCCTTCACCTTAGAATTGTTAAGGGTTTTTAGCCAATAACAGTCATATTGATATTAATTCAAGAATTAAAAGATAGAAGATGGGAGTTTTCAAGAACTATCAATAACCTTCAAATGAATCTCAGAATCACAGTCAAGAACAAGTGTTTATCAAAAGATTTAAAACGAGATAAGCAATCACAATCTTAGGAAAGAAAAGAAACGGGTTGTCAATCCGATTCGAAATCAAACCTAAACAAGAAAAGGAATCTTCTTGCAAAATCCTCCAAGAACTTCGATCTTCCACAAATGCGAAGATCACAAACAGCAACTCTCCAATTACGAACCTTGATCTTCAATGAGATCTCCAAAAACACCTCCAAGATGAGGGTTTCTGTGTTGCTAAAATGTAAGCAAAGATGATTGTAAGCAAGCCTAAGCGGTGATGTATGCTGTGATTGTAAGCGAGCCTGACGGAATCTCCTTTCTTCCGTCTTTTTATAATGCAGGGCAAAGTGTCGGCCCGGCCCAATCTTCAAAAGATCGTGGCCTTGAAACATGGCGAAAAGATTCGCTAGAATCACGGTCGTGGAATCTTTCACGACCGTAATTTGGGGCGTGGAAACTACTACGGTTAGTTCCACGGCCGTAATATCTCCTGGAATGAACATCAAATTTTGACTCAAGATCCACGGCCGTAATTTAGGGTGAGAACGTGGTTTTTGCCTTCATTCGTGCACTCCTCAATCTAATACTCCAAATTGCTTCCAAAAAGTGTCCTTGATCTATGGACACATCAACTCAACTCTCCTTTGCTCGGTTCCGTTCGGAAATAGCTCCAAATCACCTATAATCAACATAGAACTCGTGTAGACATCCATATCGACAATATAGGCAATACTAGCTCACATATGCACAAAGCTCAATCAAAGACTATCAATATGAATCAAATACGATTAGAAAACATGCCTAAAGTATCACAATATTTCATGCTAACACCATTCTTTGGAATCTAGCGTCAGGGATTGGCACTCCCATTGCTATGGATCCTAAAACTCTGAACCTAAACCGGGGAAGGTTTTGCGAGAATGTGTATGGAACTCGATCTCAGTAAACCTCTGAAAAAAGCCGTATTCATTAACAATCGAAGGTGCCCCATTGAATACGAAGGTCTACACATGCTTTGTTTTAAGTGTGGGAGATACGGGCACTATGCATCCCAGTGTCATTATGGAGAGGAAGAGCACGAGAAAGGCAAAGAGAAGAGTCAGACACGAACGGATGACTCCGAACACCATGCAACCCCATCAGACAAGACGTCACCGGTGAACAGGGAGGAAGAGATTTCGGACCTTGGATGCTAGTAGGAAGGAGAACTAAAATTCAGAAAGGAAAGGATAATTTCTCTACCTCTACAGGAAAGAATGGGGATAATAGAAGATATCAATCTCAAAAATATCAAATAAAATCTCAAAAAAATAAAGTGAGTAATGGTAATGTGGATAGTGGAGATATGGTGGGACTAGGAAGTGGGATTACCAATAGTGAAGAGAGAAGGAAAGACAAAACAGATAGTGGAATTAAGGAAACGCACGTGACTATGGTTTTCACTGGGAAAACAAATGTAGAACAGGTAAACGTAAAAAAATTTGGAAACGATGAAGCTCGTACAAGTAAATCTGCGGGGACACAAGAGAATAGAGGAGTGATTTTCTCAACAACAGCTATAACAGAAGAGGAAGTAGAATTAGAGAAGAGAAAAAAGCCGAATAAGTCAAGAAACGAGAGGCGTAAGCAGTCACGGAAAACGAAAGCGATGAAGGAAGAGGGAGTAGAGAACAACACTCTGAAGAGACAGAGACCAAGTAAGGACAAGGAGAGTTTCGATCTGTCAAACTCAGATGACGGAGGGAGTAGACCGGAGGACAAGAAGAGAGCCCTCGCAGTAATGGGGGAGGATGCAGAAATGAGGGGAGACCAAGGGAAGTCAGTGGATATCACCAACTGTGGAGAACCAGATGATACTATTGTAGACACAAGAAGTAAGACTCATATGGAGAATGATACGCAGGGGTTGATAGTCCAGGGGACTATAGCAGAGGACAAGGGAGAAGATATGATGGTAATCAGTGTGCATGAGAACATCACAGACATGCAAAGAGAAAGCCAAATGAAGCACTTGACGAGGGATATGCAGAATATTGGAGAACACAACGGCTATAAGACTGATGGCCAAGATAGTGGGAAGGAAGCGACGACGTCTAGTGGCAAGGAGAGGAGGAGCCAGCCTCTAGAGAGCCACTAATTATGATGTCGTGGTTAACTCTATGCAGGTGTGTAGCATCACCTATTAGTATTGTTATCTATGAATTGCTTATTTTGGAATGTACAGGGAGCTGCTAAGAGTGGCTTCAGGAGAGCCATAAAGTACTTTTGCCACCACCATGGAATCGACCTTCTTGCAGTTTTTGAACCCCGCATTGTGGGAGACCAGGCGGCGAGAGTTTGCTCTAAAATGAAACTGAAAGGCTGTGAAAGAGTGGATGTAGTGGGCTTCGAGGGGGGAGTGTGGCTGTTTTGGGATGATACTAAGTTAGATGTTAGTATCATTAGTACGTGCCCATATTTCATCCATGCAATGGTAACGATTGCAGGGAAGGCAGTCCACTTTCTTGCGATCTACGCACCACCAACGGAGACTAGACGTGTACCATTCTGGGAGGCCCTAGATAAGGAATTGGAGAACTTAAGCGAACCCTATTTCCTTGGGGGGGATTTTAAATGTATTACCTCCCTAAGTGAAAGTAGAGGTGGAGCGGGAATTCTCCACAGGGACTCAGATCGGTTTAATGATATCATACATAATTATGGTCTGATTGATCTTGGATTTACGGGCTTGGAATTTACGTGGGACGATGGGAAGACTAGAAACAAAGGGGTACAAAAACGTTTGGATAGAGTTTTATCGAGTCTTCAAGGCCGGTTGCAGTGGCCGGATGCTTTTGTTAGACACTTGGCTCTTTTTTCCTCAGACCATTCGCCCATTCTACTCTGTCTTCAACCGAATATCACCAAAAGAAGGGACAGAAGACCGTTCCGGTTCGAGGTAGCCTGGATCACTCATGCTGATTTCCTCCCATTGGTCAAACGGTGTTGGGACTCGCACGAACATGAAGGTATCCCTCTCCCTATTCTTAAAAATTGGGTCTTACGTTGGAACCGGTAGGTTTTTGGTGATGTCTTTTGTAGGAAACAGACTCATGAAGGACCTCATGGATATACAAAGCGACCCGATTGCAAATATGACCAGAATGGGAAAAGAAAAAGAGTCTGATCTTCAAGCTAAGATTGAGGAGGTACAAGAACAGGAAGAAATAATATGGTTTCAGAAATCCAGAGAACAATGACTACCGTTTGGAGACAGAAATACAGCTTTCTTCCATACGGCCACAGTGGTTAGAAGAAGAGGCAATAGAGTAGATGGTCTTAGAGATAATGATGGAGGATGGGAAGAAGACGTTGATAAGATTGAAAACATTGTGGTAAACTTTTTCATTGATCTCTTTCAAGACCCGAGCGACAATAATCCCACACAAGATAGGGTTGTGATTGAAAATGGCTTCCTGATGGTCCCGGAGAGCGAGAAAGCGGACCTGCTAAAAGACGTTAGCCATGAGGAAGTGTGGAAGGCCACCAAGAGCATGGGAGCTTATAAGTCACCGGGTATAGACGGGTTTCAACCCGTTTTCTACCAGAAATGTTGGAGCATTGTAGGTCCGTCGGTGATCAGAGAAGTCAAGAAATTCTTTGAGAGTCGGAAACTCCCGGAGAATATTAATGACATCATCCTCTGTCTTATAGCCAAAATGGGAACCCCGGAGATAATTACCCAGTTCAGACCGATCGCATTATGTAATGTTCTTTACAAAATTATGACGAAGGTAATGGTACATCGTCTACAGAGTGTGATAGGCACTATGGTGGGACCTACTCAGGGAAGCTTCATCCCGGGTAGATACATCCAAGATAACATTGTGCTCATGAAGGAAATCATTCACTCTACGAGAAAGAAGAAAATAGGGAAAAAGTGGATGATCCTCAAGGTGAACTTAGAGAAGGCCTATGATCGAGTGAGATGGGACTTTGTAGAGGATACTATTGAAGCTGCGGGTCTTCCACCAGAATGGAAAGAGATGATTAAAGAATGTATATCCACCACCAGAATGCAAGTAAACCTCAATGGAGAACTTACTAGAAAGTTTACCCCGTGTAGAGGACTTAGACAAGGGGATCCATTGTCTCCGTATTTTTTTGTTTTGTGTGTGGAGAGGCTTAGTCACCTTATACTAAATGAGGTGACAAACGGAAGATGGAAACTGATTAGGCTCTCAAGGGACGGTCCTCGTTTGTCACACCTCTTTTTTGCGGATGACCTCACGCTGTTTGCTGAGGCGTCTCAGGATCAATTGAGGGTGATTTTAAGCTGCTTGGACCTCTTTTGCAAGGGTTCTGGACAAAGGGTTAGCACCTTGAAATCCAAGATCTATGTTTCCCCTAATGTAAACAAGGAGTTGAGGGATTGCCTGCGGGAGATGAGTGGTATTAAAGTTACACATAATCTAGGAAGGTATCTAGGCATACCACTGCCTCATGATAGAGTGTCAAAGACCACATACTCTTACTTGCTGGATAAGATCAACTCGAAACTGTGCGGTTGAAGGGGCAGGAACTTGAGTTTCGTAGGAAGGGTGACTCTTACCAAGGTTGTTCTGAACACCCTACCTATCTATGTCATGTCGTCGACATTACTACCAAAGAGCTTATATGAAAAAATTGAAAAAAGAAGTAGAGAGTTTATTTGGGGACATAGAGAGGGAAATAGGAGACTGCACACAGTCAGTTGGAAGACCATATGCAACTCAAAAGAAAATGGGGGGCTAGGAGTGAAGAATATGGTGGACCTTAACCTTGCCCTAGTTGGAAAGCTTGGGTGGAGACTGTTGAGAGATGACAGCACCTTGTGGGCCAAGGTAATCAAAGCAAAATATATCAGACAGAATGGTACCGAGCACTCTGAGCCATCTCATGTGTGGAAGAGTATCCAGAGAGGGATTAAAGAAGTCATATACCCGGGGCATAGGTGGATTGTGGGCAATGGCAGAAATACGAGTTTCTGGGAGGACTATTGGCTACTCGACACCGCTCTTCTCGAGTTAACCACTGTTGCAGTAGGTCCTGAACTTTTGAACAGGAAGGTGATCGAGTTCTGGATCGAAGGGGAAGGCTGGAGATGGAGTGCTATAGGGGACCTGCTCCCTGCGAGAGTTACGTTAACTCTAGCGGCGACAGCCTTGCGAGCTGATACGGAAGAAGGAGCAGATTGTGAAGGAGAGTCATGCACCGATGAGATGGCGTGGAGGTGGAGCAAAGATTGAAGCTTCTCAGTGGCTTCAGCCTACAGCATGATCAGGAAGGAGATTTTTGTATGCCAAGTTGATAGAGTGGTGTTCCAGAGGGTATGGAGTCTCAAGGTACAGGAGAGAGTGTGCAACTTCAGTTGGAGAGTTCTTCAGGGAGGAATCCTAACAAACGACGAGAGGAAAAGGCGGCACTTAAGTAGATCGGATGACTGTGGGACATGCACCAACTGCCCAGAAACCCCTGAACATCTCTTTAGAGATTGCAAAATCGCAAAGGAGATTTGGTCAAGATTAGAAGGCAACTGTCATGTTATTGGATTCAACATCCTACCTTTTGCAACGTGGTTTAGAGGTAACCTACTATCCCCTACTAGTTATAACTTTACCATCGATTGGGGTGCTATCTTTGTAGTAGGTATATGGTGGCTTTAGAGATGGAGGAATGAGAGAATTTTCGAGGGAAAACATACACGACCGGATGGACATGCTTTCATCATCGAGAAAGCCGCATAGTATCAGAGATCCTGGAGGAAGAATCACAAGGGAAGAGAATAGCATATTAGGAGGATCATTCAAGTAAAGTGGGACCCACCTCCGGATAATGTGCTGAAGATTAATTCAGATGGAGCGGTATGAAACGATGGTCATGCTACTGCGGCAGGGGTCATTAGAAATAATGTAGGAGAGTGGTATCGTGGGTATGTTGTGAACCTTGGTATATGTACGGTTCCCATGGCGGAACTATGGGGTATTTACTATGGTCTTAAAATTGCATGGGAAAGTGGTTGTAGGGATGTGATTTTGGAAACGGACTCACAACTTGCTATCACTCTCTTAGGCAAAACATTGCCCCGGTACCACACTCTTGCCAGTCTGGTCACTAAGTGCCATGACTTTACTAGAAGGAACTGGAACATCCAGCTCCGACATGCCTTCCGTGAGGCAAATAATGTCGCAGATTGTCTTGCTACTCTAGCCTTTGGTTTTCCTGTTGGATTAAGTGTTTTGAGTGACCCTCCTGAGAGTGTAGTTGACCTTTTACGTTGCGATGTAAGGGGCCGGGCTATCCCCCGCGTGAGTACTACTTAGCCTTTTTTCATATATAATAAGCGCGACTAGATGCGCCAGAGACCACTGACTCTCCTTCCCACCAAAAAAAGTAGAGGTAGATAGGCGAGAAACGAAGAAGAGTAAGGACAATAGAGGGAGAGGATTTTTAACATCTTTTAAGTTAATAAAATTAGACACTTTTGGGGCTCTGTAGGATTCGAACTAGGGACCTGCAAATCGTGGTAAATATGAGGGACTGCTGGCAGAGATACTCGAACCTAGGACCTTTTTCATTATAAGAAAATTTCCAGTTTAGTGAGCTGAAACTACTAACTTTGAACCCGTGTTTGGACAGCTTAGATCGAACATCCACCGTTGAATTTTTTTATATATTGTAGATAGAAATATGTAGTTTACTGTGTTAAAATTTGGGAGAAAGTTAACGGTCGGATTAGAACTTACAAGGACTCAAAGTAGGACAAATGGGTTGTTTTTACAACAGAGAAAAATTGACCAAGTATAGAAATGTTTGATGTTGTCTCCAACTTTAGAGACTTGTGTAGGAGTTCTGATTAGGTAGTTTTGATAAATCTTTTCTCTTATGAATATATGACATATCATAGATGACCAAGAAAATTATTTTGGAATTTTCATATGCTTAGTCGAACCTCATCTTTTAACAAAAGTCGAGCATTAACGACTTTTGTGTAAACTAAGAATGTTGGGTAACTCTTATAAATACTTACCAAACTTTTCAATGAGAACTAGATTTGGAACATAGGTCCTAGAAGAGAATATTAGAACTAAATGATAGGCTTTCTCGGAGTTTCGGGATCAGGGGAAAAATAGTCTTTTTAACTTAAGGGAACCTTTTTCCGTAATTTCTCTTCATGAGTTTGTACAACTTAGAAGTTTATTACTTCTAAGAGTTTGGGGATGTGATTTTCATCCACATGCCTTGTTTGACAAGCATTTGAGTACCACGAGTACGGACCGAGTTGAGATTTGAGAAAGTGTGTTTTAATTCAGGTAAGTCCTTGCGACTTACTTAATTCGATCTGGATGTTAGTTGAGTGATAATAGTGGTGTGTGCGATGTGTGTTTATAATAATAACTGGATAGGACGACCGTTGTTATTATATTTTAAGGCCAAGTGTATGTATAACGGGCCGTGACATCACTACCCAGCTCTGCTAGGAGACTAGGAGGTTCTCTATACTCAGACCATACAGGTACAAGGTGAGATGCATCGGATCTATTCTTGATGGTTACACGGGGGCGGAGGCGAGGTTTGGGAATCCCTCGTGTCACAAAATAAGTATCATTAGTAAGAGTGAATGACCTAAGTAAAGGTAATAAATGGATTGTTTGAAAGCATGATGAGTGTTTAATTTTGCTATGATGTGGGTGTGTGTGCTATTATTATCTATCTAATGTTTAGATAGCTAGCTAATGGTTGTTCTGTTGTGTTTTTAGATTTACCACAAGTTAGAGCAGCAGCTCAGTGATTCGGAAGTAGTGGTCAGCCGGGTCTCCGTACTCCTTAGAATGGGGTTGGGTGTTCACCTTGTTGTTTCTTTCTTCTTGTTAAGGACCGTTAGTCTTTTCCGTTGTTTAAGTACTATAGGCTGTTAGACGTTGTTGCATTCATCTCTTGAAAATACTACTTTATAAATTTTGGTTTTTCTTATTCGTGTCTTGTTGCTAGATCCTGGTAAAATTGTTGTAAAACTGAGGTCGGGACCCATTGTGAGGTCCTAACCAGTAATGTCCCGAGTTCTGAGATTTCGGGGTGTTACATCAGCTATTTATATAGAGAGCTTAGGTTGATGTAAAGTAGCATATTGGAATGAAACTGATCGCACTAGTACAAAAATGCTCTCGTAGACACCAAAAATTTATATAGAAATGGAGTAAGAATTTCTTTGCTTAAATTATGCTAGCTGTATGATCCAAACAGCACTGAGCTTTGAATTTATATAGACAGACACCAAAAATTTATTAGTCCAAGCCAAGAAATTATGCTAGTTGTATGATACAAACAATACCAATCTATGAACTCTAATATATACCAAGCCTTTGATTTCAAAGCATGACGTAGATGATGGGGTTTAAATAGCCAACAAAAGAAAGTGTGAAATCCATACTTAAAATATTCAAGGATTATATAGACTGAGAGTAAGAATTGAGAAAAGATGATGTAAAGTTATATGTTTGAAGAGGAAGAGTGCAGAGAAATCGGACAAGTAAACGACATTACCGGTGAAAGGGGCAACGAGCAACAAGTCCTTCGAATGGTAGCAACACAAGAGCGTTAGTCAGCGGCAAGAGTTGCTTGAGCACCAGCGAACAACTTCGGTCGACGGTAGAACTGCTTGAGCAACAACGCCTTTGAATGGTGGCACTATGCTAGAGTCAGTGGCAAGGGTTGCTTGAGCACCAAAAAATTATACTAGTTAAATTAACTGAAATCCGGGTGAAGAGTATAATTTCAGTTTTCTAAGGAAACCGGTATGTTCAAAGTCGCATACTAGTTTTTTTAAAAAAACCGGTATGCATGTTGGCTGATTTTTATTTCTCGAAATAAGTAAAAAATTTTGTATGCCACAAATTAAGAAAACTGGTATATGACAACCATACGGGTTAACAAAAAATTAAAATGCGTTAAGTAGTATTTATAAAAAAAAGGAGAGAGCGAATTTGGAACTATCTCATGGTGTGCTCGAGTTGATTAGGGGCTAGGGTTTATTTTGGTTTTGTTTTGTAAAATAAGAAGCTGTCGGAATTCGACTATGAGGGAATTGATGGATTAAACTTCCCCTTTTTTTTATAAATACTACTTAACGCATTTTAATTTTTTGTTAACCCGTATGGTTGTCATATACCAGTTTTCTTAATTTGTGGCATACAAATTTTTTTACTTATTTCGAGAAATAAAAATCAGCCAACATGCATACCGGTTTTTTTAAAAAAACTAGTATGCGACTTTGAACATACCGGTTTCCTTAGAAAACTGAAATTATACTCTTCACCCGGATTTCAGTTAATTTAACTAGTATAATTTTTTGGTGTCTACGAGCATTTTTGTACTAGTGCATCTCGGTCGAGATGTTGCACGAGTGACCGAGGTTTTCGTCGGTTAAGGTAAAGGCTCAAGTTTTCAGGGTCCTAAGGATAGTGGGCGAGCTCTTGCGGCTTGGAACGCAGTATGCACTCCTAAGGATAGTGGCGGCCTTGGTTTCCTTGACCTTAGCGCCACAAACAAAGCTAGCCTTACTCGCCTCATTTTCGATCTTGACAACAATGATGGAAACCTTTGGAGCTCATGGGTCAACCACAACATCCTTAAACGCCATACTATCTGGAGTTACCAAGCTATATACAACAATAGTCACTCTTGGAAATGCATCAACAACCATTGAGATGACATACCTTCCTTTCCTCTTGGCGGCAGACGTATTAGCACCATAACTAATCCCGATGGCTCTTTCTCCTCCATGAAAGCTTACTCCCTCTTCAGATCAGCAACCCTTCCCCCTACTACTCCAATTTGCAAGACATATGGAACAACTATAATATACCCAAGTGCGAATTTATTGCCTAGATGGCTAACTTGAAAATGTTCCCCGCTCTTTCCAAGTTGCTGTAGTGGAATATCATCTCCTCCGATATTTATGTAGACTTTGCAACTCCAGTCATGAAGACGATGATCACCTTTGGTCCCATTGCTCCTACACCTCCCTCACTAACAAAATTATTTATAGATGGACGAGAACTCCTTAACAAGCTCCTTATCTTCTCAACCTTTGGGAGTGGCTTAGATCTTACTGCACCCACGGGAAGAAGCTCCTTGACTGCACTCGCATTGCCTCGATCACTGCCTGTATCTATTACTCTTAGAAGGCCAGAAATAATCTATTCTACAACAACACTTTCAAAAGGGCCATTGGCTGTGCGGACGAAGCTATCCATGCTAGCAAACTTCATCTTGCCCACCATTGAAAGAACATGTTTTTTGACTCGCTTACTACGGCTCGAATGATAGGGATCCATCTAGATAGAATCTTAGTTCCCCCTTTATATTGCTCTTGTTTTGCTCATCCCCTGTGAAAATCCCTCTTTCTCTAATACAAGTAAATTTAAAAAAAAATTGAAAGATTTAGGGCCAGTTTGGTTTTAACTCCGAAATCGGAAACGGAATGGAAACGAATCTAGTCCATACGTATACCCTTGTTCGTGAAAGTTTTTGGAATCATTCCTTGTGGTTTGAAGTAATTGGAGTAGAGTTTGATTACTTTTGATACCCTATAGGGTAACAAAATGTAGGAAAACAAGTGTACTTTGCACTAGACCACAAGGAATGATTCCGTAAAATTTGATGAATAAGGATATGCATATGCACTAAATTTGTTTCCATTATGTTTCCATTACCGGAGATGGAACCAAACAGGCCCTTATTATAAATCATACTTTATGGACATACATATACAACACATCACTAAGTAATTTTGTAAAAAAAAAAATTTGTTGACAGTCAACACTTGTTTACAACTTGTTGACTATCATTAAGTCTTTGTTGATGGTCCGGAAAAAAATAAACTTATATACTGCAAAATATCTTCCATCAAGTGATAAAGC
>BSUD01000134.1:5660-18818 GCA_033239045.1 Fagopyrum esculentum
GGTGCTCTCTACACCAGAACCCATTTCTTTCTTCTCATTGGGACCCTTGTATGCCATATACAGATCAGAACTTGCCCCTTGAGCATCTGCTTTCTGGAGAATTTGCTTTAAATTTTTCTTACCCCTGGTTGATGTAGTCCTGGACTTACTTGATTCAACAGAGGTTTTATTTGAGCTTGACACAGATCCTGAAGATGAGGTTGGCCGAGCGATTTCCGTGATCTCTTCTTTTCCGGGCCTTGAGCTTCCTTCATCAAAATTTACAGTAACGATGGTGGCATCACCCTCATGGCCCGATGATTGCGCTTCTGCAACTTCTTCACTGCCACTGATGTAATCTGATGCTTTCATAGTGACTCGATCATCAGAGAAAGAAGTCTTCTTATCAATCCCGTTACCAACTGCATGAGAGGAGGTCAAAGATTGCACATGCCTGACAGATCTACCCACAACACCTAGTCCGTAGCTGTTTCCCTGTATCTCAACATTTAGATTAGTCTCCTCAACAATTTCTGCTGGTTTCAGTGAATCAGCAACAAGTGTGCCATGTTTCTGTTTCTCCACGTCAAGACTTCCATTTCCTCCATATTCTCCGGTGCTTGAAGTTTCAGCCTTTGGAGGATCGTGTTGTTTGGCAGCATGATCAACACCTGTAATCATAGCATTAACAGCTCCAACCATTGCAGATGCATCACATGCAAAGCTTTCAACAACAAAATCAACAACAGAATTACCATCATTAGATGAAGCATCTCTCACTGCTGATGACTGTTCAAGTTGAGTCTGTCCCATTTCACGACCTGCACTTGAACCTGAAATATCTTTACTGGATTGAACAGGTAAAGAAGCCAACATCTTCAAAGGATCATCACCTCTTTCAACAGGTTCAGATAAGCTTGCAGAATCTTGCGCACCAAGCTAAAAGAAAATTTTGCACGGAAAAAGAATCAGCCATAAACAACCAGGATTCAAGCACACACGTTAAAAGATGAAGACAACGCATACCTGAGGCAACAACTGATCATCTCCTCCGGTAACTGGTTTCTTCTGAATTTCCTTGACAGATTCAGGCCTAGCCACGGTTTCCTTAATCCCGCCATCAATATTTACTGTAATTGATGATTTTCCATGAGAAGGAGCAGGTTTTAAGCCGATACTCATATCTGCAGCTGATCCAGACATTCTTGGTCCCTCACCCTTTTCAACAGGTTTTGAGTCCACACTCTTCCCCGTGGAAAGGATGATCGCCGGCTTGATTGTTACCACCACTGGAGAGGATGAGACAACGCTCTGAGTCACACGGGAGGAATCTAAACTAGATGACTCAACAGTGCTGTTTACAACAGTCCCACTCTTGCTAACTGCAGGAGCAGAACGACTCACAAAAGGCGCAGAATGTGGAGCTTGGCTAGTAGAATAGTTAAACCTAGTTGCCTGTTGCGGAAGAGTATTTAACTGTGCACTTGGTACTCCGGAGCTGGAAGTTGCTGAAAAAAATTGAGGAGCTGCAGGATAAGAATTGGGGTAATAGCCCATTGGCTGACTCGCCTTATAGGGTTGTGGCGGCACATTAAGTTGTGTCCTTGGAGCTGACGTCCCATCTGGGTGCACATCAATCTTCTTGTCTAACCTCAATTCTTCATGTGTTTCAGGGTGAGTTATCTTGACAGCTTTGCGAGTGTTGTAATTAACAGGCTGTTGTGGAGAAAACTGGGTGGGTAGGCTCATTCCGGGGCTGCCCATCTGGTGAGGAAGCTGACTCATCTGAGGATTGAACCCAAGGTTCTGTGTCTGATGCATGATTCCCTGAGGCTGAATCATATGATGCTGAAGACCAGGCATAAACATCTGCTGCGGCACTTGGGAGGGATTCCCTATCTGTAGTTGTATTTGCATAGGCATTGGATGTGATGATGTTGGCATCCCTTGAGACTGCAGTTGGGGATTGGGCCCACCAAACTGCAAGGGTATAGAAGACTGGGGATATGGTACTTGCATGGATATCCCTGGCATTGGAACAACAGCAGGCTTCTGTTGCTGTGATTTTTGAGATGCAGGCATAACGGGTGAATCCCGTTTTACTCTTGACTCTGCATTGGATTCTCCAGAGACATGCTGGGGAACTGGAGCAATATCCTTTCTAGGCAACAGTGGCTTCGGTACAGATGCAAGTGAGATTGGAGATGCTCCTTTTAAAGGTGCATGTTGAGCCTGAGCAAGAATGAATAAGCATGAGTTCCCATGGAAAATATATCATTAACAAGGAAAAAAAAAAGTTCTAATAAAAGAAGCCCCAACTTCCCATAAGGCAAACATTGCCATTATACAGAAGAAACTGGTATAGTCCACACTATTACAAGTGGTATATTAAAAAAAAAGAATAGGAAAGAAAACCTGATCACGTTTTAGTTCATCAATGTTTGGTGGAGCTGACGTAGTTCGTGCAGGTACCTACAAAAAAATAGTATAAGACACTATTGGAAGGTGGAACCAAGGTATTCAATGGGCTACACAAGAACTGGGGAAGTGAATCGGTTATGCAAGAATAGGGAAGTGTCACACTGTTCAATCAGTATACAGATACCTGCATGCCATTCATAAAACCAGCCCCTAATGACCCAAACTGCAAAGAAAACCCCTTAGCTCCATCACCTGGGAAATAAACACCATTGATTCAATAGTTTGCTTTTTGAGTTCAACGTATGTATATATATACTTAACACCATAAAAGAGAGAGAAACACAATTATCAGAAATCTCAGCAGCTCCTATAAAATTAGAACTTACCTTTAGAGGGGGGTGTTGGTGTGGTGCTTGTAGAGGTTGATGTCACGGCGGATGACTGAGACGAAGGAGCCTTGGGAATTGGGGCAGTGTTCCTCTGACTTGCCATATCATTTGGCCTAGAAGTGGTGGGTGGAGCTGGAGGAGGTACAAAAAATGTCCATAAGCAATTTAAAGCAGCCAAAATACAAAACCAAGAGAATTATGGAAGAAAGATCATATTTGTCTGTTAGCGTGAATGAAAAAACGTCTACTAATTCAGATAAGTAGATATGCGACGTTGACTTTCCACTAATAACATTGGAAGGTAAATGTACCAGGATGCGTGGAATGTGAATGAGAACCATTCTGTGCAGGAGCAGCACCGCCTGCGTTTACAGCTCCAGCAACCACTCTTGTTTGCACACCTTGAACATTATGTGTCTTCTTAAGGCTACACACCCAAAAGAAACAAACAGTGGACAAAATCAGTCCTCGTGATATCAGAAACCCTAATTCCGTTCAAACCCATAATCACTTGAAAGACAGCACCGCAGTCTAATTGAACCGTATAAAAAAACAAATGCGCAACTAATCAGTACCATCGGATGAACAAAAGTCAGAACCCTAATCGTCAGAATCGAGAAATAGATAACAGTAGGACCAAAAAAAACTAATTTTACCTCCGAGTAGCAGATACGTGGGAAGGGTTGGAGACAGCGGGAGGGGCGGTGGAGCCGCCGCCTCTACCGCCTGTGTAGGTCCTCTGTTGACCGGAGCTACCGGATCGACCGCCTCCACCGGGTTTCCTGTGCTGAAACTCGTTCTTGTCTGATTTAGATTGATTGCCGGACATATATCCAGACCCTCCAAAAACTCTCCTCTTTCGAATTCCAAAACACAGATCCACCCCGCCGAATCAAATTCCAGAGCAGACGTACAAAACAAACACAATCAAAACAGCAAACACGGGAAATCAGCAACAAAGACGGGCACAATAAAAATAACCCAAACCAATCAGAGAAAGTACACTGAAATTGAAAATTAGGGTTAGCGAGTCTTCAATCGGAAATGCAAACAAAATATTAAAGAAAGACTTATATGAAGATACCTAAGGTCTGAAGAAGCGTAGAAAGATAAAGTGAGAATTAACGTTGATAGGGGTTTTATGCAGGGCGGAGATTGGCGGGAACCACCATGACGATACTGGGAGAACCGGGGAGACGAGGAGGCAAAAGAGATTGATGAAAATAGCAGCGTTTTGGGGAGAGAGAGGCAGGGAAGGGAAAAATTGCGGGTGGTGAGTGAGAGAATAACAAAAGAGAGAGTCAAAAGGGCACTCAATAGGTTTTTTAGGAGGGGTTGGGTGAGGAGGCGCGTGGCTCCGACTGTTTCTTCTATTCACCGACCTTACTTGCTCCCGTTGATTTCAACTGCACGATCACACGCGCCGCTAGCTATTGTGCGTTTCTTTCCTTTAGGGTTAAGCGACGATTGTAGTTGGGAATAACCGTCTACAATTAAAGATCAAGATGAACTTGAACTCAAATTCAATTGAAAAAGTATGACCTTT
Organism: Fagopyrum esculentum; assembly: GCA_033239045.1. Classification (NCBI taxonomy): domain Eukaryota; kingdom Viridiplantae; phylum Streptophyta; class Magnoliopsida; order Caryophyllales; family Polygonaceae; genus Fagopyrum; species Fagopyrum esculentum. Next base: position 9,996 of record BSUD01000134.1, read on the forward strand.
TATTAGAGGTGCTATCTTTTTTCCCTATCTTATTAGTTCATACAAAGCGAACAGATTTTATGCATGTAATTTACATATGATAATTCAAATTTCTTTTTTTTCATACTATTATTTTAAAATTTTTCACTCGTAATTCTACTCCAGAGTATAGATCATATGAGAACAGACCTTATCGTATAATCATAATAACAGTTCGTAGTTATTATTAGTTTTGTTACGAAGGTGTCATATCGTTTAATGCATTATTCGTAGTTATTGTTGGTTGAATACATTATTGGGTAAAATGGTTAAGTAGGCAGTTTTTGCATTATTGTGTATAAAGTAGGCACTTTTGTGTTTTATTTAACAAACTAGGCCCCTATTATCTATTGATAAAGATTAATTGAAAGGGTTAATTAGTAATTTTAATTAAGTCCAAGCCCAAATTTAGTTAAGGCCCAGTAGGCCCACACGAGTTAGTCCAAGCCCAATCCAAAATACAAATGTTGTATCTGGTGAGTATCGAACTCTGGACAACTGGCCCTCCCTCCCACCTTTATACCAGCTGGGCTAATTGAACTTGTGTATTGTTTAGTCGATACATAGTATTAATACACAATTTTCCGTTACACAATATTGATACACAATTTCACTTACATAATGTGAATACATTATTTCTAATTACACAATATTAAGCTAAATTTCGACCCCATAATTTATGTATTGCGTCGTTGTGAACTTGTGTATTGTCTAGTCGATACATAATATTAATTAATACACAAATAGTCCTTCATTTACACAATTACGTCATTTTTCCATTACACAAGTCCGATAATTTGTGTACATAAGGTTGAGTTACCCAAGCTCAAATGAATTGCGCATAACCAAAAGTCCATCATTTACACAAATCAGGTCCGTTGTTTACACATGGTTGAATTACACAAGCTCAAACGAGTTGCACAAGCCAAAAATCCGTCATTTTTCAATTACACAAGTCCGGTCATTTGTTTACATAAAGTTTAGTTACACAAGCTCAGATGAGTTGCATATATATAAAAGTCCGTCATTTACACATGTCCGGTCCATCATTTACACAAGGTTGAGTTACACAACCTCAAAAGAATTGCACAAGACCAACAATTCGTCATTTACACAAACTCGAGTTCCACGACTTACACAAGCCCAAAATTCCGTCGAATGCACAAAATTTGGAAAATACGATATAAACTAAGTGCAATTTTGTCAAAAACCTGAAATTAGATACACACGACCCATAAATTACATGATAGATGTAAATTATTACAATTGTCTCACCATTACTTTTATACTACTTTCAAATTTTACGCTATATGAAAGTAGAAGCGTGTTATACACAACCTAACAATGTTTGTGTTCTTAAAACTGATACAAAGATGCACAATAGCATACCTTTGAAGCAAACCTTATCTAACTATTGTTGTACTCCTTCACCCGGAATATCTTGTTGTAGTTTCTTGATGAAACTGCAGAGATTGCAACACGAGACACACTAACAATTATATTAATAACCGGAAACTTATAATCAAGTTCCTAACAAGTCAACAAAACAACATCAACAATTATATTAGATACACACGACCCATAAATTACATGATAGATGTAAATTATTACAATTGTCTCACCATTACTTTTATACTACTTTCAAATTTTACGCTATATGAAAGTAGAAGCGTGTTATACACAACCTAACAATGTTTGTGTTCTTAAAACTGATACAAAGATGCACAATAGCATACCTTTGAAGCAAACCTTATCTAACTATTGTTGTACTCCTTCACCCGGAATATCTTGTTGTAGTTTCTTGATGAAACTGCAGAGATTGCAACACGAGACACATTAACAATTATATTAATAACCGGAAACTTATAATCAAGTTCCTAACAAGTCAACAAAACAACATCAACAATTATATTAGATAAAGCCACAAATCATTTTGTTAGAAATTACAAATCAAAACATACAGAAAAGTAGCAAACCCGACTAATTTGTTAAAAGATCGACCCCACAATCCAAACCCGACTCCATCCGATCAATCATCACCCACAACTCTAAATCCAGTTGACTCAATCCAACCATAACCCAAACAAATCCGATTAATATGACTAGTTTTAATTCGCAATTCAAAATACCTTTTTTGGTTTGGTCGACGCAATTCAAAATACCTTGACCACAACTAACTCAATCTAGAATTGAAGTGGAATACAGACAGTATCAACTATCAACCTAGATTCCACGTATCAAATCAAGTGTGAAGTGTCAAAAATCAATTGTATATTTTCTCAGTGAGCCACATGTGCACTTCACCACAAAACAATCAACCACAAGCAAACAATGCATTGAAGAGCCTTAATTTTGAAATTCAACAAAAATCCAAACAAAGAGGTGTAAAATTAACTTACAGTGAAGCGGTTTGCGATGTGGAAGGCGGCCAGGCAGCAGGCGGGCGGGTGTTCCAGACGGCGGCCGGAAAGGCGGTCAGGCAAGGCAACGGGCGGCTAGGCAGGCGGCCGGTCAGGCAGGTGGGAGTTCCGGAGGTTGGCGTTTGCAGGCGGTAGTTCCAGGCGAGATTTACATAGGAAGTGTTCGTCGATTTTGCAACTGGCTGGAGTTCCAGGCGGAGATGCTCGGCAATGGCGCATTGGTTCTCTCCGGTTAGGCAACAAGCAGACTGGTACAAGGCGGATGTGGGGCAAGGGCGGGTGTGAGGGCGACAAGCATTTCGACGGTTTACGATGTTGAAAGCGGCCAAGCAGCAGGCGGGGGCGTTTAGACGGCTAGGCAGGCGGGAGTTCCGGATGTTGATGTTTGCAGGCGGGTCCTTAGGCGGCGGCAGCGATGGTTGGAGAGGGCGGAAACACAGTCGGCGGTTTACGATGCGTAAGCGGCAAGGTCGCCAACAATGGAGGTTGGGAAGAATGAGATCTGGCGATATATGGGATATGAAACGGCTGTTAAAACCCTAAAAATAATTTTATAAGTTTTACAGGTTAAGTTTACCTTTGTACCCTTTTAATTAATTTATTTTAGAATTAAAATTTTAAATCATAAATAGAGGGGCCTAGTTACTCTTTCATAAACAAAAGGTACCCTATTAACTAAATTTTCTCTACATTATTCATAGTTATTATTAGTTTCAAAATACTATTTATCTAATAATTATGATATCTACCTTAAATCTCGACCTTTAATACTCATCGTCTGACGGTCTAAGATTGTTCTCAAGATTACACGATAAGGTTGTTCTCATGGGAACTGCACCGTTCTACTCCATATATCATTATAAAGAGAGATATTTATATAAATACAGAGTTTGTTTGGTGAAGATAATATTATGGGATCAATATTATAAGATTAAATTGAGGATAAAATTTGGACTTTTAATTCCCTCGAGCTCAGAAGGCTTTAATTAAGGACGATTTAGAAGATTATTGTTACAAGAATTACAAGATTAAGGCTTCCTTCGGCGTATTGGGTAAGAATTATATAAACCCCGTGATTTTTCTCATAATTCTCATAATCTAATAGAGTGAGTTGAACAAAATTTAATTATTACCCGTGACTTTTATCACCGATAAATCTCATAGTTTAGCTATATCAAACGCGCCCTAAATTTAGGAACCGGATATATTTTTCATCTTCAACATAGATTATATGATTATTTGGAGGGATTATTGTGGGACCAAACGGACCTTAAAAGAATTATTGGATTAATGGTAGGTTATAATTTCTAAATAATCTTTAAAATTTATCAAATGGAGACATATTCATAAACTCCGGTCGAATCGGGAGATCTTTCTTATGTAAATTTTCTGTAAAGTTTCATATTTATAATTAAAAAGAATACTTTTATATTTGTTACTAAACTTCTTGAATTGAAAGACAAAACTTGTAGTGATTTTGCATTTATATGAGTTGTTTTCTAATTTTTTAGATTAATAGCTACATTAAATTTTCTATTAGTGTTGTGCGTTTACCGGACGGTATCGTTTTAGTGATTGATGACATATTTTTCATGTGTAAAGGACGAGGTGTGCGATTGAAGTGCAATTATAGCTCCCATTTCAAAACCCTATAATGTTCCTTGACTCGTGACGACGGTATCTTTTTAGGTTTCACCGCCGAGTTTTGTACTCTCCCTCCGTCCTGCCGTTAGAGCTATGTGTGTTTGTGTCCAATTGGAGGGTGTCTCTGGTTCGCAACAATGATGGAGAAAGGGAAACAAAGCATCCACCTAAATGAAGAAGAGTGTGTTCCGGTGAAAATCAATGCTCCTAGGGAAGGCTTCTCTAGTAACTCTCTGTTGATCTTGGTGGGAAGGTCATCACGCAACGCCCATATAACTCATATGTGTTGCGTTCCACAATGAAAGGGGCAGGGCGACTCAAAGCAGGGTTCCGTTTTAGAGATAGAAAGTATTTTTTTGTTATCTTTCAATTTGCAATGGTGGAAGACAAATAGAAGGTCGTCCAAGGCGGACCATGGACTTTTGATAAATTTCTAGTAGCTTTGTAAGAACCGGGGTTGGCCAACCCTCAAAAATGGAGTTCGTTCATTTCCCATTATGGGTGAGAATTTACGACCTACCCATTGACCACATATATGAATCCTTGGGGAAGATATAGGAAACCACATCGGAGGGCTTATTGCAGTTGATGAAAATTACAAGTCTCCGACGGAAAATTTTGTACGACTTAGAGTGAAGGTGAATATTGAAAAGCCTTTTCGAATGGGAGTGGTTCTAGAGACGGACCATGGAATATTGATAAATATCTTTTAGCTTTGCAAAAACTAGGGTTGGTCCAACCCTCACTAATGGAGTTCATTCATATCCAATTTTGGGTGGAATTTACGTCCTACCTACCTAGTGGCCTCATTCATATCCAATTTTGGTTGGTTCAACCCTCACTAGAGCATAACTAAGGGTTGCTCAAGAAAAGTTGAAGTAGAATTTCCACGAAGGTACGATTTTGAGAATATGGTTGGTTATGCTTTGTAGGTTGTTGAAGAGGTGGGTACTCATCAACTGTCCACCTATAGAAAAGTTGTATTAGGTTTGAAGCTAAACAATGGTTTACAATAATGAGAGACGAGATATAGTCACTTCATAAGAATTATATTTGGGAGTTAGTCAAATCGTCTAGAGAGAAAGGTTATTACTTGTAATATATTGGAGTTTTAAGAAGAAGAAAGGGATGTCACCTGTGAAGGAGTCAATTATAAGGCTCGAGTTGTTGCGAGAGATTTTCCTCGAAGAAGGGGAGTGGGTTACAATGAGATTTTCTCACCGCAGTCAACCATACCTCCATTAGAGATTTAGTAACAATAGTTGCACATCAGGATCTAGAGCTCGAAGGTCTCGAACAACTTGATGTAAAGACAGCTTTCTTACATGTGGAGTTAGAAAAATAAATATGCATGACTCAAACAAATGGTTTTCAAGTTTCAGAAAAAGAAAAGTATGTTTGCAAGTTGAAGAAGTCTTTATATGGACTCATGCAGTTTATGAGGCATTGATACAAGCTATTTGACAGATATATGACGGAGATTGGTTACAACAAGAGTGCTTAGGATGTTATGTGTTCTTCAACAAGTTGAAGAATGATTTTCCCATACATCTAGTCTTGTATGTAGATGATATGCTAATAACTACAAATAACAAGTACGTCATTCATAAATTGAACAGTCTCCTAAGTGTTGAGTTTGAGATGAAGGATCTAGGAGTAGGTCGGAAAGTTATAGGATAGGAGATTCTCATAGACAGGGGTCATAATAAGCTTTTCTTATCACAAAAAGGCTACATTGAACAAATGTTGTCAAGGTTCAAAATATCATTAACTAAGCCTATTGACACACCTAGTATTGCCAACATCCATCTCACCACTTTATTTTCACCCTAATCGGACAAGAAGAAGGAGTATATGTCGCGAGTTTCATATGTTAGTGTAGTAGGGAGTTTAATGTATGTTATGGTTTGCATAAGACCAGATTTGGCACAAGTTGTTAGTGTCGTAAGCAAGTTCACCGGGCAACAAGGAAAATAACACTAGCAAGTTATGAAGATGATATTTCGGTACCTTAGAGATGCATCAGATATCGGGCTCGTTTTTTGGAATGATACACAATGTTTGGTCACATGGTACTTTGATTTCGATTATGCAGGAGATGTTGATACTATAAGATCTATGATCGGTTATATTTTCACTCTTGGTGGTTCTGTTGTGAATTAGAATGTAACCTTACGACCTATTATCACTTTGTCTACCACATAGGTAGAGTACATGGCATTGACAAAAATCAACCAAATAGGAAACTTGGTTGAAGGGATTGGTTAGTAATCTAGGTATACATCAAGATTAGGTTATTGTATATTGTGACATTTTGAGTGCAATTTGTTTGATCAATGATCAGGTTAATCGTGAGAAGATTAATCATATTGACGTTAGATATCATTTATTGAGAAGTGAGAAGAGAATCAATGCGAGAAAAGTAGGGATTGTTGATAATCTTGTTGACATGTTCACCAAGCCGGTATCCCACAACAAGTTCCAATATTGTTTGGACTTGCTATATGTCAAAATTTGTTGAGTGTCCAAGGGTCACATCTGAATAGAGAGAGGATTTACTCTGGGCATTGGCTAATGCATTTGTTATGTGTATAAGGGTTCAAGTTAAGGTGAAAATTTGTTGATATGCCTTGAATGAGCTTGTCATCAGTTTGAGCCTTTACGGTTAGACCTGGTCTTATACTTGGTCAGACCCGTCCAACAAGGGGTGTCATTCGGCTCAACAGCACAGAGCCCCCGATTTTTTTGGGGCCCATAATATTTACTTTTAGTTAGTTTAAAACAAAAAAGTTTGGTTGTCATTTGTTAGAACACAATATTTGGTGCACTTGGTCAAGAGTTCAAATCCTCATTTCTACATTTTTATAAAAAAATTACCATACATGTTTTGTAATATTCTTTTTTTATTTTTGTTTAATTTTATTCGTTTATACATTTTCCCCCGGTTTTGTGTAATTCTTTCGGAAAAACTATTTAAAGTTAAAAAAAGTCTTGTTTTACTTTTTATTGTCAATTCTTTCATGTATTTTTTTTATTTTTAAAATTTTTTTTGGTCTCTTTTTTTTTCTAATAAAACATAATTTTTATAATTGATAAAAAAAAAATGTTGACACAGGGCCTCCAAAATTCATTGGACGGCCCTGTACTTGGCGATCAAATATAATCTAGGATTTCATTACTTTATATATTGTAGTGTTTTCGCTACCTCCAATCATGTGGTTCAATCTGATTACCTATAATTTAAAACTCCTTTAACAAAATCTCTCTAAAATGGATGTATCCATTATCGGATGAACAACTATAAATATGTGTTTCGTCTTTTATGTTTGTTGAATTTTGTTTTTTCTCATAATTCCGCACACCACTTGACTTTGCTAGTGCAAAATCTTGGGCTACCTTGACTTTGTTAGGGCATATGTTCGCCACGTTGAATTTGCAAGCGCATGATCGTGCGTTACCTGGACTTTCCTATAGTGCTAATATGACTTTACAAGTGCATGATAGTGTGCACGATGGGTACCCTAAACATGGTCTTCTAACAAACAAATTTACTATAAAATAGTAATACGTTTGATATAGGTGATAGATAATTAATTAATTAAATTGAATGTAATAAGAAATTTCTTCTATACAAGATAAGTGTATATCATAACTTCAAAATTAGTTAAATGAATTGATCAAAGTGAAAATATCATTTACGGTAAATATTATGAACCTTTAAGAAATGTTGATGAAAATACTTGACACGTGTATAAAAATGTGACATATAATTGTACGCAAATAACATACCATCGTTTGTTTGAATATTGTGTAGTTAAAATTTTATAGCTATTGAATTATTCGTGATTAGATATATTAAATAGTTTACTTATTGTGTTGTAACTTATAACATTTGTATTATATATGAATCATTTGGTTGACTCGTGAGATGAAAAGATAAGTATTACACTCGTTTTAGACCTTCTTGCATCGAATTTGGCAATCTCAACCTTATAAATAATGTTAGGGTAATAATTTTCTGCCAAAATGACTATTCCAAAAGTAATTGTAAAAGCAATCAACGAAAAAACCATTCACCTGAAAGACAACTGTTGTACGGAAACCATAATTTCAGATGATCGGATCGATAACGAGAATCATATCCGTTGTTTTAAGAAGAATAATCATTGTAGATTCTAGAACCGGATCGTCTTAGAGAAGAATCCACAATGACTCGCTCCAGTTCAATCATATTCATCAGCACTGTATCGGCTAATTTCATTCATGATCATGAACTTAAAATGCACACTCAATCAATGAAAGCTGTATCCTCCTTCATTCGATCATATTGGAACACTTTTACAAGCACAATAAGATCAACAGCATTGGATCTGAAGAGATTGCAGGTCAATTGATGACATTAATCAATCAAACCACACAAACACCTTCGCTTTTTCTCCATACAAATTCCCTATACAAAATCCACATCCAGATCTTCGGACTAGATTAGTAGGTCCAAATCAGAAGGCGATTCGATCTTCTCTAAATTTCTCCGAGCCATAAAATCAAAACCAGAAATACTCCGGATCAACCGTGACGGAGGCAGCACCGGAGGAAGGCTTCCAAGACACAGCAGCGGCGACGGATCTGATAGCTGCGGAGAGATCCCAGGCAACAGTCTTCTTAGGCTGCCATGGCCGAGAATCGATCTCGATCTGCTCTTGCCTGCAATGGAGACTGCAAAACGCAGTGTTTCCTTTAT
>BSUD01000134.1:18828-36830 GCA_033239045.1 Fagopyrum esculentum
AATCCTCATTTCTACATTTTTATAAAAAAATTACCATACATGTTTTGTAATATTCTTTTTTTATTTTTGTTTAATTTTATTCGTTTATACATTTTCCCCCGGTTTTGTGTAATTCTTTCGGAAAAACCATTTAAAGTTAAAAAAAGTCTTGTTTTACTTTTTATTGTCAATTCTTTCATGTATTTTTTTTATTTTTAAAATTTTTTTTGGTCTCTTTTTTTTTCTAATAAAACATAATTTTTATAATTGATAAAAAAAAAATGTTGACACAGGGCCTCCAAAATTCATTGGACGGCCCTGTACTTGGCGATCAAATATAATCAAGGATTTCATTACTTTATATATTGTAGTGTTTTCTCTACCTCCAATTATGTGGTTCAATCTAATTATCTATAATTTAAAATTCCTTAACAAAATCTCTCTAAAGTGGATGTACCCATTATCGATTGAACAATTATAAATATGTGTTCGTCTTTCTTATTTGTTGAATTTTGTTCAGGTTCAGTCTCATAATTCCGCACAACACTTGACTTTGCTAGTGCAAAATCTTGTGCTACCTCTTTGTTAGGGCATATGTTCGCACATTGAATTTGCAAGCGCATGATCGTGCATTACCTAGACTTTGCTATAGTGCTAATATGACTTTACAAGTGCATGATAGTGTGCACGATCGGTACCCTAACCATGGTCTTCTAACAAACAAATGTACTATAAAATAGTAATACGTTTGATATAGGTGATAGACAATTAATTAATTAAATTGAATGTAATAAGAAATTTCTTCTATACAAGATAAGTGTATATCATAACTTCAAAATTAGTTAAATAAATTGATCAAGTGAAAATAATCCTTTACAGTAAATATTATGAACCTTTAAGAAACGTTGATGAAAATACATGACACGTTTATAAAAATGTGACGTATAATTGTACACAAGTAACATACCATCTTTGGTTTGAATCTTGTGTAGTTAAAATTTTATAGCTATTGTGTTGTAACTTGTAAGATTAGAATAACATTTGTATTATATATGAATCATTTGGTTGACTCGTGAGATGAAAGACAAGTATTACACTCTTTTTAGACCTTCTTGCATCGAATTTGGCAATCCCAACCTTATAAATATTGTTAGGGTAATATTTTTCTGCCAAAATGACTATTCCAACAGTAATAGTAAAAGCAATCAACGAAAAAACCGTTCACCGGAAAGACAACTGTTGTACGGAAACCATAATTTCAGATGATCGGATCGATAACGAGAATCATATCCATTGTTTTAAGAAGGAAAATCATTGTAGATTCTAGAACCGGATCATCTCAGAGGACAATCCACAATGACTCGCTCCAGTTCAATCATATTCATCAGCTCTGTATCGGCTAATTTCATTCATGATCATGAACTTAAAATGCACACTCAATCAATGAAAGCTGTATCCTCCTTCATTCGATCATATTGGAACACTTTTACAAGCACAATAAGATCAACAGCATTGGATCTGAAGAGATTGCAGGTCGATTGATGACATTAATCAATCAAACCACACAAACACCTTCGCTTTTTCTCCATACAAATTCCCTATACAAAATCCACATCCAGATCTTCGGACTAGATTAGTAGGTCCAAATCAGAAGGCGATTCGATCTTCTCTAAATTTCTCCGATCCATAAATTTCACAAATCAAAACCAGAAATACTCCGGATCAACCGTGACGGAGGCAACACCGGAGGAAGGCTTCCAAGACACAGCGGCGGCGACGGATCTGATAGCTGCGGAGAGATCCCAGGCAACAGTCTTCTTAGGCTGCCATGGCCGAGAATCGATCTCGATCTGCTCTTGCCTGCAATGGAGACTGCAAAACGCAGTGTTTCCTTTATACATGAAGATATCTCGATTGATGTTGAGAGGCCTCTGGCACATGGAACAAGTCTCCAGGAAATGATTATCCTGACTATTTCCGCACGATTCTTCAGTTTCGAAGTAGAACAAAGTCGAACTCATTGTAGAATGTAGAGAATCAAAATTCGATAATCAAGATTGGGAGATAGAGAGATGAAATGATGATGACTGTATTAGCCGAAATGACGGGAGGCTTGCTTTTATAGGGGAGAATGAAGGGCGGAGAATGAAGGAGAGAACGTGTGGGTGACGTGGAATGGGGTTCATTCCACGTAGGAAGTGAGATGGATTATAGAAGGCTTGGGGGAAGAATACAAAGGGATGATAACAACAGGGCAACCACCTGTTGAAATCAGCTGCTATTTGCAATTAGATAAGGATTACATAATTACTATATAAATAAATTAAGAAGATAAATACAAACATCAGGCATGTGAGCCTGTCACCTCTTCATTATTTTGAGTCATCAAATTAATACTCATGAACGGGTTTGGTTTGACTCGGTTATATTTTCAAAGTTTATTCTGTAAGAATTTTTTATCATATATTTTAAATTGGAAAAGGATTGTATATATTGCGTAAAAGTATTATGTTTGAAAATAGATTTATTTAAATTTTCGAATCGGAGTGGCTATATCTTGTAATATTCAGTATATAATGGAATTTTATGATTAAATGTTACCATTTATAATATTTAAATCACATATTTTGTTCAAAATATAAATTTTTAGTTTTCCTATATAACTGCTTTAAATTGTAATTATTTTCAAAAAAATATCAAGTAACATTTTGAAAAAGGAAATTACCGGAAACTACCCGCTAAATAGGTCATATTGCAAATAACCACCCGCTCTATCACTATTTACCGGAAATCACCTTGTAATGATACTCCGTAACCAAAAAAACATCAAGTGTCAGTATACCGTCAAATATCCATCTTGTGGGACCCACTTTATAATAAAATAATATTTTTCCTTTTTTTTTTTCCTTCTGTTTTTCTATTTTTAAGTTGTATTTATTTCTTTTTTAATGAATATTATTTACCATTTAATGATTATAACTAAATAAAAAAGAAGAGACATTGTTTAGCGATCACAACTGTCTAATCATTACTCTTACTCCTAATAACCACCCTCTATCGCTCCAGGTTTGATTTTGACGAAAAAGAGACTCATCTTCAGGTTTTCTTTGCGAAGAACTTTGCATAGTTGAAGTTTGTACAGTTATTGCTCTTGCAGCAACCCATAGAACATCCTTAAAACTCTTCCCAAGAATTCTTTGTTTAAAATTATTGTAGAGATGCCTAACACATGCTATAGTGTCAACTCTTAGAACAACATCACGAAGAGTCTCAATTAAACCCTGCAATTACATAAAAATAAAAGAAAGAAATGTATAAAAAATAAATAAATTTAAATAAAAATATATAAGCAAGACATCACACTCACCAACACTTTAAGAGATGATGACCCAAATAAGACCAATATATTACACATGTTTGGGCTGAGGTAACACCCATCCTATATTGTCTTTAGAGATGATGGCCCAAATAAGCCCAATATATTACACATGTTTGGGCCATTCATATGACCCAACTAGGACTTAGTTCCATTAAACCTCGTCTCTTGTTCACTGAATATTTGTTTCGGATTTTAGCTAATTTGTGACCCGAGTATCACCATAGGTCCATACATCAAGACTATTCTTGTAAATAAACGCCCATCGTAAACCTCTCTTACATGGACAGTTCAAAACCCACATGTCCATATGAAAAACCGATGGGTTGTTAAAAATCCAGGGCTACTATTGGAACGGACATCCGACTAACACACGCGGAGTTGGGCTCCGCGTCAAGTCAGACGGAAGGGCAGAGCGCATCCGCGTCAGCCTGAGGCGCAGGCGGATTGCCCCTCCGCCTGTTGTTACCCCCATTATCCTTCTTCCCTCCCCTCATTCTTCTTCTTCCCTACTTCACTTCCCTTCTTTTGTTGGCGCGGAGTTGGCCGCCTACACTCCAGCCCGGACGCATTTGCAATATGCCCCAATCCGTACGGAGTCAGAATCTTACTCTACCGTGTTGTTCCGCTTCCGAATAACATCACTCTAAAAATCTAACATAATTCAGCACTTGTTTCATAAGGTGTGTCGGACTTTTGTGGTTAACGAGCTTCTAAAAATTAAGTGACCAAATCCAACTTAAAACCCACGCATTAAGCCACTAACTTCTAATACTTGCAACAAGTTCTCCAATGGAATTCTTTAATTATTACCTCTCAAGAACAACAACCACACAAAAGTTGACATGGACGTTAGAATTTGTCAAATGACTTCAATTTGGTCAACCAACAAGAACGGACTTAACCAAACCCCCTAAAACACCCATTTGAATACCAATAATTAATCAAAACTAAAAACAAAAACACTTCCATCCAATTTTCAAATCAAACATCATAGACATAGCCATCAAGAAGATAACTTTGACAAAAGAAGGAGAAAGCTGATGAAACAAGAAACAAAGATTGACAAGTTTGTCCACCTACTTGGTTCACCCTTCACAATAATCTTCCCTTGCAATCTCTTTCTTGTTTACCCATCTCAACTGTTTCTTGCATCATCCACATCCCCCTCTCTTTCTTATAAACCACAACACACAAATTATGTAACTAACTCAAACGCAACTAACTTAACTAACAAGCATGCCCTTTCTCCCTTTCCGTTATACCCTAATTATCCTCTTCCTCCTTCGACCTCCGCCTTCCTCTGCCAGAGTTTTATATTCAGTACAGAATCCCGCCATGGTCGAGTCAGAAGCTTGGCCTAATACCTCCGAAGTCAATCCATGGCGGGATTTTAACTTATTTCTTGATGTTGAAAAAGGGAGCTCCGTTGCTGGAATTTCACAGCTGAAGAAGTATTTTCTCCGATTCGGATATTTGTCCAATGATCAGGTATTGAATTCGACGCAGAATCAAGACTCTTTTGATGAGTTATTCGAATCAGCAGTCGTTTCCTACCAGAAGAATCTTGGACTTCCTATTACCGGAAAACTCGATTCCAAAACCCTAGAACAAATCACGTTGCCGAGATGCGGCATCAGTGATCACAAAACCAAGTCGTTTCATACAACAAAGAAGTTCGCGTACTTTTACGGAAAACCGCGATGGACGAAAGCCTCTCCGATTTCGCTAACCTATGCTTTCTCGAAAGCTCACATGATTAATTACGTTAACTCCGATGATATCCGATCGGTTTTCCAGCGAGCGTTTTCTCGATGGTCTGCTGTGATTCCGGTGAGATTCTCGGAAACAGAGGATTATTCATCAGCGGACGTGAAAATCGGGTTTTATGACGGTGATCATGGCGACGGAGAAGCGTTTGATGGAGTTTTAGGGATTTTGGCGCACGCTTTCTCACCGGAGAGTGGGCGGCTCCACCTTGATGCGGCGGAGACGTGGGCGGTGGATTTTGGAAACCAAAAATCCAAGGTTGCGATTGATTTAGAGTCAGTTGCAACGCACGAGATTGGTCACGTGCTAGGTCTTGCCCACTCTTCTGTGAAGGAAGCGATCATGTACCCGAGCTTGCGGCCCAGAACGAAGAAAGTGGAGCTCCGGGTTGATGACGTCGAAGGGGTCCAGGCTCTTTACGGGTCAAACCCGGATTTTAAGTTCAGCTCGTTGTTGGCGTCGGAGGAGACTTCTGAGGCTGCCGATCGTTGGAGACCCTTATGGGGCCCATCCATGGTTTTAGGGTTACTTTGTGTGATTTTTTTCTTATGATTAAATTAGTGCCTTGCAAATTGCAATTTTATGTTCATTAATGGGCGTAAATATGAATTATACGAAAGTAATTGATTGGGGCGTGTAATTATTTATGAAATGGTGAACAATATTTAGAATTATGCGTTTTTTTTATTAAGCCTGTATTATCTATATTGAAATTATTAGGTCATCTTTTGTAAAATAGGAGTCATTGTGGTATAAATATTTAGGGCGCGTTTGTTTCCAACTCCGGAAACGGAAACGGAATGAAAACGAATTTAGTCCATATCTATATCCTTATTTATGAAATTGTATGGAATCATTTCTTGTGGTTTAAGGCAAAAAGGCACTTGATTTCCAACATTTTGTTACTTTATAGGGTATCAAAAGTAATCAAACTCTACTCCAATTATTTTAAACCACTAAGGGCCCGTTTGGTTTGGATAAAAATAAAATCCGGAATGGATTCATTCAGCTTTGGCCCATTTAGACTGTTTGTTTGGAGGGCTGAATGGAATGAAACCATTCCGGGCCCATAACAGTTTATCCATTTCGTTTCCACCCTCAATCCAACCCATTCGTCCAAGGGAAACAAAAACAGAAAGCCTAAAATTCTCTCTCCCCGACCTTTCTCTCTTCCCGTTGCTGCGATTCTCACCTCCGCCTTCATGAAAGGCTCTTCTGTTCTCTGAGTCCTCTCTCTCCATCCTCGACATATCTCTGCCTTCAGGTTTGTTCTGAATGAATGTTTTTATCCTACAAACTCATTAGGGTTTGTTACAACTGTCTTCATGTGTCTCGAACCTAGATGTGATTTAGTCGCGGTTCCCTTGATGTTACAGCGGCATATGCTCTTTGGCTTACAAAGCCTTTGGTTGCTTAGCAGATTCTGTGTTATTGCAACTTGCTGAATTTATGGGCCAACTGAGTGGTTTTCTATGATTTTCTTTCTATAAAACTAATGACTGGTGAAATGTACTGCAAAACAGATTCGTGTTCTGTATAGAAGTATAATTACTGCTTTTTTTTTCCTTGCTTTTTATATAAAACTAATGACTGGTTAATTAGTGCTTGTACTTTTTAATTAATCACATTATCACAAGCATTAAGGCTTGCATCTAGGCCTGATTGGTGAAATGTACTAAAACACTTGAAATAAGCATTTTTTTTTATAAAAAAATCTCTAGTTGTTTAATCTTATAGGTTTGCTTTGAATCATGTAAGGTGATTTAATAGTTGGAGATCAAATCAGACTAATTTATAGAGAGATACTGAGTTTATGGTTATGAGCCTAAATAGGTTCTGGCGAGGCTAATTAGTAGGATTTTATGAATTATAATTTGCATAATTTATATATTTGTATTTATTAATGTTTGTAAGTAAACAACTTAGGTCCCATGAATCATCTCATCTTATCAATGATGAGGTATGGAGTTAGCAATTAGCATGGAAAACTATTATGATTATTGGTTATTTAGAAGAAAAAAAGTTTCACCAAGAAATAATGATATATTTAGTTTTCTGTCTTATCCTTTTGTGATCCTGATTCCATAAAACTCCTAGCTTGACCAGCTCACCCAATTCATCTTATAATAGCCTCTCAAGAAGACCTAGAAGATTAGAAAACCCAATAAGAAATAGTGAGGTAGATAGACGATCTGACCTTTTTTGCTTTAATCTCTGTCTTATCACCCAATTCTGTTCATATTTATTAGTTTTCTGTCTTATCCTTTTGTTGCATCTTTTAGTTTGATGACTAATGGAAGTCATTTTTTTTTGCAAGATCTTACTACAAAGTGTTTGTTTGCTGCATTAAGTTGTAGAACAACAGTGCCTTTGCTTGTTGCATTAAGTTGTAGAAAGTAATTAGTCTAGAAAGTGTTTTTTTTCAAATGACATTGCTGATTATTTCCTTAATTAGCACAGGAGGATTATTAGCTATAAAAGAACTTCTCATGTTTTTTGTATTTATTTTTACTGGTCTGAATTATGAAGTCTTATTTAACATTTATGTTAATATAAACAAAACAAAAATATATACTTTTGCACAAATCAATTTCCCTAATTTTAAAATCACCTCTTCCTATATGGTAAGTGGTGTTTGGTGCTCACTTGGTTGCCAGTCATTTGCTGTGCCTTGTTATAATACTTTTGGGATTTGCTTACTTCATGTAAATGACACGTAGCAATAAAAAAAACTTAGCAATATTTGTTTGTTCATTAATAACAAGGGAAGAATGTTCTGAAAATGTGACAAGTGACCATTTTTGGCTTTTGAAAAGTAATGAAAGAGAAGTCAGAGGTTAATTCACAAGATTATTTTAAGAGTTTAGGGAGATTAGAGGGATTACCTATGAAGTAGATGCGCGTATAAATTTAGAAAGATTGTGGTAGCTTACTGTAATTTATGGAATTATTCGATTGAGTGAGTTTTTTGGGTCCCGAGTTTCAAAATTTTCAACCTCTATTAGGAATGGATTATGGGGATGAAGTGGGTTGAAATAGAGAATGATCTTGATCTCCCATCAAAATAACGATTATACCCTATATCCTTTTCGTTGCATAAGCTACATGAAGGAAATTTACGGACCTTATAGTAGACATGGGTCCCAAATCTAAACTTACGGTTTAGATTTGGCCAAACCGGCCCAACTCAAACCGGTTTGACACACTATTTTTTTAAAAAAAAAAAATAATAAAATAAAATGCAATGTCTTTTTTCACTAAAAAAACTATCCTTAATTGGATTTTCAAGTTTTTTGTATTTATTTTTTTTTGTATTTGTTTCTACGTTCAGTTCACTTAAAACTATCCTTAATTGGATTTTCAAGCTTTTTGTATTATTAAAAGTATATATATTTTTTGTTTATATTAACATTCACTTTGAATTGTTCAGAAATCAATTTCCCAATATCTCTATTTTGTTTATATTAACATTCACTCTAACAAGGCCACCCGTCTTCTCCCCTCCAGTTCACTTGCTCAATCTTATACCTGAAACACAAAATGTTCAGAAATGCTAATTGTAGATATTCATTCTTCAGTTTCTTTTATACATTCACTCTGAATTTTATTTGATCATTTATGTTCAGAAATGGATCGTCTCGATTATTCATTGACAAGGATGAGAAGGATAAGACAACTCCATGTTTTGTATGTGATAATTAGGGCAACGATGATGTTGTATTTGATGTGGTACATGATGCATGTCTCGGTTACTAGGAGTTTACAATTGAGAGAGGGGAAAAAATCTAGAAAAAGATTTAGGCTCATTATATTGAATAGGTTGACAAGAGAAAGTGATGTGTTTTGTCGGAATGAACTTCGTATGGATAGACATGTGTTCAATGTGTTGTGTGAGATGCTTAGAGATATTGGGGGACTAAGTGGGACTAAAAATATGTCACTTGAGGAGATAGTAGCTATGTTTTTGTATACCTTGGCTCACCACAAGAAAAATAGGACAGTTGCACACTATTTTATCCGAAGCGGAGAAAGTGTAAGCCGACACTTCAATAGGTGTTTAATGGCTGTCCTAAAGTTGCATGGACATTTATTGAAAACACCGACACCTATTTCTGAGAATTGTGATGATGATCGGTGGAATTGCTTTAAGGTATTGACCTTAAAATTTTGCTTTATAACAATACTTTTAAATTTCACCATATTTCAGTTATTCACTATACTACCATTTTGTTTATTTAGAATTGCTTAGGAGCCTTAGATGGTACCTATATTGGTGTAACCCCACCATCTGAAGATAAGCCAAAGTACAGAACAAGGAAAAGCACCATTTCCATGAATGTATTAGGTGCTTGCACGCCAAACATGGAATTCACTTATCTTTTAGCGGGATGGGAAGGGTCGGCATATGATGGTCGTGTTCTTCGAAATGCTATTACTAGGCCAGATGGGTTAAGAGTTCCGAGAGGTAATTGCATTTAGAGGAAATTTTAAGTAGACTTTTTTTTTTACCTTAGAAACATTTGCCCCTGATATTATTTTTTCAAAAAACGAAGGTTGCTATTATCTGGTGGACGGTGGATATGCCAATTCTGAAGGATTTCTTGCACCCTATAGAGGACAACGGTATCACCTTAAGACATGGGGTAACCGTCAACCTTCTAGTGCCGAGGAGTATTTCAACATGAAGCATGCTAGAGCTAGAAATATTATTGAAAGACTATTTGGGGTGTTTAAAGGGAGATGGTCCATACTTAGAAGCCCTTCGTTCTTTCCAATCCGAACTCAAGGTCGTATTGTACTAGCTTGTTGCCTGCTGCACAACCTAATTAGAAAACACATGCCTAATGATGAAGTTGAAGATGAGGAGAATGAAGAGGAGACAAACTTTGATTCTAATTGTGATGATGATGATGATGATGATGATGATGATGATGATGATGATGATGATGATGATGATGATGATGATGATGATGATGATGATGATGATGATGATGATGATGATGATGATGATGATGACGATGACGATGACGATGACGATGATGATGATGATGATGATGAACAAGGAAGAAGAAGAATTAGACAAAGACGAGTGGAATACATCATAAATACCGAGCCTTCAAATCACTGGACTAGTTTTAGAAACACACTAGCACAAGAGATGTTTAATGGTTGGAGATTTAGAACTAGAGCTACCTAGGTTATTCAAAACAATGTTATTTCTGTTGCATCTTTATTGTATTGCAGATTGCTGTTTGAAACAGTGTTAGTTATGTTGCATCTGTAATGTTCAAAACAGTGTTATATATGTTGCATCTTTACTGTACAAAACAATGTTGAAGCATCTTTACTATTCAAAACAGTGTTACTTTTGTTTAAAAACCTCTAATTTGTATTATTCCTAACTGTCTATCTCAATGCCTACTTTGTCTTTTTTTTTCTTCCAGATTTATAACATGGATTGTCCTATTCGTGGAAGAGGTAAAAATAAGAGGTTTTGGACATCACAAGAGGATGAAACTCTACTTCAATCCCTATTGGAGTTGTCCCATGATCCAAAGTGGAAAGGTGAGAATGGATTTAAGCCTGGGTACATGAACAGATTAGAGGATATGATATCAACAAAGCACCCTAATTCCGGGTTGAAGGCCGAGCCAAACATTGAGTCAAGAATAAAACATTGGTCCGAGAAGTATTGCGCAATGGCTGAGATGCTTGGCATTTCTGGATTTAGTTGGGATGATGAGAAGAAGTTGTTGCAAGTGGAAAGAAGTGTCTATGATGAATGGATTAAGGTAACTCCTTTTTTTTTTTGCTGATTTTCTATGTCCATACTTCATAACAATAGCTTATTCTCAAGTACTATTGTATATAATTATTGATCTACTTCAAATCACTCAAAATCTACATCAGCTATTCATACTTTGTCTTTGTTAGACTCACAAGAAGGCAAAAGGGCTCTATGGAGTACCTTTCCCTTATTATGACATGCTCGCTGAAATCTATGGGAAGGACAAAGCGACGGGACAAGCAAGTGAGTCATTTGTGCAAGCTGCTCAAAATATAGAACTTGATTTGACACGACAAGGATCCACAACAATAGATAGCGATGATGACATTGATCTCAAAGAGGAGTTGGAAATTGAATCCATGCAATCCGGAAGTGGTTCAAGGAAAAGGAAGAGTGCATCATCCGGGAAGAGTGTAAAAAAACCCAAGACTTCAACGAAAAGAATGGACAACACCGGGGACTTAGCTGCTTCTCTTCAATCCGCAACTATGGAGTTTGGAAAGTTTTTTCAAGATATGAATGTGAATTTGTCTACCATGGCTCAAGCATGGACTAGTGAAGAAGAAAGAAGGAGGAAACTCGACAATGACACCAACAATGTTTTAGAGGAAGTCTTTAAGCTAGAACTCTCCTCGTCGGAAGCTTTAGAGGTAATAATTATGATAAAAATTTGACAATAAAATTTAATCCTTAATTAATATTGTGAAATGAAATGTGTTTTGATATATGATAGGTGTGTTCAATTTTAATGGCCGAAGAACCTAAGCTTCGTTTATTCTTTCAAGCAAGTATATTTTTGAAGAAACAGTTTGTCCGGGATCTCTTGAGGAAGAAGTGATAAGACCGGTTGAGGAAGTGCTTGAATTTGAAGAAGACTTATGCTACTTTGAGTTTTGGTATTTTATGGTTTTCTTTTAGACATTGGTTTATGGTTTTGTGTTGATTTTATGCTTCGGTTTTTAGACAGTGAATCTAAGATCAAGTAGTAGAAGAGCATGAGATCCAATTGCTCGCCTCATCTTGTTTTCCAATGTTCTTTGTTTTGGATTTGGAAAATTTTTAGGTTGGAGAGATTTGTAGCATTGACAAAAAATGATGCATGGTTTGCTTATGTTTTCTATTTGTAGCTTAAATTTTGCATTTTCTTTCTTCTCGTATATTTGTTTTAAACAGTGAACTATGGTTTTGTTTTTAAAACAATGGTATTGTACCTCTATAATGAAAAATTGGCATGAAAATTGGTATGAAACAATAGCTAAAAATAGTGATATTATTAGGTGAATGATTCCATTCCGAAAACAAACCAAACATCACAAATATTAATATTAGGTGAATGATTCCATTCCGGAAACAAACCAAACATAAACAAGCAATAACCCTTTCCCATTCCTTTCCTTACTCTTATCCATTTCCATTCCGTTTCCATTCCATCCTCCTAACCAAACGGGCCCTAAGAATGATCTAAAAAACTTTCATGAACAATGGTATATGTATGGACTAGATTCGTTTCCATTCCGTTTCCGATTCCGGAGTTAAAACCAAACGGGCCCTTATATTATAATTAGAATATTATAAACGTGAAAATATAATGGCATTCTCCAATTGGTATTTTCGTGGAAGATGCATGAGTTCTCCTTTGAATTGTATTTTCTCTAAATGGGCATGGACTAGTCCCAAAGTTACAGCTTGGTTGACTATAATAGACTAATCGTTCAAACCCAAGTATATATTTTCAACGTTAACTTTGCTATTTTGGTTGACTAATACATAAGTAGCACAAATTACATAAGGTTCCTTCCCAATTTATATTAAGGGTTCATGGTAGTTTTCTATAATTTATTAGCGTATGGTTTATAAAAATTACTATAATTTTTTATAACTTTCATTTTCAGTAAGTTCCATAGTCCCATAAACTAGGTCAACCAAATACACTCACCCCGTTTCGTTAGAAGTCCGGAAACGGAAACATAATGAAAATAAATCTAGTCCATATGTTTGCCTTATTCATGAATATTTTTGAATTAATTAAGGAAATAGGACCCCTTAAAATTGTCTTTTGTAAACTAGACCTCTATATAAAAGAAGGAAAAAGTAGGTATGAAAACTAGCAAATAGGACAATAATTTCATTAGTTGAAATGATGGTGATTAGATGTTTACTTTTTGTTTAAATATCTTTTTTACATGTTTATCTTTTATTTTTGGTTAATGTAGCTAGTTTAATGAAATTTTCAAGTCCATGAATGTTTAATTTTTTTGGGTGACATTGTTTTCGTTACCCAAATCTGAATTATAGTATTTTTCTCATTATTCGGTATATGTTTATTGTTTTTGTGGTATGTTTCTTATTGTTGAGTATGCTTAAAGTGAAATTTTTGGGTATGTTTTATAGTTATACAAACTGTGTTACAAGGACCAAATGTCATTTGATATTGATGTTTGTGTACAATATCGATTTGTGTAAATTTGGTTATGGAAAATTCAAATTGGGTATGCTTTTATACGTGTATTGGCTTTGTAGTATATTTCTTATTATTAAGTATATTTAAAGTGATGTCGTGGGTATGTTTTATGGTTAACCAAAATGTGTTATAATGATCAAATGTCAAGCGAATTCTTGGGTAATGACCAAATGTCATTTGATATTGATGTTTGTGTACAATATCGAGTTTTGAAAATTTTGGGTATGACAAATTTAAATTGGATATGAATTTTGTATTAAGTGATGTTTAAATTGGGTATAAATATAAAATATTATCCAATTTATGGATATTATTTTATTTTGATATTTGATTTATTGGGTATATTGTTTTCGAGTATGTTTTTGTACTTTGAGAAATTTATTTTTGGGTATGATTGTTGCATTAATTGGGTAAGAGAATTTTTGGGTAAGCGGATTTTTTCTGGGTAGAGGGCTGCGTTTTTTTGGCCTCAAATTCCCTCCAAATGTCAATCAAAAGGTCACAATCAACACTCACATCAGTCATCACTCATTAGTCATCACTTTTGTCAACTTTTTGTGTTATTTATGAATTAGTCTAGTAAAGTAGGAGTCCTATTCCTCAATTTGTAATTGGTAGGGTCTTAAATTTCAACTTTATAGTGTAAAAGGTCCTAAGTGCCAATTTAGCCAAGAAAAAATAGGTATGGAAACTAGCAAATAGGGCAATAATTTTTTTAGTTGAAATGATGATGATTAGATGTTTACTTTTTGTTTAAGTATCTTTTTTACATGTTTATCTTTTATTTTTTGTTAATGTAGCTAGTTTGATGAAATTTTCAAGTACATGAATGTTTAATTTTTTTGGGTGACATTGTTTTCGTTACCCAAATATGAATTATAGTAATTTTCTCATTATTGGGTATATGTTTATTGTTTTTGTGGTATGTTTTTTATTGTTGAGTATGCTTAAAGTGATATTTTTGGGTATGTTTTATAGTTATACAAACTGTGTTACAAGGACCAAATGCCATTTGGTATTGATGTTTGTGTACAATATCGATTTGTGTAAATTTTGGTTATGACAAATTCAAATTGGGTATGCTTTTACACGTGTATTGGATTTGTAGTATATTCTTGTTATTAAGTATATTTAAAGTGATGTCGTGGGTATGTTTTATGGTTAACCAAAATGTGTTATAATGATCAAATGTCAAGCGAATTATTGGGTAATGACCAAATGTCATTTGATATTGATGTTTGTGTACAATATCGAGTTTTGAAAATTTTGGGTATGACAAATTTAAATTGGGTATGAATTTTGTATTAAGTGATGTTTAAATTGGGTATAAATATAAAATAGTATCCAATTTATGGATATTATTTCATTTTGATATTTGATTTATTGAGTATATTGTTTTCGAGTATGTTTTTGTACTTTGAGAAATTTATTTTTGGGTATGATTGTTGCATTAATTGGGTAAGCGAATTTTTTGGGTAAGCGGATTTTTTCTGGGTAGAGGGCTGCGTTTTTTTGGCCTCAAATTCCCTCCAAATGTCAATCAAAAGGTCACAATCAACACTCACATCAACCATCACTCATTAATCATCACTTTTGTCAACTTTTTGTGCTATTTATTAATTAGTCTAGTAAAGTAGGAGTCCTATTCCTCAATTTGTAATTGGTAGGGTCCTAAATTTCAACTCTATAGTGTAAAAGGCCCTAAGTGCCAATTCAGCCAATATTTTTTGGAACCATTCTTTGTGGTTGCATGTAAAATGTAGTTGTTTTCCCTCCATTTTGTTTCCCTATAGGCTTTCAACCGTCATCAAATTTTACTGCAATTACGTACAACCACAAGGAATGATTCCGTAAAATTTCATGAATAATAGTCATTATTATTATTTTTATTATATAACTATATCTCTTTTACTAAATAATTTTAACTAAATTTATCATATTAGTCAATATCAAATAAGATACCATTATTATCTTAAACGATATCTAACTAATTGATTTTTTATTTTTTAAAGACATTCTATTTTGATATAAAAAAAACATCACGTATTCATTTCTACTATAAATAACGTGAATTTTAGACGTACCAGCGAAAAACGCTATTTGTAGCCACAACTACGCACGCGAAGTGCGTAGTTTCGCTTTTCGCATTTGGGTTCAAACTACGCTTTTGACAAGCGTAGTTGGAGAGCCGGTTGGAGCCGATGAATATTTTTTTAAAATTAATTCCAACTACGCTATTGGTAAACGTAGTTGAAGTGTTTTTTTAATTCAACTTTGGTAATGAGAACCAAAGTTGAAGTTACTTTTTTTTAAAAAAAAAATTAAAAAATTCACTCCAACTACGCTTGTCAGTAGCGTAGTTAGAATTTTTTTTTAAAAATTTAACTTTGGTAATGGGAACCAAAGTAGAAGTTTTTTTTTTAAAATTCAACTTCAACTACGCTTATCATCGACTTCTATCGGCTTCGCATCGGCTCCAACTTCGCATCGGCTCCAACTACGCACGCCACAAACGTCGTTAGATTCCGGAGCTGAAAAACAAAACTACGCGTTTCGCGTGCATAGTTTAGGTTACTAATAGCGATTTTCGCCGGTACATCTATCATCCGCCATAAATAATGGGATAGATTTTCTTACAACTTTTTTTAAAAATTATCTAACTAATTGATATATTTATTGTATCTCTCCTGATGATTAGAACTTTAGGGTTACACTACCAACTCTATGAGCTGGGAAATCCGTATGAGCATGTAGGGAATCTGGGCTTGATAGCTACGAAAGGCCCAATTATATCTTGATTGTCGAAATGAAAAAGTATTAAAGTATTAAAAAAAATTGTATTTAAAGTGTAGATTAAATAATAAAATGTAAAAGATGAACCAAATAAGGTGAGTGAAGATAGGGGGCGATAAACACCCAACCCGTAATACAAACAGCTACTTTAAACCTACTCGACTAGTACAATCCAATTTATAAGACAGGTTACAGACTTACAGTTAAGCCGAGTAATTAACATAACTAATGAAGGTTTGTGCACGGCTAGATCCAGTCACGTACAAATACAGAGGAATTAACAGCTATGGACCTTCATCACGGAATTTTTGTTATAATCGTATTCTGGGTAACCTAGGTATCATGTCATACATTTGATGAATACAAAATAAACCCAAGGGTTCTTCGAAGGAGGATAATACCGCTATTTGCTCCTTCACTCTGAACCCAACAACTGTTCTTGTAACAATGTACCTTCGGTTCTGAAGGGCAATGATATGTGTGTCCATCCAACTATGACTTTGTGGCATTCTTCTTTGGCATGTCATGGTTGTGTTTTCCTTCGTATGTCGTTATGAAGGCTTTTGGATCATCTGATGCTCTTTCAACGTACTTCCGCACGTTGCACTTGACGCTTGTGCACTTGTAGTAACTCCTGCATCATCACACCCACAATTTTCAGTCAATGCCTCAAAAATGGATGCATGGATTCATGATATAAGGATGGGGTTTTCGCTTTCCGAGAAGACAATAACATCTGAAGAATATTATGACTCAATTCAAAGAATCTTAGGTAAAAACAGACTTGGTCTTCATTTGGACAGCAAACTGAAGTAGAATCTCAAAACTGAGCAATTACAGTCAATCTTATGACTTCTTTTCTTAGGAATTATTGCAGATCATAGCAAGTGTATATAATGCATAGGTAAATGGTTCAGTGAGCACCAACCTAGGATAAGGATTTCCCTTGACAACTTTCTGGCCGTATTTTCTCCAGCGAAAGCCATCCCCTATAATCTCAGTTTCCGGGGCACTTTGCACTGAAATTCGAGGTTCTTGTGTACCTTCCATTGATGTTCCCAATTCATTGTTCAGACTTCCAGTCTTCCTGATGAAACAAGACCATATATACAATTTCAACAGGCTATTCATTTCAAGTTAAACAAGACCAGAAATAAACAACAGCAAGCAAGATAATGGCATCCAAGCATTATTGGATACCTTCTCTTGCTCCTAGGAATCTCATCATCAACTTCTAATCCCCTGCTTCCTTCATCACAATCTGCACTACGACCACACGAGTTATCCGGGGTCCCACGACCAATATGATGTGTTCCAGAACCACCATGATCATATGTTAATAGTAGTGGGTTGTTCAGATAAGCTGATTGAGAGGGCAAGCCTCCTTCTGAACCCTCGTTTACTTCACTAGTGTTATTACTCCATTTAAGGTTGTTGGTAAGTTGATCCTTTCCCGTCCCATCATTGGACAAACCTTGACCTTGAGCCCCAGATGAGCTTCTTTTGGGAGGTTGCGGCTTTGAGTGATTATGCTCTCCTTTGTACACAATCTCGGCTATCTGCCCGTCAAATGATCTCTCCACTTTCTTCTTAACCGGACAATTTGGATGAGTACACTTGTAATAACTACGCGGGTACTCACTTCCTTTGACTTGCTTTTGCCCATATTTTCTCCAGTTATAACCATCATATGAGGGTCGGTCCACGTTTGCAGCGGCTATAAATGGCTTCGGTTCACCTTCCACCGTCTCTGATACCCTCTTTGGAGGCTCTGCTAGTTGAAACTTTTCCGGTTGTAGTGGAACACTATTGAGAGATTGGTCTGAGATTGGCTG
>BSUD01000135.1:0-36283 GCA_033239045.1 Fagopyrum esculentum
AACCTTTCTCTTGTTTTGCAAAGATGTGAAGACACTAACCTAGTTCTTAATTGGGAGAAGTGTCAATTCATGGTTAAGGAAGGAATCGTTTTAGGTCACTTAGTCTCTAGTAGAGGGATAGAGGTAGACAAAGCTAAAATAGAGACCATAGAGAAACTTCCTCCTCCAATTTCGGTGAAAGGAATAAGAAGTTTTCTAGGACATGCTGGATTCTATAGACGTTTCATTCAGGATTTTTCTAAGATATCAAAACCTCTCACTAATCTATTGATGAAGGATGCGGTTTTTGAGTTTTCGCAGGAATGTCTAGATGCGTTCAACACCATCCGGCAAGCTCTAATTTCAGCACCCATTATCCAACCACCGGATTGGACTCTCCCTTTCGAGATTATGTGCGATGCTAGTGACGTAGCCATTGGAGCTGTTCTTGGGCAACGAAAGGAAGGACGAACCCACGCCATATACTACGCTAGCAAGACGCTAGACGAAGCCCAGCTCAACTACGCCACTACAGAAAAGGAATTTCTAGCCATTGCCTACGCTATTGACAAGTTTCGCTCTTATCTTGTAGGTGCAAAGGTGATTGTATACACGGATCATGCTGCGATCCGGTACCTCCTTGCAAAGAAGGATGCGAAGCCAAGGCTGATTAGATGGATTCTTCTCCTACAAGAATTCGATCTTGAGATCCGCGACAAGAAAGGCTCGGAAAATTCTGTTGCGGACCATTTGAGTCGTCTAACACATCTAGAGGACGACCATTTACCCATTGATGACTCCTTTCCGGACGAACACCTACACATCATAGAGGAGTGCATCAAGGTAATCTCCAAGGGTAACGAACCATGGTTTGCTGATTTCGTTAACTATTTGGTTTGCCAGGAGATACCACCCGGACTATCATATGCGCAAAGGAAGAAGTTCTTCAAGGACGTCCGGGAATACCATTGGAACGAGCCTCTTCTTTTCAAGAGAGGTCCGGATGGCATCATTCGGCGATGTGTGCCGGAAGATGAGATGCAAAGTGTCATCCGCCATTGTCATTCACTACCTTGTGGAGGACACGCTAGTTCAAACAAGACTAGCGCAAAGGTATTGCAATCCGGATTTTATTGGCCTACTTTATTTAAAGATGTGCAATCCTTTGTTTCTTGTTGCGATGCTTGTCAAAGAACAGGCAATATCTCTAGAAGGAATGAGATGCCCCTCAACAACATCCAAGAGGTGGAGATTTTTGACGTTTGGGGAGTTGACTTCATGGGACCATTCCCTTCTTCTTGTGGAAACCAATACATACTATTGGCG
Organism: Fagopyrum esculentum; assembly: GCA_033239045.1. Taxonomy (NCBI): domain Eukaryota; kingdom Viridiplantae; phylum Streptophyta; class Magnoliopsida; order Caryophyllales; family Polygonaceae; genus Fagopyrum; species Fagopyrum esculentum. The sequence continues at coordinate 1,306 of BSUD01000135.1, forward strand.
GTAGACTATGTTTCTAGATGGGTGGAAGCAATTGCCTCTCCCACAAATGATGCCATGGTGGTGGTTAAGTTCTTCAACAAGACCATCTTTCCGCGATTCGGGACGCCAAGGACGATCATTAGTGATGGAGGTTCTCACTTCATAGCCCGTCGCTTTGAAGCTCTTCTATCCAAGTATGGGGTTACTCACAAGATCGCCACCCCTTACCACCCACAAACGAGTGGACAAGTTGAGATCTCAAATAGGGAGATCAAGGGAATTCTAGAGAAGACGGTTTCGAGGACTAGGAAGGATTGGTCCTTGAAACTAGATGATGCATTATGGGCATACCGGACTGCATACAAGACTCCCATAGGAACCACACCATACAACCTTGTGTATGGGAAGTCTTGTCACTTGCCGGTAGAGCTAGAGCACAAGGCGTTTTGGGCTATCAAGTGGCTGAATTTCAGCATGAAAGAAGCGGGAGAGAAGCGTCTCCTGGACATCAACAAGCTGGATGAACTCCGTTTGAACGCCTACGAAAACGCTAAGATCTACAAGGAAAGAGCAAAGCGTTGGCATGATAAGCATATCATTCCAAAGGACTTCAAAGAAGGAGATCAAGTTCTCCTCTTCAATTCGAGACTTCGCCTCTTTCCAGGTAAGTTAAAATCTCGTTGGACCGGACCTTTTCTAATTAAGCGTATTTTCCCCCATGGTGCAGTTGAAGTATGGGGTGAAGCTAGCGGAAGTTTTAAGGTGAACGGTCAACGACTCAAGAAGTACTCACCGGAACTCCAAGCTGAGGAGTTTGCACCTACCGCACTCGAATAAGTGCGAGTTTGGTCTAGCTAATGACCTTAAACGAAGCGCTTCTTGGGAGGCAACCCAAGGTATTGCATTTTCGTTTTTGCTTTCGATTCATAGATTAGCTTAGAATAGAAGTTTTTGCCTTGTTTTTGCCTCGATTTCTCCCGGTATGTTCGTGTTTTTGGTTGTAGGATCGATGAAAAAGGAGAAAGGAAGGATAATGTCGAAGAGAAGTGACGAAATTTGGACTTTGAAGCTTTACAGAGAGTTCCACGGTCTAAATTACGGTCGTCATTGCTACAGTGGCCGTAATTCTCAAAGGCCTGTGAAAAATCACAAAAATTACGGGTCCGTACATTTCCACGGCCGTGGAATGCCCCGATAGACCGTAATTTTTTGAAACTTGCTCGTTTTAGACATCCCCGCCGCCATTTGTGAGTTTTCTTTTCCTTTCTTGCTTTTGTTCTTTTTTGTGAACATTAGGGACAATGTTCGTCCTAAGTATGGGGTGGGATGTACTAAATGTTTGTAATAACTCTACTCTATATGTTGCTTCTATTCCGAGACTATTATTGCATGTTCATCATATGTCACACGTTTCATTCTTGCATTGCATGAAAAAGAACTTTAAAAACCCATAAAAATTGAAAAATTTTGAAAAATTTGATGCTTCTAATGAATTGAGATGAATTCTATGATAAACACTACTTGTGAATTAAGTTGATAACAATTGCATGCTTGAAAGGATAGTAATTCGAAAAGAAATTGAATGAATAAATTTTACCTCTTTTGCAAGTTTTATAATGTGAAAATGTTACCTAAATCATGTAAGAAATCGAAGTTGAAATCACATTATAAGTTCCTATGCTTCTTTTTGAAATGATTAAGGCAATTCGATACTTTCTTTCTTCTTCTCTTTGATCATCTAACTCCTCATTGAAATATTAGCCTCCCTTACCCATCCGGGAACTTGGAAAGTGAATGAGAAAAAGGCATGTTTGATGTGGGAGGGCCATGAGAGCATATATTTGCAATCAATTGAATAGAAAGAAATTATAGGTTTGGGGAAGTCAATCATGACGATGAGTAACTCGGCACCATTCACATAGCCGGGTGTTTGTGTCTTGCCAAAGTCGGATTGAGCGATATTCCTAGCGGATTATGGTATGTGCGCTAAGGGTTTGAGGCATCTCGCAAAAAAAAATGAGAAACGTCAATCTCCTAGGCTTCGGTTTTTGTGCACCTCTATCCATAACTCCAAAAGTAAAGTCGAAAAATGAAAAGTAAGAGCGAAGCTCTAAGTGAAGAGTTGCGGAAATCGCAAAAGAAGAAGAAGGTAGTAGTCCATTTTCCCGGATTTATGCACCACTCTCCCTTAAAGTTTCCCTTCCCTTCCATACTCTAGACCTTTTTCTTTGAAAGTCCTTAAGATCAAGAGAATGTTATATGACTTGGTGATCTAAATTGAAGTTCTTATGATTGATTTTGGTGATGTTTGAAGGTTATAATGCTTGCTTGGAAGTTAAATTGTTTCATGAGCTTTCTTTACCTCTTACTCTCTAATTAAGTGTGCGAAAGTTTGAAAACGATTGAAGCAAGGTTTGAGAACGATCTATTCTTTAGAAGTCACTTTCATCCAAAAGAAGGTACACATATTTCATCCTAACTCTTGTTTAAAGCTTTTTGAAAGACCTTGCTTAGGGACAAGCAAGTGTTAAGTATGGGGTTATTTGTTAGCATGAAATATTGTGATATTTTAGGCACGTTTTATAATCGTATTTGATTCTTATTGATAGTCTTTGATTAAGCTTTACGCATATATGAGCTAGTATTGCCTATATTGTCGATATGGATGTCTACACGAGTTCTATGTTGATTATAGGTGATTTGGAGCTATTTCCGAACGAAATCGAGCAAGGGGAAGTTGAGTTGAAGTACCTCTAGGTTTAGGACACCTTTTGGAAGCAATTTGGAGTATTACGGTTTTACCCTAGATTACGGCCGTGGATTGTGATGCAGAATTCGACGTTCATTCCAGGGGATATTACGGCCGTGGAAGTTACCCGTGTTTGTTTCCACGCCTCAGAATTACGGTCGTGGAATCTTCCACGACCGTGATCTTGGCGAATCCTTTCGCCACGTTTCGAAGCCATGATCTTTTGAAGATCGGGCCGGGCCGACATTCTGCCCTGCATTATAAAAAGGACGGATGAAGCAAGATTCCGTCACCTCGCTACCTAGCTTACGACCTTCCAACCCTAAGTTTAGCGGCAAAAACGCAAGCTTAGGAAGGCACAAACCCTCATTCTTGGAGGTGATTTTGGGGAGATCTTATTGAAGATCAAAGTTCGGAATTGAAGAATTGCTGCTAGCGATCGTTGCGTTTGTGCAAGATCGAAGTTCTTGGAGGATTTTGCAAGAAGATTTCTCTTCTTGCTTAGGTTTGATTTAGGATCGGATTGACATCCCGTTTCCTTTCTTTCCTAAGATTGTGATTGTTTGTTCCGATTTGAATCTTTTGATAAACACTTGTTCTTGATTGTGATTCTGAGATTCGTTTGAAGATTATTGATAGTTCTTGAAAGTTTCCATCTTTTATCTTTTAAGTCTTGAATTAATATCAAATGACTGTTATTGGCTAAAAACCCTTAACAATTCTAAGGTGAAGGGTTGATAGTTGTGGCTTAGATGATGATAGATCGTTCGCAAACAGATTAGACCCTGAGAGTTAGAGAATTATCGCCGACAACCCTAAATTACGGGCTGTTCTTGAGTTCCACGGCCGTGGAATCTCAAGATCCAACCGTAATTTCCCTGAGTTTACGAGCTTGCTTTTACCTTAATCCAAAGTTAAAGATTTGCTTTAGCTTAGTTTAGACTTGTCTTTTCTAGGTGGTAGTGAAGCCTCAACAACCTCTACCTCAATTGTGAGCCTCAACAACCTCAATCGGATAAGTTAGTCTTGACCTTTAGATTATAGGTTTGGGTATTTGATGCTAATCCTTGTCTTCAGAATCTCTCTATATTGAGCCTCAACAACCTGTATAGGAGGTATTCTTTAGGTGAGTTACATAAGGTTTTTGGAACCTCAACCGTACGATTACCTTACATTAGTATACCCTTTGCACATCTTAACTCTGTCTCTACATCATTAGTATATCTTGAATCTATTGCCACAACTGAATACCCGGATCTTTAGGATTGTTGTTTTCCCAATATTTGCAAAACTCTCATTTTTACTGCTTGATAACCTGGAATCGAATTTGTTCCCACCCAAATCCCTGTGTTCGATACTCTGGAATTCTTGCTTAGCTACCTCGATCCGTACACTGCGGGTTCGCTGCTTGATTCTAGTTTTATAAATTTAAAGCTTATTTGCACACACCTCTAGGGGCGAACAAGTTTTTGGCGCCGTTGCCGGGGATTTGGTTTCGGCCGAATTCGGTAACCGGTTGTCAAGCTTGGGAGCTTGCTCTCGTTATTTGATTCTTCTTGAGTGTATGCGCAGGTCTAGGAACACCGAAGATCTCTTACCTCTTGATCAAGAGCTAGAGAAAACCTTGAGACAAAGACGCAAAGAAAAGAAGATGGCTCAAGAAAACGAAAGCGATCTTCAAACTAAGTTGGCGGAGAAGGAAGCTCAACTCCGATGGAATGAGAATCTCTTCCAGGATGAGATGGATCGTCATCAAACTCAAGTTAACGGTCTACAAGACATGATCGTCCAAATGAAGATAAAGATGAGCGATCTTGAAGATAAGGTGGGCAAGAAGTCCTCGAGAAGAAGGACAAGGTCTAGAAGAAGAAGCCACTCATCCGCTGATGATAGTGATTCTTCCATGCCTCCGCTAGAAGAGATTGATCCTACGATCAATATAAATCCTTTCAATCAACAAGGAGCTGCTAACCGCCGCATTCCACCTAGGAATGCGAGGGTCGAACGTGTGGATAATGAGCCAAGAACTCTTGGCCAGCGGATGGATCCAACACAACAACCACGCCGCTTAGGTGTGAACTTTGATGCTGAAGATGTACAAGGGTTTAGCTTCAACCCTCAAGTTATCACTCTTGTTCGCCAAAGCCAGTTTGGCGGTACAAGCGCTGAATCTCCACACCAACACTTGCAAAACTTTGAGTGTATGATGGAGACAATGAGACCAAAGAGCGCCACTACCAACAGCTATAAGCTCAAACCTTTCTTTTTCTCTTTGAAAGGGAAAGCGCTATCTTGGTACCAAGCTCTTCCTAGTGGAAAGCTAGAGACGTGGGAAGACCTCTCCGCAGAGTTTCTCACCAAGTTCTTTCCACCCTCCAAAACGGCGGAACTTAGAGGTAAGATTAATGCTTTTTCTATGAAACCTAACGAAAGTTTGTTTCAATCTTGGGAAAGGTTTCAGGATTTGCTCTTGGATTGCCCTCATCATGGCATATCCAAGCTTGCCTTGCTGGAAATTTACTATAAGGGGCTAGATGCGGGAACGCAATTCAACCTTCAATCCCTCTCATGCGGAACGTTCATGGACATGAGAGAAGATGACGCTTGGGACTTCATTGAGAAGCAAGCAAGAGTCATAGAGAAGTATTCCCACCGGAAAGTGGAGGGAAATCGTGTGGAGCAAGGAGCGAAGCTCACACATGAAGCTCAAAATCAGATTTTCTCCCTCAACAATGAGATCAAAGAGTTGAAGGAGACTATCAAGACCAACTTCCCAAAGCAACAAGAGAAAGATGTTGGCTATCTGGGCAACAACAATGGCGGTGACAACACCAACCGCAACAACAATAACCGGAACAATAACCGGAACAACAATTGGAATGGAAACAACAACAACCGGAACAACAACAATTGGAACAACAATCGTGGTTCTAACAACAACAATTGGCGCTCCAATCAACAAAATTCTGGTAACTCCTATCCTTCCAATTCCAATTCACTAACTCCACCCTCTTCCTCCTCTACTCCTTTGAAAAGCCAGGGGCAATCATCAAATGGAGGAAACAATGCGGGAAAGGAAAAGCCGGATCCCATGTTGGAAACGATCTTGGGAAAGCTTCAAGGGTTGGAGAACCGCATCATCAAGGTTGATGATCAAATTTCTAAGGTTGACAAAGCTCAAAAGGTTTTGGAAAATCAAATGTTCAACCATGCGGAGGAAGTTCCTAGGAATCAAGGGAAACTTCCAGGAAAGACGGAGGACAACCCTAAAGGAAGGGTAATGGCGATTACAACTAGGAGCGGAGTGACTACCACCGATCCGCAGCCTACGTTTGTTGAAGTCCCCGTAGAGAAAGGCAAAGAAAAGGGGAAGGAGAAGGAGGACGTCTATGTTCCACCTCCAGCTTTCAAACCTCCCCTACCATTCCCTCAATCTAGAGCGCGAGCGCGCCTAGACAAGCAATTCGGTAAGTTCATAGAACTCATGAGCAAGCTGCATATTAATATACCTTTCATTGATGCTATTGTAGGTATGCCGGCTTATGGCAAGTTCTTGAAGGAGCTCCTCTCTAACAAGAGGAAGCTAGAAGATTTTGGAGAGGTCAAGATGAGTTCGGATTCTTCGGACCTCATCAAAACCATGAAGGAGAAAATGCCCCCAAAGCTGAAAGATCCGGGGTCATTTTGCATTCCCATAGGAGTGGGAGAGGTCACATATGACGCTTTATGTGACTTAGGAGCAAGTGTGAGCATCATACCACTTGCATTGTGCAGGAAGATCGGTTTAGGCGACCCTAAACCGGTGAAGATGACGTTATACATGGCGGATCGATCCATTACTCGTCCCGTCGGTATTGTAGAGGACGTCCCTGTCAAGTTAGGCAAGTTCTTTGTCCCCATTGATTTTGTTGTGCTTGACATTCCTGCAGATAGTCCGGTCCCGATCATACTCGGAAGACCGTTTCTTGCAACTTCCGGCTGCATGGTCGATTGCAAGAATGGGAGACTCGCCTTCGACATTGGGGAGGAGAAAGTAGAGTTCGTTCTTTCCACTCTAGTGAAGGAACCAATCTTTGATGAGGATATTTACAATGTCCAAAACGAAGAAGGTTTATCTAGGGAGGAGGTAAGTGCGATTCTCTTTAACGATCCTTTGCAAAAGGTTATTACTATGAGTCTAACCGATGTAGGAGAAGAAGAAGAGTGCAAAGAGGAAATTGAAGCCTTAGAAGCACAAGAAGAGATGCATGGAGTAGAGTTTGAGAAACTCCACGATGAGGCTGAGAATACAAGATTCCACGGCCATACTCTGTATTCCACGGCCGTGGATTCCACAACCAAATTCGACCTCCATTCCAGAGGATATTACGGCCGTGGAAAACCAGAGGAAACCGTGTTTTTGACCGTGGAAAATGGTGATCGGCACACTTCTTCAACTTCTCCTAATTCTTCTCCAAACTAATCAACATCCTTAGAAACTTCTAAGGAAACATCGGAAGCTCCTCAAGGATCATTGGAAGCTCCGAAAGCGATGGAACTTAAACCACTTCCTACTCATCTAAGGTACGCTTTTCTTGGATCTAATTCCACCTTCCCGGTTATCGTTAGTTCCGAATTAAGCATAGATGAACATGAACAGCTCATGATTGTCCTTAGGAAACATAGAAAAGCCATAGGCTATACTATTGAGGACTTAGTAGGAATTAAACCCTCCCTATGCATGCATAAGATACTAATGGAGGAAGACTTTAGAACTTCAAGACAACCTCAAAGGCGGTTGAATCCGACCATGAAGGAGGTTGTCAAGAAGGAAATTCTTAAACTTCTTGATGCAGGTATCATCTATCCTATCTCCGATAGCAAGTGGGTGAGCCCGGTTCAAGTAGTTCCGAAGAAGGGAGGAATGAGGGTCATCACCAATAAGAACAACGAACTCATTCCTACCCGAACTGTAACTGGATGGCGAATGTGCATAGACTACCGCAAGCTCAACAACGCAACGCGGAAGGATCACTTTCCATTGCCATTCATCGATCAAATGCTTGAAAGGTTAGCACAACATTCATACTTTTGCTACCTTGACGGTTATAGTGGTTTCTTTCAGATCCCGATACACCCGGATGATCAAGAGAAGACCACATTCACGTGCCCTTGGGGTACGTTCGCTTATAGGAGGATGCCGTTCGGGCTTTGCAACGCCCCAGCCACCTTTCAACGGTGCATGATGGCCATCTTCTCCGAATACGTAGAGGAAATCATGGAAGTCTTCATGGACGACTTCTCCGTTTACGGTTCCTCTTTTAACGATTGTCTTTCTAACCTTTCTCTTGTTTTGCAAAGATGTGAAGACACTAACCTAGTTCTTAATTGGGAGAAGTGTCAATTCATGGTTAAGGAAGGAATCGTTTTAGGTCACTTAGTCTCTAGTAGAGGGATAGAGGTAGACAAGGCTAAAATAGAAACCATAGAGAAACTCCCTCCTCCAGTTTCGGTGAAGGGAATAAGAAGTTTTCTAGGACATGCTGGATTCTATAGACGTTTCATTCAGGATTTTTCTAAGATATCGAAACCTCTCACTAATCTATTGATGAAGGATGCGGTTTTTGAGTTTTCGCAGGAATGTCTAGATGCGTTCAACACCATCCGGCAAGCTCTAATTTCAGCACCCATTATCCAACCACCGGATTGGACTCTCCCTTTCGAGATTATGTGCGATGCTAGTGACGTAGCCATTGGAGCTGTTCTTGGGCAACGAAAGGAAGGACGAACCCACGCCATATACTACGCTAGCAAGACGCTAGACGAAGCCCAGCTCAACTACGCCACTACGGAAAAGGAATTTCTAGCCATTGTCTACGCTATTGACAAGTTTCGCTCTTATCTTGTAGGTGCAAAGGTGATTGTCTACACGGATCATGCTGCGATCCGGTACCTCCTTGCAAAGAAAGATGCGAAGCCAAGGCTGATTAGATGGATTCTTCTCCTACAAGAATTCGATCTTGAGATCCGCGACAAGAAAGGCTCGGAAAATTCTGTTGCGGATCATTTGAGTCGCCTAACACATCTAGAGGACGACCATTTACCCATTGATGACTCCTTTCCGGACGAACACCTACATATCATAGAGGAGTGCATCAAGGTAATCTCCAAGGGTGACGAACCATGGTTTGCTGATTTCGTTAACTATTTGGTTTGCCAGGAGATACCACCCGGACTATCATATGCGCAAAGGAAGAAGTTCTTCAAGGACGTCCGGGAATACCATTGGAACGAGCCTCTTCTCTTCAAGAGAGGTCCGGATGGCATCATTCGGCGATGTGTGCCGGAAGATGAAATGCAAAGTGTCATCCGTCATTGTCATTCACTACCTTGTGGAGGACACGCTAGTTCGAACAAAACTAGCGCAAAGGTATTGCAATCCGGATTTTATTGGCCTACTTTATTTAAAGATGTGCAATCCTTTGTTTCTTGTTGCGATGCTTGTCAAAGAACAGGCAATATCTCTAGAAGGAACGAGATGCCCCTCAACAACATCCAAGAGGTGGAGATTTTTGACGTTTGGGGAGTTGACTTCATGGGACCATTCCCTTCTTCTTGTGGGAACCAATACATATTATTGGCGGTAGACTACGTCTCTAGATGGGTGGAAGCCATTGCCTCTCCCACAAATGATGCCATGGTAGTGGTTAAGTTCTTCAACAAGACCATTTTTCCGCGATTCGGGACGCCAAGGACGATCATTAGTGATGGAGGTTCTCACTTCATAGCCCGTCGCTTTGAAGCTCTTCTATCCAAGTATGGGGTTACTCACAAGATCGCCACCCCTTACCATCCACAAACGAGTGGACAAGTTGAGATCTCAAATAGGGAGATCAAGGGAATTCTAGAGAAGACGGTTTCGAGGACTAGGAAGGATTGGTCCTTGAAACTAGATGATGCGCTATGGGCATACCGGACTGCATACAAGACTCCCATAGGAACCACACCATACAACCTTGTGTATGGGAAGTCTTGTCACTTGCCGGTAGAGCTAGAGCACAAGGCGTTTTGGGCTATCAAGTGGCTGAATTTCAGCATGAAAGAAGCGGGAGAGAAGCGTCTCCTAGACATCAACAAGCTGGATGAACTCCGTTTGAACGCCTACGAAAACGCTAAGATCTACAAGGAAAGAGCAAAGCGTTGGCATGATAAGCATATCATTCCAAAGGACTTCCAAGAAGGAGATCAAGTTCTCCTCTTCAATTCGAGACTTCGCCTCTTTCCAGGTAAGTTAAAATCTCGTTGGACCGGACCTTTTCTAATTAAGCGTATTTTTCCCCATGGTGCAGTTGAAGTATGGGGTGAAGCTAGCGGAAGTTTTAAGGTGAACGGTCAACGACTCAAGAAGTACTCACCGGAACTCCAAGCTGAGGAGTTTGCACCTACCGCACTCGAATAAGTGCGAGTTTGGTCTAGCTACGGACCTTAAACAAAGCGCTTCTTGGGAGGCAACCCAAGGTATTGCATTTTCGTTTTTGCTTTCGATTCATAGATTAGCTTAGAATAGAAGTTTTTGCCTTGTTTTTGCCTCGATTTCTCCCGGTATGTTCGTGTTTTTGGTTGTAGGATCGATGAAAAAGGAGAAAGGAAGGATAATGTCGAAGAGAAGTGACGAAATTTGGACTTTGAAGCTTTACAGAGAGTTCCACGGTCTAAATTACGGTCGTCATTGCTACAGTGGCCGTAATTCTCAAAGGCCTGTGAAAAATCACAAAAATTACGGGTCCGTACATTTCCACGGCCGTGGAATGCCCCGATAGACCGTAATTTTTTGAAACTTGCTCGTTTTAGACATCCCCGCCGCCATTTGTGAGTTTTCTTTTCCTTTCTTGCTTTTGTTCTTTTTTGTGAACATTAGGGACAATGTTCGTCCTAAGTATGGGGTGGGATGTACTAAATGTTTGTAATAACTCTACTCTATATGTTGCTTCTATTCCGAGACTATTATTGCATGTTCATCATATGTCACACGTTTCATTCTTGCATTGCACGAAAAAGAACTTTAAAAACCCATAAAAATTTTGAAAAATTTGATGCTTCTAATGAATTGAAATGAATTCTATGATAAACACTACTTGTGAATTAAGTTGATAACAATTGCATGCTTGAAAGGATAGTAATTCGAAAAGAAATTGAATGAATAAATTTTACCTCTTTTGCAAGTTTTATAATGTGAAAATGTTACCTAAATCATGTAAGAAATCGAAGTTGAAATCACATTATAAGTTCCTATGCTTCTTTTTGAAATGATTAAGGCAATTCGATACTTTCTTTCTTCTTCTCTTTGATCATCTAACTCCTCATTGAAATATTAGCCTCCCTTACCCATCCGGGAACTTGGAAAGTGAATGAGAAAAAGGCATGTTTGATGTGGGAGGGCCATGAGAGCATATATTTGCAATCAATTGAATAGAAAGAAATTATAGGTTTGGGGAAGTCAATCATGACGATGAGTAACTCGGCACCATTCACATAGCCGGGTGTTTGTGTCTTGCCAAAGTCGGATTGAGCGATATTCCTAGCGGATTATGGTATGTGCGCTAAGGGTTTGAGGCATCTCGCAAAAAAAAATGAGAAACGTCAATCTCCTAGGCTTCGGTTTTTGTGCACCTCTATCCATAACTCCAAAAGTAAAGTCGAAAAATGAAAAGTAAGAGCGAAGCTCTAAGTGAAGAGTTGCGGAAATCGCAAAAGAAGAAGAAGGTAGTAGTCCATTTTCCCGGATTTATGCACCACTCTCCCTTAAAGTTTCCCTTCCCTTCCATACTCTAGACCTTTTTCTTTGAAAGTCCTTAAGATCAAGAGAATGTTATATGACTTGGTGATCTAAATTGAAGTTCTTATGATTGATTTTGGTGATGTTTGAAGGTTATAATGCTTGCTTGGAAGTTAAATTGTTTCATGAGCTTTCTTTACCTCTTACTCTCTAATTAAGTGTGCGAAAGTTTGAAAACGATTGAAGCAAGGTTTGAGAACGATCTATTCTTTAGAAGTCACTTTCATCCAAAAGAAGGTACACATATTTCATCCTAACTCTTGTTTAAAGCTTTTTGAAAGACCTTGCTTAGGGACAAGCAAGTGTTAAGTATGGGGTTATTTGTTAGCATGAAATATTGTGATATTTTAGGCACGTTTTATAATCGTATTTGATTCTTATTGATAGTCTTTGATTAAGCTTTACGCATATATGAGCTAGTATTGCCTATATTGTCGATATGGATGTCTACACGAGTTCTATGTTGATTATAGGTGATTTGGAGCTATTTCCGAACGAAATCGAGCAAGGGGAAGTTGAGTTGAAGTACCTCTAGGTTTAGGACACCTTTTGGAAGCAATTTGGAGTATTAGATTGAGGAATGCACGAATGAAGGCAAGAATCACGGTTTTACCCTAGATTACGGCCGTGGATTGTGATGCAGAATTCGACGTTCATTCCAGGGGATATTACGGCCGTGGAAGTTACCCGTGTTTGTTTCCACGCCTCAGAATTACGGTCGTGGAATCTTCCACGACCGTGATCTTGGCGAATCCTTTCGCCACGTTTCGAAGCCATGATCTTTTGAAGATCGGGCCGGGCCGACATTTTGCCCTGCATTATAAAAAGGACGGATGAAGCAAGATTCCGTCACCTCGCTACCTAGCTTACGACCTTTCAACCCTAAGTTTAGCGGCAAAAACGCAAGCTTAGTAACACACAAACCCTCATTCTTGGAGGTGATTTTGGAGATCTCATTGAAGATCAAAGTTGGGAATTGAAGAATTGCTGCTAGCGATCTTTGCGTTTGTGCAAGATCGAAGTTCTTGGAGGATTTTGCAAGAAGATTTCTCTTCTTGCTTAGGTTTGATTTAGGATCGGATTGACATCCCGTTTCCTTTCTTTCCTAGATTGTGATTGTTTATTCCTATTTGAATCTTTTGATAAACACTTGTTCTTGATTGTGATTCTGAGATTCGTTTGAAGATTATTGATAGTTCTTGAAAGTTTCCATCTTTTATCTTTTAAATCTTGAATTAATATCAAATGACTGTTATTGGCTAAAAACCCTTAACAATTCTAAGGTGAAGGGTTGATAGTTGTGGCCTAGATGATGATAGATCGATCGCAAACAGATTAGACCCTGAGAGTTAGAGAATTGTCACCGACAACCCTAAATTACGGGCTGTTCTTGAGTTCCACGGCCGTGGAATCTCAAGATCCAACCGTAATTTCCCTGAGTTTACGAGCTTGCTTTTACCTTAATCCAAAGTTAAAGATTTGCTTTAGCTTAGTCTAGACTTGTCTTTTCTAGGTGGTAGTGAAGCCTCAACAACCTCTACCTCGATTGTGAGCCTCAACAACCTCAATCGGATAAGTTAGTCTTGACCTTTAGATTATAGGTTTGGGTATTTGATACTAATCCTTGCTTTAAGAACCTCTTTATATTGAGCCTCAACAACCTGTATAAGGAGTATCTTTTAGGTGAGTTACATAAGGTTTTTGGAACCTCAACCGTACGATTGCCTTACATTAGTGTACCTTTGCATATCTCTACTCTGTCTTTATATCATTAGTATATCTTGAATCTGTTGCCACAACTGAATACCCGGATCTTTAGGATTGTTATTTTCCCAATATTTGCAAAACTCTCATATTTACTGCTTGATAACCTGAAATCGAATTTGTTCCCACCCAAATCCCTGTGTTCGATACTCTGGAATTCTTGCTTAGCTACCTCGATCCGTACACTGCGGGTTCGCTGCTTGATTCTAGTTTTATAAATTTAAAGCTTATTTGCACACACCTCTAGGGGCGAACAAGTTTTTGGCGCCGTTGCCGGGGATTTGGTTTCGGCCGAATCCGGTTGCCGGTTGTCAAGCTTGGGAGCTTTGCTCTTGTTATTTGATATCTCTTTTGAGTGTTCTTGCAGGTTTGTGTTCTTAGGTACATACGAAGTTCTTGTTCCGGCAACGGAACAGAGTTTCGCCAAAGAACAAGTTTTGGGAGCTTTTGTTTTCTTTTAATCTCTTGGTATGAGTTTTTGAGGCTCTACTAGCTAAGTATGGCTCCATACGATCCAATATGGGTAGCGAAGCATACGGCTAGAGCAGACCATTATGAATACTTGGTAGAGAAATACGCCTTCTATTGGTTTGACAGCGAAAGAGAACGTGAACAAACCATTGAATATGAATTTGCAAAATGGGAAAAGCTGCACTACCCAAAGAAGGTTAAGAAGAAACGTCCCAAAGATGCGGAACACTCGAAACTTGAAGAATTGAAGAAGGAACTTGATATGATCGAAGAAAAATTGAAAGCCTTTAAGGAAGAACTCCAAGTCTCGAGGAATGCTCCTATCAAACCCAAAGTTCCTCTAGAACCTCTTGAAGTTCCCATTGAGGAAGAGGAAGAAGTGGAACACCTAGACCAAATTGCTAATATTGTGGTCGAGATTGAAGAAGAGCCAGTTGTGCTTGAAGAAGAGGAAGAAGTGGTGAACCTTGGCCAAATTACTGAAATTGTGGCCAAGGTTGAAGAAGATCCAGCTGAGTTGGGAGATATTTCATGTGTGGATCATCATGCCAACATGAAACTTGTCCCAAGCCTTGAAGAACTTAACAAGGTATATTGTCTTACTTCCTTTGATATTCCTATTAAAATTTCTGATTTTTCCAGGAATGCACCGGAGAGTTGGAGGTCTCTTCCAAAAGAACCTCCTAAGGTGAAGATGAAACCTCTATTGAAATTGCTGGAAGAAGATGCTCCTTGGACTATAAGGAGTAAATTTGGCAAGAGCTTCAACGCCAATGCCAATAAGTGTCTTTTGTCCAAGTATGGGGTCATTCACATGACGAAGACCATACATCATCCCCAAACTGGAGATGGGGAAGCTAGGAGGATTCTCGAGAAACTGATTTCTCGATCTAGGAAAGGATGGGATGGAAGACCGAATTATGTCCCATTAAAGCATAGGAAAGCTAGGAGGATTCCGGTGAGAATCAAACCGTACAAGCTTGTACGTAGGAGATCTTACCATTTGCCGGTAGAGCTAGAGCACAAGGCGTTTTGGGCTATCAAGTGGCTGAATTTCAGCATGAAAGAAGCGGGAGAGAAGCGTCTCCTAGACATCAACAAGCTGGATGAACTCCGTTTGAACGCTTACGAAAACGCCAAGATCTACAAGGAAAGAGCAAAGCGTTGGCATGATAAGCATATCATTCCAAAGGACTTCCAAGAAGGAGATCAAGTTCTCCTCTTCAATTCGAGACTTCGCCTCTTTCCAGGTAAGTTAAAATCTCGTTGGACTGGACCTTTTCTAATTAAGCGTATTTTCCCCCATGGTGCAGTTGAAGTATGGGGTGAAGCTAGCGGAAGTTTTAAGGTGAACGGTCAACGGCTCAAGAAGTACTCACCGGAACTCCAAGCTGAGGAGTTTGCACCTACCGCACTCGAATAAGTGCGAGTTTGGTCTAGCTACGGACCTTAAACAAAGCGCTTCTTGGGAGGCAACCCAAGGTATTGCATTTTCGTTTTTGTTTTCGATTCATAGTTTAGTTTAGAATAGACGTTTCGGTTTTATTTTGCCTCGATTCCTTCCGGTATGTTCGTGTTTTTGGTTGTAGGATCGATGGAAAAGGAGAAAGGAGGGATAATGTCGAAGAGAAGTGACGAAATTTGGACTTTGAAGCTTTACAGAGAGCTCCACGGTCTAAATTACGGTCGTCATTGCTACAGTGGCCGTAATTCTCAAAGGCCTGTGAAAAATCACCAAAATTACGGGTCCGTACATTTCCACGGCTGTGGAATGCCCCGACAGACCGTGATTTTTTAAATTTTGCCTGCGAGTATAAAAGCCACACTTCACCACAAAAACACCACAAAAACCCCCAATTTCCACGCCCTAAACGCCGAAATCGCACAGCTCATCCCAATTCTTCGTTCTCTAATCGTTTTTAACGATTCTTCTTCCTAAACCGAAGCAAATCCAACCAAGAACAAGATCCAAGCAACAAATCGCGTGGAAAACGATCAACAAACCCGCATTTTGGATTTCTCAATCCGAAAAAGAGGTTTTTGCTCTCTTCTTGATTCTAGTCGTTTTTGTTCGTTTTTGTTAGAGATTATTAGGAAGAACTGATTGAGATTGGAAGAAATTAGATTAGGACTGCTTGTTGTGGAGTTTGATTGCTGATTTGCTGAGAATTGAGAATTACTGTGTCGAATCACGGTCTGCATAGGTTCCACGGCCGTGGTTTTGGGAAGAACAGACCGTAATTTGTAACAGAATGGACTTTGTGAGGAGAGTCTCGGGAAGGATTAAGGAAAAGAAAGGGGAACAGAATAAGAAGAGAAAGGGCAACCCTTCCACATCTAGGGCACCACCACCCTCATCTCCCTCACCCCCATCCTCACCTTCACCTCCATCTTCACCCCCTCCTTCTAGCATACCGATCATACACGAAAACCACCAAGCTGCATTTGAGAGGATCGAGAAGAGAGCAGTAATTGGCCCTAGATACTTGTTGTTGGAGGATCTACATCCTCTCAACATTGTAGATGACCTCACATGGCTCTTGGATAGAGCCGGTTTACTTGTCTTCACGAACATTCGTGAAGACGCTTATGAGGAGATTACCCGAGAGGTTGTGACGTCTTTTGAGCACAGCCATGTTGATAGGACTGTCTCCTTCCGTCTCATGAACAGAGACTACCAGTTGAGCATTGTCGAGTTCGGGACCATCTTTGGGTTCCATGAGACCTACAACGGTCGACTCCCTAGGAACGTATCCGCTAAGGACTTTTGGGAGGATGTGGCTATGATCTATGCCGACGAGGACCGTTGGCATCCAGCTGATACCAAGGCCAAATTGATGTACCATTTGGCCTTGAAGATAGCTCACCGTGTTCTTTCGGAGTGTCTCTTTCCTAGGACGGAGACGCCCCAAAAGATTAAGACGGATGAGTTATTCCTTCTCTACGCTATGCTTCATGGATGCCGCGCCGATTGTGCTACCCTTTTGGCGGCGACTATGAGCAAATTGAAGAACAAATCAAGAGGGAACATTGGGTATGGTGGGATAGTGACCCACATAGCTAGGACTTTTGGAGTGGACTTCTCGGCTTGCACACGTATACCGGCAGTTCCATTAGGGCTACACGCTTTCATGGTTAGGGGACTCATCTTCCCCACACATAGAGGTCCGCCTTATGCGGGCATGCCCTGGGAGAGCAGGACCGGCAGGGGTATTGAGTGGCTGCCGGAGTATTCCATTGTGGCGGGACGCCACAACTGGAAGGAGACGTTCGCTGCGATGCATGCGAACAGGCTTGTAGCTCCCCCTTACGTTCCACCGCCGGTAGTAGATGAGGAGGATATGGGAGAGCAGTATGAGAGTGGTGGAGGAGCAGAGCAGGAGTTCGGCTCGTTTCCGGATCAGCCGGATCAGCAGGATGTACCTAGACGCTCTCCGCGTCCGGCTAGAGCTCCAGGCTCGTCATCTCGCCGCGCTAGCGTGAGCGAGAGGCCCACGTGGATGACTACACCTCCCACCTGGTACGAGACACCCCCTCCTTGGTCCACGACGCAGCCAGCAGCACCACCGCCACCACCACCACAGCCAGCACCAGCAGATGCTCCCGGATGGTATGATCGCGCTCCGGGATGGTATGAGAGGATGCCAGAGTGAGCTACCGGACTTTCAGAGAGAGTCGGAGCATTAGAGATCCGGGCAGACGCGAGAGATGGACGTTTGGACGACCTCGACCACATGATGAGGGACGTCTACCGCCAGCAGTTTGGGCGGTACTATGACCCGAGTTTCTCTCCATTTCCACCTCCACCGGCACCGCAGTGATCGATGACCGGACTGCTCGTTTTAGACATCCCCGCCACCATTTGTGAGTTTCTTTTTTCCTTTCTTTCTTTTTGTTCTTTCTTGTGAACATTAGGGACAATGTTCGTCCTAAGTATGGGGTGGGATGTACTAAATGTTTGTAATAACTCTACTCTATATGTTGCTTCTATTCCGAGACTATTATTGCATGTTCATCATATGTCACACGTTTCATTCTTGCATTGCACGAAAAAGAACTTTAAAAACCCATAAAAATTTTGAAAAATTTGATGCTTCTAATGAATTGAAATGAATTCTATGATAAACACTACTTGTGAATTAAGTTGATAACAATTGCATGCTTGAAAGGATAGTAATACGAAAAGAAATTGAATGAATAAATTTTACCTCTTTTGCAAGTTTTATAATGTGAAAATGTTACCTAAATCATGTAAGAAATCGAAGTTGAAATCACATTATAAGTTCCTATGCTTCTTTTTGAAATGATTAAGGCAATTCGATACTTTCTTTCTTCTTCTCTTTGATCATCTAACTCCTCATTGAAATATTAGCCTCCCTTACCCATCCGGGAACTTGGAAAGTGAATGAGAAAAAGGCATGTTTGATGTGGGAGGGCCATGAGAGCATATATTTGCAATCAATTGAATAGAAAGAAATTATAGGTTTGGGGAAGTCAATCATGACGATGAGTAACTCGGCACCATTCACATAGCCGGGTGTTTGTGTCTTGCCAAAGTCGGATTGAGCGATATTCCTAGCGGATTATGGTATGTGCGCTAAGGGTTTGAGGCATCTCGCAAAAAAAAATGAGAAACGTCAATCTCCTAGGCTTCGGTTTTTGTGCACCTCTATCCATAACTCCAAAAGTAAAGTCGAAAAATGAAAAGTAAGAGCGAAGCTCTAAGTGAAGAGTTGCGGAAATCGCAAAAGAAGAAGAAGGTAGTAGTCCATTTTCCCGGATTTATGCACCACTCTCCCTTAAAGTTTCCCTTCCCTTCCATACTCTAGACCTTTTTCTTTGAAAGTCCTTAAGATCAAGAGAATGTTATATGACTTGGTGATCTAAATTGAAGTTCTTATGATTGATTTTGGTGATGTTTGAAGGTTATAATGCTTGCTTGGAAGTTAAATTGTTTCATGAGCTTTCTTTACCTCTTACTCTCTAATTAAGTGTGCGAAAGTTTGAAAACGATTGAAGCAAGGTTTGAGAACGATCTATTCTTTAGAAGTCACTTTCATCCAAAAGAAGGTACACATATTTCATCCTAACTCTTGTTTAAAGCTTTTTGAAAGACCTTGCTTAGGGACAAGCAAGTGTTAAGTATGGGGTTATTTGTTAGCATGAAATATTGTGATATTTTAGGCACGTTTTATAATCGTATTTGATTCTTATTGATAGTCTTTGATTAAGCTTTACGCATATATGAGCTAGTATTGCCTATATTGTCGATATGGATGTCTACACGAGTTCTATGTTGATTATAGGTGATTTGGAGCTATTTCCGAACGAAATCGAGCAAGGGGAAGTTGAGTTGAAGTACCTCTAGGTTTAGGACACCTTTTGGAAGCAATTTGGAGTATTAGATTGAGGAATGCACGAATGAAGGCAAGAATCACGGTTTTACCCTAGATTACGGCCGTGGATTGTGATGCAGAATTCGACGTTCATTCCAGGGGATATTACGGCCGTGGAAGTTACCCGTGTTTGTTTCCACGCCTCAGAATTACGGTCGTGGAATCTTCCACGACCGTGATCTTGGCGAATCCTTTCGCCACGTTTCGAAGCCATGATCTTTTGAAGATCGGGCCGGGCCGACATTTTGCCCTGCATTATAAAAAGGACGGATGAAGCAAGATTCCGTCACCTCGCTACCTAGCTTACGACCTTTCAACCCTAAGTTTAGCGGCAAAAACGCAAGCTTAGTAACACACAAACCCTCATTCTTGGAGGTGATTTTGGAGATCTCATTGAAGATCAAAGTTGGGAATTGAAGAATTGCTGCTAGCGATCTTTGCGTTTGTGCAAGATCGAAGTTCTTGGAGGATTTTGCAAGAAGATTTCTCTTCTTGCTTAGGTTTGATTTAGGATCGGATTGACATCCCGTTTCCTTTCTTTCCTAGATTGTGATTGTTTATTCCTATTTGAATCTTTTGATAAACACTTGTTCTTGATTGTGATTCTGAGATTCGTTTGAAGATTATTGATAGTTCTTGAAAGTTTCCATCTTTTATCTTTTAAATCTTGAATTAATATCAAATGACTGTTATTGGCTAAAAACCCTTAACAATTCTAAGGTGAAGGGTTGATAGTTGTGGCCTAGATGATGATAGATCGATCGCAAACAGATTAGACCCTGAGAGTTAGAGAATTGTCACCGACAACCCTAAATTACGGGCTGTTCTTGAGTTCCACGGCCGTGGAATCTCAAGATCCAACCGTAATTTCCCTGAGTTTACGAGCTTGCTTTTACCTTAATCCAAAGTTAAAGATTTGCTTTAGCTTAGTCTAGACTTGTCTTTTCTAGGTGGTAGTGAAGCCTCAACAACCTCTACCTCGATTGTGAGCCTCAACAACCTCAATCGGATAAGTTAGTCTTGACCTTTAGATTATAGGTTTGGGTATTTGACACTAATCCTTGTCTTTAGTTCCTTCTTATATTGAGCCTCAACAACCTGTATAAGGAGTATCTTTTAGGTGAGTTACATAAGGTTTTTGGAACCTCAACCGTACGATTACCTTACATTAGTATACCTTTGCACATCTTAACTCTGTCTTTACATCATTAGTATATCTTGAATCTATTGCCACAACTGAATACCCGGATCTTTAGGATTGTTGTTTTCCCAATATTTGCAAAACTCTCATATTTATTGCTTGATAACCTGAAATCGAATTTGTTCCCACCCAAATCCCTGTGTTCGATACTCTGGAATTCTTGCTTAGCTACCTCGATCCGTACACTGCGGGCTCGCTGCTTGATTCTAGTTTTATAAATTTAAAACTTACTTGCACACACCTCTAGGGGCGAACAAGTTTTTGTAATTCTTGATTGGGATGTACTAAATGTTTGTAATAACTCTACTCTATATGTTGCTTCTATTCCGAGACTATTATTGCATGTTCATCATATGTCACACGTTTCATTCTTGCATTGCACGAAAAAGAACTTTAAAAACCCATAAAAATTTTGAAAAATTTGATGCTTCTAATGAATTGAAATGAATTCTATGATAAACACTACTTGTGAATTAAGTTG
Organism: Fagopyrum esculentum; assembly: GCA_033239045.1. Classification (NCBI taxonomy): domain Eukaryota; kingdom Viridiplantae; phylum Streptophyta; class Magnoliopsida; order Caryophyllales; family Polygonaceae; genus Fagopyrum; species Fagopyrum esculentum. The sequence continues at coordinate 22,162 of BSUD01000135.1, forward strand.
ATAACAATTGCATGCTTGAAAGGATAGTAATACGAAAAGAAATTGAATGAATAAATTTTACCTCTTTTGCAAGTTTTATAATGTGAAAATGTTACCTAAATCATGTAAGAAATCGAAGTTGAAATCACATTATAAGTTCCTATGCTTCTTTTTGAAATGATTAAGGCAATTCGATACTTTCTTTCTTCTTCTCTTTGATCATCTAACTCCTCATTGAAATATTAGCCTCCCTTACCCATCCGGGAACTTGGAAAGTGAATGAGAAAAAGGCATGTATGATGTGGGAGGGCCATGAGAGCATATATTTGCAATCAATTGAATAGAAAGAAATTATAGGTTTGGGGAAGTCAATCATGACGATGAGTAACTCGGCACCATTCACATAGCCGGGTGTTTGTGTCTTGCCAAAGTCGGATTGAGCGATATTCCTAGCGGATTATGGTATGTGCGCTAAGGGTTTGAGGCATCTCGCAAAAAAAAATGAGAAACGTCAATCTCCTAGGCTTCGGTTTTTGTGCACCTCTATCCATAACTCCAAAAGTAAAGTCGAAAAATGAAAAGTAAGAGCGAAGCTCTAAGTGAAGAGTTGCGGAAATCGCAAAAGAAGAAGAAGGTAGTAGTCCATTTTCCCGGATTTATGCACCACTCTCCCTTAAAGTTTCCCTTCCCTTCCATACTCTAGACCTTTTTCTTTGAAAGTCCTTAAGATCAAGAGAATGTTATATGACTTGGTGATCTAAATTGAAGTTCTTATGATTGATTTTGGTGATGTTTGAAGGTTATAATGCTTGCTTGGAAGTTAAATTGTTTCATGAGCTTTCTTTACCTCTTACTCTCTAATTAAGTGTGCGAAAGTTTGAAAACGATTGAAGCAAGGTTTGAGAACGATCTATTCTTTAGAAGTCACTTTCATCCAAAAGAAGGTACACATATTTCATCCTAACTCTTGTTTAAAGCTTTTTGAAAGACCTTGCTTAGGGACAAGCAAGTGTTAAGTATGGGGTTATTTGTTAGCATGAAATATTGTGATATTTTAGGCACGTTTTATAATCGTATTTGATTCTTATTGATAGTCTTTGATTAAGCTTTACGCATATATGAGCTAGTATTGCCTATATTGTCGATATGGATGTCTACACGAGTTCTATGTTGATTATAGGTGATTTGGAGCTATTTCCGAACGAAATCGAGCAAGGGGAAGTTGAGTTGAAGTACCTCTAGGTTTAGGACACCTTTTGGAAGCAATTTGGAGTATTAGATTGAGGAATGCACGAATGAAGGCAAGAATCACGGTTTTACCCTAGATTACGGCCGTGGATTGTGATGCAGAATTCGACGTTCATTCCAGGGGATATTACGGCCGTGGAAGTTACCCGTGTTTGTTTCCACGCCTCAGAATTACGGTCGTGGAATCTTCCACGACCGTGATCTTGGCGAATCCTTTCGCCACGTTTCGAAGCCATGATCTTTTAAAGATCGGGCCGGGCCGACATTTTGCCCTGCATTATAAAAAGGACGGATGAAGCAAGATTCCGTCACCTCGCTACCTAGCTTACGATCTTCCAACCCTAAGTTTAGCGGCAAAAGAACGCAAGTTTAGGAACGCACAAACCCTCATTCTTGGAGGTGATTTTGGGAGATCTCATTGAAGATCAAAGTTCGGAATTGAAGAATTGCGGCTAGCGATCTTTGCGTTTGTGCAAGATCGAAGTTCTTGGAGGATTTTGCAAGAAGAATTCTCTTCTTGCTTAGGTTTGATTTAGGATCGGATTGACATCCCGTTTCTTTTCTTTCCTAAGATTGTGATTGCTTATTCCTATTTGAATCCCTTGATAAATACTTGTTCTTGATTGTGATTCTGAGATTCTTTTGAAGATTATTGATAGTTCTTGAAAGTTTCCATCTTTTATCTTTTAAATCTTGAATTAATATCAAATGACTGTTATTGGCTAAAAACCCTTAACAATTCTAAGGTGAAGGGTTGATAGTTGTGGCCTAGATGATGATAGATCGATCGCAAACAAATTAGACCCTGAGAGTTAGAGAATTGTCGCCGACAACCCTAAATTACGGGCTGTTCTTGAGTTCCACGGCCGTGGAATCTCAAGATCCAACCGTAATTTCCCTGAATTTACGAGCTTGCTTTTACCTTAATCCAAAGTTAAAGATTTGCTTTAGCTTAGTCTAGACTTGTCTTTTCTAGGTGGTAGTGAAGCCTCAACAACCTCTACCTCGATTGTGAGCCTCAACAACCTCAATCGGATAAGTTAGTCTTGACCTTTAGATTATAGGTATGGGTATTTGACACTAATCCTTGTCTTTAGTTCCTTCTTATATTGAGCCTCAACAACCTGTATAAGGAGTATCTTTTAGGTGAGTTACATAAGGTTTTTGGAACCTCAACCGTACGATTACCTTACATTAGTATACCTTTGCACATCTTAACTCTGTCTTTACATCATTAGTATATCTTGAATCTATTGCCACAACTGAATACCCGGATCTTTAGGATTGTTGTTTTCCCAATATTTGCAAAACTCTCAGATTTACTGCTTGATAACCTGAAATTGAATTTGTTCCCACCCAAATCCCTGTGTTCGATACTCTGGAATTCTTGCTTAGCTACCTCGATCCGTACACTGCGGGTTTGCTGCTTGATTCTAGTTTTATAAATTTAAAGCTTATTTGCACACACCTCTAGGGGCGAACATTGGTGCATATAGACAGTCTCCTGAAGATGCCCATGAAGGAAAGCGTTTTTCACATCAAGTTGGTGAATAGGCCAACCACGGGATAATGCAAGACTCAAAACAATCCGAATCGTCGCCGGCTTGACCACCGGACTGAAGGTCTCATCACAATCAATTCCAACCTGCTGCGATTTCCCGTTGACCACCAAGCGAGCTTTATGACGCTCAAGTGAACCATCAGACCTGTATTTGTGCGTAAAAATCCACATGCAACGAATGACATTAGTAGCAAGGGGCCTCGGAACAAGTTCCCATGTACCATTTTTAATTAAAGCACTATATTCCTCGCGCATGGCCGTAAGCCAATTAGGGTCTTTCAACGCTAATATGGGTGATTTTGGAAGCGGAGAAATTGGTTGTGGCGGTGTGAGCATGACATACTTGGGATTCGGTTTATTTATGCCGGATTGTAACCGGGTGGTCATACGGTGTGTCGGGGTTTGGGGCGGAACTGAGCGTGAGTGAGGAGTTCGGGTTTGGGTGTGGGTCGTCAAGCGTGTGGGTGGGAGGGGTGCAACAACCACAAGGGGGTTCACGGTTGGGGCCGGCTGTTGTAGGTGGTGGACCGAGGGTACAACAGTAGGGGACAACAAGCCTGGAGCCGGAGAGGTCATGGGTTCGGTCAGGTCCTCGAGGGCTAAGCGGTTTATGGGGGGTTGTGTCCGAGGTGGTACTGGTGTGGTCAGCCGGAATGGTATGGGCGAAAGGAAAAGTCAATTCATCAAAGGTAACATGTCTCGAGATGATGATTTTCTTATTTTTTAGATTGAGACAACGATATCCCCGGTGGGAGGTCGAGAATCCTAAAAAGACGCACGGGGTGGAGCGAGGAGCAAGCTTGTGTGCAGAGGTGGCGACTATATTAGGGTAACAAAGACACCCGAAAACCCGAAGGAGGGAATAGGAAGGTTGACGCTGAAACAAGGCAAGAGTCGGGGTCCTATTTCCAAGGAGTTTGGTGGGCATAATGTTGTGCAGATATGTGGCCATGTGAAGGGCTTCTACCCAATATGAGAGGGGAAGGGAGGCATGAGCGAGAAGAGAACGAGTAATGTCGTTCAAGGTTCTAAGGATGCGCTCGGCCTTACCGATTTGTGGGAAAGTTTGGGGACATGCAAAACGAATGTTTAGCCCTTGACGTTGACAAAAGGATGTGAAGGAGTTGTTATTGAACTCTCCCCCTAAGTCACATTGTACTGATTTGATGAAGCAACCGAATTGAGTACGAACATAGGAGTGGAAATATAGGAATTTGGCAAGCGTGTCGGATTTGTGCTTTAGTGGGAAAACCCAAGAAAACTTTGTAAAATCATCCAAAAACACGAGGTAATACCGAAATCCCGATTCACTAACAATAGGTGAAGTCCAAATATCACTATGTATTATATCAAACGGTGCATAAGTTTGCGACAATGAATCATAAAAGGGCAACTTTTTGTGTTTGGCCACTTGACAAGAATGACAAAGACCGGACCGGAGCTCCTTATTGCAAAATATGAAATTATTCCTATCTAGAAATGAAAAGACATGATCGCCGGGGTGACCAAGGCGGGCGTGCCATAGGTCGGACGATGGACGACTCGAGGAGGCGGAAAGGGCCGAGGGAGGGCAGATTGGTGATGCCGACTTCGTGACCGGGTAAAGGTTTCCGGAGCTATTGCACCTCGCTATTAGGGTCCCCGTACGCGGATCCTTCACCGAAAAACCAAATTTATCAAAAGCAACAATGACATTATTATCGTTAACGAATTGACGGACAAAAATAAGGTTCTTTATGCATTTGGGTGTATGTAAGACATTTGGGAGATGAAGGTTTGGTGGAAAAAGTGGGATATTAGCGGATCCAGACCCGACAACTGAAATACATGAACCATTAGCAACCAAAATGTTAGGATAAGTGCTAGAATTAAAATAGGTACGTAGGTTACCTGCGTTCGAGGTCATGTGCGACGAAGCTCCTGTGTCCATGTACCATGAATCGTCTGGGGGCTGTAGCGAGACACCACTAAAGGCCGTTGTGAGGTCCGTCGGTTGCACTGTGTAGTTGGCCTGGTGGTGCTGCTGTTGGGCCGGTGGACGATGTGGGGAGCCACCGTAGGACGTGGGAAAGAAGCTTGATGGAGGGCGTCCCACAGTCGGATACGGGCACGGTGGAGGACCCCATGGCCAGTAGAACGGAGGCGAGTTCCAGTTTCTGTTGTGGGCCTGTTCACGCTGATTTGGGTGTGCTCCTGAGTCTCGCTGATGTTGTCCAGAACCTGTCTATTGTTGGCCGGTATTTTTTCCGACCCGTATTTCGCCCTCTGTTACGAGAGTTTCTGTTAGAGTTGTTCGTCTCTGACGGCTGCACGGACTGAGATGGAGCTTGCTGGCCTGCGGTGGCGAGGGCATGGGTGGGCTCACTATGACGCGCTCTACGAGTTTCCTCCCGAGTCAGCATACTGCGGGCATTAGAAAAGCTCGGAAGTGGTGATTGTTGGCTTATGAACATCCCAACAGTGTCATATGAAGTCGATAAGCCGTTAATCATTTGAAGCACGAGACGTTCTTCACTGACAGCGTGGTTGACGTCGGAAAGTTGATCCGCAAGAGATTTAAGGTGGGAGCAATATGCTGAGATAGTCGGGAAAGAGTCAAGGCGCGCGTTAATAAACTTACTTTCCAAATCAGCGGCACGAGCACTTTGATTGTCATGGAAGAGATCTTTGACTCGTAACCATGCTTGACGAGCAGTAGATCCGGGTTTGATGACCGTAAGGAGAAGATCCTCAGAAATAGTGCTATAGATCCAGGAGAGCACAATTGCGTCAAGGATTTTCCACTTGCCATCGGTGAGTCCATCTGGCCGTTCGGATCCATCGATGTGATAGAGAACATCGTGTCCCGTAGCGGCGATCTGAAATAATTCCGCCCGAGTATGGTAGTGCACTTTCGTGAGATCCAGGGTGAGCGGAATCAAATTCTTAATATTGTTGACAGCCTGAGCGGGATGGAGACGCTCTGCAGGCGTGGGTGTGTTGTAAGCCGGCGGTGGTGGTGGGTTGTTGTTGCCATTGTTATTCGGTGGAGGTGGGTTGTTGATCTCGCCGGTGAAAGACATCACAATTGAGGGACAGAGTCACAGGAGATGGTGGGCGGCGGAAGGTACTTTGGATCGACAGTTTTCTAGGTTTGAAGTGGAAACGTCTGATACCATGTAAATCTGTGAATGAATCCTTGACTTTCCAATCTCATTAAGGAGTTTAAATAGGTTTTACAATACAATAATTACAATATTAGCCTTCAGTTGACCAAGACTAAGTATATACATAATATACTGACTAACACTCATAAGCCTTGACCCTCGACCACTCGGAATCTCTCCCCTGGTAGCTAGGCTCAAGTATCTTCATCAACGGTGTCATCTGGTCAGTAAAGACAACCATCTCATCTCTAGCATTGAGGATTGCCTTCACCAATGGCGAGTCCCAACGGGTTACAATCCGTAACCCCAATTCTTTCTCCAACCCCAATTCTTTATCCGTAACCCCAATTTGTATAGGAAAAATAACGGTTTTTAAAATAAGTTCTTTGTCCATAACCCCAAGTTGGCAAGCAAATTCCGAAATTAAGGGTTAGGACAAATTCCTATTTGGCCCCGAAATCAAAACCAGTTTCAAAACGATACCAAACTATTTAATTCAGATCTATCACCTAAAATGTTTCATAAAACAAAATATATTTGAGTCCCGAAACAGAAAATGTTCAGAAATAAAACAAACCATTTTCCATTTGCGCAACATTTGGGCCCAAACGTGTAACTAATTTTAGTTACGAAGTCCAAACACAGAACTGTTTAAATTTCGATTTTGTGACTCATTTGAAAAATTAATTGGCTCATTCATCTCCAAACAACCTCCAATTTAGGAGATCAAATTCAGAATTGAATAAAAAATAAAATAAAATAAAATAAAATGATTTCTAGCCTGAAATGCTAGATTATCTAAAAAATTTTTTAATATATATATACGTGTACGTCTAACTAACTGCCCCTAAAAAATATGTATTGATTAATATTATTGAATCCACAAAAAAATGATAAATATTGCTGAAATAAAACGCCAAGCGAGTACGTCACAATACAAAATAGTTTCTATTATTTCATTTGCTGTCCACTATTTGGCAAAACAAACTCCCATACTCTTTCCTCTTTCTTCTCCAACTCTGCGGTGCCTCAATACCTAACAACTCTCCCGAGCTCTCCAAAATATCCTCATGGAGGCGAGCTCCCAATTTCAACTTTACCTATAATCATCTCCTCCCCTCTATCTAACTCCATTTTGTTTCTCTCACAGGTTCTTCCTGCTGTGCTCATCCTCCTCGCAACATTCTTCTTCTGTAATTACTCCTCTGCTCTTCAGGTTCATCTCTTTCTCCGTGAACCGCACTATCAACTTTTCATAATTGAGATATTTTTCTCGGATCGATCTCGTAGCTGCATCTGATTGTATGTTTCTCAATTGCACTTGATTTGACGCAATCGAAAAACACAGCTGGGACAAACATGCATTGCAGATCGACAGTGCAATTCGGGACTCCACTGCGAAACTTGTGTTGCCAATGGTAATCTTCGTTCCCGATGTACTCGAATTCAGCCTGTCAATCCTTTCTCCCAGGTCTGTAACCGTAACTTGCTTTAGGTGTATTTTCTTAATTTCTTTTTATAAAAAAGGAAGTATTTATTAGGTTAAGGGACTTCCGTTTAATCGGTATTCATGGCTGACGACGCACAATTCGTTCGCGAGGTTGGGGGAGAAGTCAGATACGGGGTCTGTGATTCTCTCTCCGACTAATCAGCAGGACACCATTACTAGTCAGCTCAATGTGCGTATTACAAGCTCCTCTCTTCTTCTTGATTCATTCTTCAATTTTTTTAGTTTTTTTTTTTCCAGAGAGTTGGTAGGGGTTGTTTAGGTTTATAGAAGAAAATTGTTCCAGGTATGAAAGCATTTACTTTTCAAAAGGAAAGGAAAAAGCAAAAGAAACAGGCGTGATTAGCATAACGACATAATTCTGTGTAGGAAATATTAATTCGTGTTTACACATTGATAGGTTTTGTACATATAAATTGTAGATAGAGCATATAGGTACGTCTTCTGTTGATGATTGAAAATTAAAGTTAGCAAATTTTGTTGAGTTTCTATCTAGACATGACAACTTGATGGGGCGAATAATGAAGTTGAGTGGACTGATTTCCTTGACAAGGAACAATTGCCTGATGGTAAAGACGTCAAGCAAACATTTAGGTGCTGACTTCGAGTTATTCCTTATTAGGTGTGGGTTTTATTATATTTTGAATTGTTTAGCAAAATGTCTGAATATATATATATATATATATATATATCAGCGTACCACGTCTGTAGGATAGTAAATTAATAATATGAATTGTGGGTATATATATATGTATATATATATATATATATAGGGTGTGGTTCCCGTGAGAAATGAGAACAATCGTACACCGTTGGATGTGAGTATTAAGGGTTGAGATTTAGAGTAGATATAAAAAATAATAATTACTACGAATAATAATAATTAGGAATCCAGCAATAACTACGAATAATACACTCAACCAACAATAACTACGAACTAGTGTATTACCCGCACTTTGTGCGGGTTGAGTTTTAATAACTATTTAATGCTTAGAAATTTATATCTATATTTTTGTAAAATAAAAATCCCAAGAATGAAATTATAATCATTATTGATTTTAAATCTCGTTTAAGTATTTTTCACTTCTAATTTATTATATTTTTAAATTAATTTGTTAAAATATGCTTGTTGGTAAAAAAAATCTATAAAAGTTTAAAAACTATTTTTATAAAAATATTGATTTAAATATTTTTTTTTAAATTTAGAAATCAATTTTCAATTTATTAATATTTAGAAATCACTTTTTAAAATAATTTTTTAGGCTTCGAGAAACATGGCGTTGACACGTGGCAATAGAGGCTTCTGCTTTAGATAATACATTAAACGATATGACACATTCGTAACAAAACTAATAATAATTACTAATATGAATTGTGGGTGTAGAGTAGACCCCCTGGACATTGGTCGGAAAGTGTGGAATACGTTAAAGGTAGAAGCAATAAGCCTTTTAAGGAACGTGCTTTCACAGAAGCAACGATGCTTGTCTTCAATGAATGTCTAGCATGTTTGATGTTGATGTGTATATATTCCATAGAGCTGTCAATATTAAAACCCAACCTCAAAAAACCACCCGACACAAACCCGCCCGACAGTTAAGAATGATTAAAAAAAGTGTATATTTGAAATTTGGCCTGATTGATGCAAACGAAACCTGAAGCTTCCCCAACTGAAATGATCCGTAAACCCGATGTATTTCAACCAATATTGATTTGTTCACCCCACGTAATCTGTATCGAATTCAAGAGTCTAAAATTTGTTCATATGAAGATAATTCATGTATTTTTATTTAAAACTATGCATTAAATAATAATTAATTTAATGCATAGTTTGACTTTGTATAATGTTATCCCATGCTAATATATACAAATTAGATCCTCTAATTTTTTTTAAAAATCTTAATTGAAATTACCATGAAAATTTTAATTGTACAAAAATAATTAAAGTACGGAGATTTGAAGGTGGCGATAAATGGGGATCCTGGTGCAGTTCCCTTCGTCGATCTTCTTTGATCAATAATTTACTCGTCTCTAAAGCTTTGTTCAATCCGCCTTTAGATTTGTGTCCCTTGCATTAATGGAACCCAAGGAGAAGGAGGTACAATAATAACATTGGGTAGATCAAGTAACATTGGGTAAATCGAATAACTTGGGTAAATCGAGTTACGTGGAGTTACGTTGGATACTCACCCTTTAATCATTAGATCTCTTTATTTTCTCAATTTGTGATAGAGGATTGTGCATGAAGAGAACATTTTGCTGATCGATAATAGTATATTGCCTTATATTATAAATTTTCCACATGTCCTAACACACGTGTCATCCAAAGTAACTTATAAATGATTCTTTTGACAAAGGTGTTTTACATCTTTGACACATCATTTGTATTGCAACAATGTCATACAATCATGAGAAACATGTCATGTACTACGGTCTAATATAAGTTGTATCTACATAGACCGGAAACATATCAAAATAAAAAATAATATAATTATACGGATTCTCCTTTAGGTAATTAGTATGATATATTTTTGCTAGATATATATTACTTAGTAAAATTAATTATTATTAATATTTTATAAGAGTAGTTTAAGAAGAAATGAGACAATAAGATATATGAGTAATAATATATATAATTAAAAAATAAATGGACCCACTATCGACCATAAATTATCGTTTTGAATCAATGATTTAGATAAATAATTTGTATGAGTTGAACTATACCGATAAGAACTTCTCAAATGTTTTCTTTCATACGAGGGACATATATGATTATAGATGCATTGTCAATGATACTTGCTGGAAAGCAATTGTGCAACCTGATTCATCAACTGATGAGCCCAATTCATGTCTTTTATCAGCAGGGTCGTCCAATGAATTTTGGTGGCCCTGTTCCAAAATTAAATATCACCCTATTTAAAATAAAATTTCGAGTTCGTCTTCTTTTACCCCTAATTCTAATTTAATTCTTCATAATTTCGGATTCAATCTTCGTTCTTCAATATATAGAAACAATGAGTTGTGTAAGCGGATCTTCGAGTTTGTCGTCTTCAGAATAGAGATTAGAGAAGAAAATGATTTTGTGTAAACAAATATTCGAGTTTATAGTCTTCTGGATAGAGATTAGAGAGTGAGGATGATGTTGTGAAACTAATTTGCTGATCTGCACTTGGAACTGCGTTTAAGTATGAAGATTTCGATTTGATAATCTGCAAATATAAAAGCAAACGAACAATCAATTTAGGAGAGGAAAAGTAGAAGATTTTTTTAAAAAAATTTGAGTAAAAAAAGGAAATAGTTGATAAAATAAGAGAGATATTGTGTTATATTTGTATAAAAAGAAAACCTACGGCAATTTTTAGATACTAAATCTTTATTAGTAATAATAATAATATATAAAAGAATGAAAAATATGGGCCCTTTAAAATCGGGGGCCCTATTCTGTTGGGCTCTTTGAACTCCCCATTGGACGGCCCTGTTTATCAGTGTAAGTTGTAAATATAGTTATTGTTTTTCAAAATATTAAAGTTCCTTTAAAAAATCTCATTAATCCTTTTAAAAATATTTATTTATCATTTTATATTTTGTATTTAAATTTTGTTCTCAAGAATGTTCAGGTTGAGCAACAAATTGGTGATTTAATTTTTTAATGCATAATGATACAAAGATTTTTTGGCTTAAAAAATGAAAATAAAATTAAAGTTAAGTTTTTTTTTAAAAAAAGACACCTCTTAAAGAGGGTGGATTTTTTTAAAAAAAATTTCATAATTTATGGATAGTAGAGATAAAAAAATCAACTAGATTATCTGACCTAATCCGAAAAAAGGGAATATTTGAGACCTCTCTAATTCTGAACTAGCGTAATACCCGCACCTGGTACGGGTTTTGAAAATTAAGGGTTTGATTTATTATCATGTTAGTGTATATATATGTGTGTGGTGAATTGATAAGTAATTATTTATTCGTTTTGATGAGTTTAAAATATTTTGGAATATCCGGAAAAATATTCACAAATAATTTTAATTATTAAAAACTATTTTTTCTAAAAAAATTAATTATAATATTTTTATTGAAAATTTAGAATTCACTTTTCAATTTATATTAACATTTAGAAACCATTATTTAAAATAATTTTTTGGGCTTCGAGAAACGTAGGTTGACACGTGGCAAAAAAGACTTCTACTTTAATAGATATAAGATTGGTCCGTCAAGAAATAACCTGAACCCATTTATACTCGAGTGATATAGCCCATAGCCCATAACTAACGTGCAGTCGAGTGTGCGTCAATCACGCATTAGTAAATGTCGCGCTGGATATATAACATCCCTCCTAGAGAAGCTAGATAAAATATACTCTCGTTGGATGTCAGCTCAATTAATGAAGCAAGACAAAACCTCTTTAGATCTCGATTGACGGATGTATAATACCATAGTTTTCATTTTTGAAGTACGTGAAGTTAAAGCTCGTGCTGGATCATGGATAATAAAATACCCTTGTTGGATGCCGAAATCCAGCAAACACTAAATCCCACTTCTGTTATCTTAGAGTTCATCTAGGCTATGTGCTTGTTGAAATACTACAATTCAGATTTTAATGGTGTCACCCTTGTTGTGTTACTAATATACTCATGGTACATATGACTCTTATATTTGAGATAAGTTCTAACATGTAAAGTGGATATTCCGAATCTGATATATAAGGTTGGTGACCTGTTGTGTCGGACTTAATGTCTTATTTGCTTGGATGGACTCTCTCTGCTTACTGGTTGTTTTTAACATCTTGTTAGATTTTATTTCATATATGAATATACTGTTTAGAAGTGATATGTTTGGAGGAATTCTTTCTATGGTAATAGCTCTAGGGAACGACTTCTGCTTTTCTTCCGGTTCCTCGTCTCACTGAACCTTAAAAATAGTGTTCAGCCATATACTATACTGTAAAGTGATTTATAATAGAGGATGTACATTTTAACATACGATGATTTTGTGTTCCAGAATGGTGTTCGAGGATTGATGCTCGATATGTATGACTTTGAAAATGATGTTTGGCTATGTCACTCCTTTGGTGGAAATTGTTACAACTACACAGCTTTTGTGAGTACAAATTCTTCTCTCTCTTTTATTGGTATGTAAATGCGTTTGAGAAGTTACCCTTTATGTTCAGTACTTGTTTTATTGGAACATTTTTCCAGAAAATTTATCTTAATTTGAAAACCTGTGTAATCAGCAACCAGCCATCAATGTATTGAGAGAGATCGGAACATTTCTTGCGGCAAACCCATCTGAGATCATCACGATCTTTATAGAAGACTATGTAAAATCACCTAACGGTCTGACAAAGGTATTTAACGCAGCTGGCCTGAGGAAATTTTGGTTTCCGGTATCTCGTATGCCAAAGAATGGAGGAGATTGGCCAATCGTAGATGATATGATCCAACGTAATCAGAGACTTGTGGTGTTCACATCAAAGTCGTACAAAGAAGCCTCTGAGGGGATTGCTTATAATTGGAAATATGTTGTTGAAAATCAGTGTGAGCTTTCATTAGAATTTTTAGTTGGTAAGTTTTTATGTGGAAAAAGTTAAGTTTTGATTTGTCGTGATTTGATACAGATGGTAATGGTGGGATGATTCCTGGGTCATGTCCAAACCGCGGAGAGTCCCCTGCTATGAACACAACAAGCAGGTCATTAGTGTTGGTGAACTATTTCCGTGACGCTCCTGACTTTGTCACGGCTTGCAAGCACAATTCAGCTCCTTTGTTGGACATGATCAACACATGTTATACAGCATCTGGTAAAAGATGGGCCAACTTTGTAGCAGTTGATTTTTACAAGGTACTCATTTGTTGTTGATTATCATATACAAACTTGTGAGGTAATTTAAGCTGCAAAGTGATATTTATTTGTGTTGGCTACCAAAGAGGAGTGATGGAGGCGGTGCACCGGAGGCCGTTGATATGACTAATGGTCATTTGGTTTGTGGCTGTGGAAGCATCGCCCAATGCAAGGTTAGTTTATATGTCATATGAATAGTTTTAACATCAAATGGAATATAAACGCTTATGCTGCTACTGAATTTGATTATATGTCGGATCAACACATTCAACTATCTTTGTTTGTGGTTCATATATGCAAATGTGAGAAAAACTGGATTTTTCTCTGTAAGTATTGTTGTTTTTGCATGGATTCTTAGTTTCTCTATGATTGTTGCTACAATTTGGTTGACGGTGACGTAGAGAGGAAAGTTTAAGTGGATTGCAGAAGGGTTAATGGGTTTGTGAAATTAAATAATATATAAAAAAATTAACCCAACATGGAGTCTAATGTGACTTTGTTTTGCAGCCAAACACGACTTATGGAGTGTGCGATGTACCAGAAGCTGTGCTTGCTCCACAGTCAGCTCATGTTGTAATGTCTTCTAATGCTTGGTATCTTCGGTTTTCATGGGTCATCGGAGCAATCTTAACGTCCATTTGTTTTACTGTCAGCATGAACTCTTAGGTTAGAATCCATTATGGCATGTTTGAAACATTTAGGCTTTGCTCGATGTGAAACACAGGTTTTATAATTAATATTGATAGTTTACATTACATAATCTATCAAATATAAGTGTTATGTTTTACGCTAAGTTTTAGTATAAGTTGCATATGATGATTGGGTTGAGCTGAATCACTTACCCCCCCC